>JAODKF010000126.1:17552575-17596316 GCA_026779585.1 Mormyrus proboscirostris
TACCCACCCCCCCCCCCCCCCCCCCACCTACCTTTGTTCACCCTGCCGTCTCTCTTTGCTGCAGTCTCTCTCTGTATTCGACTTTGTACCTGCATCTCAGGCCCACCGTTCAGCTCTGCTAAGCTACTGTAAAGTGGAGCAAGTCGCCCTCTTGAGGACAAAGAGAGCATAGCACACTCCTGACAACTTTTATTTTTATTGATGGAAAATCAAAGAATCTATTCTGTTAGATACAGTGATGGTCACGTGGTCTTAAACCCATATGGTGAAAAGGTCCACAATTATCTTACTCGCATTAAGGTTTCCAGAGATCCTTTCTTCTGTCAGTAATATGTTTATAACTATTGATTACATCATTTACAAATTAAGTTAAATTGGGGTCAAAGTCAGATTTTACGTTTGCATAAAAAGTAGATGTTCATGTTCATTTATTCAAAGGTCCTTGTCGTCGTTTATTTGGCTCCCCTGCACCAGACTGGAATCCCATTTTACTTTCCCCTCGAAATACGAAAATGATCTATGTTCCCTCACCAAAGAGAATGAAAATGGATTATATTTAAATTCTGGTGTTCTCCCAAACTGATTGTCGCTGCTTGACATACCTTAGACATAAAGGAAATTGCTGACTAATGGTATAAAGCAGTGTTTCCCAGTCCACTCCTAGGGGACCTACAGACGCTGCCGGGGCTGGGAGGGGGGCAAAAATGTGGACCGTCTGTGGGTCCCGTCGGGCCGCGGTGGGAAACACTCTTATAGAGTGAGGTACCATTAAAAGCTCTTAATAGTTTTTATCTCCGCTTTCTGAGAGCGAGCCTCAGTGCCTCCACAGCCCCCTGTACTGGTGGGTCATCGGCTCTGGTCCCAGTCCACGGCTTCTCTTGTGTTTAAATTCGCTTGAAGGAATAAAGAACCTGTGAAAACTCGTGGCAAGCTCCTGTAAGAGGTGCCGTTTCGTGTCAGGTGTTACACGTGGTGTATTTTTCTCCTGTGTCAATAATTTATAACCTCATCCCGTTGAGTGCGATGTAAACCGAACAGCGTGAACTAGCTTAGAAAATAAAGGCCATGCGTCAGATCAGCAAACGTCAGGCACACATTTCTGAGGTCCATTCATGTCAGATTAACTTGTACTTCCTGCGTTTTTTCCCTTTTAGGACAGAGGTGATGAGTTCACATACACGGGCAGTGGGGGTCGTGACCTTTCTGGAAACAAGCGCATTGGGGA
Source organism: Mormyrus proboscirostris (assembly GCA_026779585.1). Taxonomy (NCBI): domain Eukaryota; kingdom Metazoa; phylum Chordata; class Actinopteri; order Osteoglossiformes; family Mormyridae; genus Mormyrus; species Mormyrus proboscirostris. The sequence goes on from JAODKF010000126.1 coordinate 17,553,801, forward strand.
GCATTCCTTTGACCAGACCCTGACTCACATGAACAGGTACTTTCTGAGAATGTTTAAATGTAGCTGAGCAGTAGAAAACACCCCTATAATAGATTATTAATTGTTAAGAATGTAAAGCGGCCCTTTTTACCTCCAGTAAAATAAATAATAATTTGGGATTTATCTGTCACTTCCACTAGTTTTCCTTTTTGTTTTGTTCTTTGTCACAGCCAAAACGGCTGTCCTGAATTTATGTTCTGCCTGCCAGGCATGTTGAATCTCGAGGGCATCCATAAATTTCTGCATCCTCCTCTCCCAGTATGACGTGGATCTGTCTGCTGTCCCACCAGCCGCAAATCCCACTGGGACGTTTGTGATGTCATGTGGCTCTTTGTTTCGGCCAATCCGGGGAGTTTCCTCTTCTCGCAGGGCCCTGGCGCTGAATTGCGACGCTCCGCTGAACGATAAGGATGGGGCGGAGTCCCGGAACTGGCGGGCGGGGAAACCGGTGCGGGTGGTGCGCAGCTCTAAGGGCCGCCGCATCAGCAAGTACGCGCCGGAGGAGGGGAACCGATACGACGGCATCTACAAGGTGCGCTAAGCTTGGGGTCTCTCTGATTCTCTGACTCAAGGTAGATGGTCTGTGCCACACATAACCAAGTCATCCATCCGTCCGTCTGTCCATCCATCCATTTTCTGCCCCTTATCTGGGGCCGTGGGGGCAGCAGTCTAAGCAGAGATGCCCAGACCTCCCCCTCACGTGCCACCTCCTCCAGCTCCTCCCGGGAGCGGAGGGGTACTAAGGCGTTTCCAGGACAGCTGGGAGAAATAATCTCTGCAGTGTGGCCTGGGTCTGCCCCGGGGCCTTCTCCTGGTTGGACGTATCCAAAACACCTCCACAGGAGGTGTCCTACATAGATGCCCGAACCACCTCAAGTGGCTCCTTTTGATGCAGAGGATCAGCATCTCTACTTAGCATCTCTCCCACCTGCAGGGGGAGCCGTTGGCTTCAGGTGCAGCGTAGATCAGGTGGCAGTCAAAGGCAAAACCCAAGCCAAAGAAGCAAATGGTGGCTAAGAATGGTCTCTTCATCTCTTTTGTGCCGAAGACGGCCATGTTGGGACAGAATGGCAGTGAAAGTTCATACATGTTTGTATTCAACCGTAGCCTGTACTGAATAATCAATTATCACTATGATAAATGTAAGCTTTTAATAGTGTATTTCCAATGATCATAAAATTAAACTTTTCAGTAAAGTGCCTTATATGACAGGAAGAGCAAAAAACTCCCACTTCTCGTGATAACCAGATTAGTTCTACTTCTGGGTGTTGATTAGCTTAAATATATTTGCTGTGCAAGCGAATGGTTCTGTTCAGCTGCTAATGTTGGGACATAAAGTGGCACTAGGGTAATAAAAAATGACATCATGTGCCTATTGGCAGCCTTCAGCTGTGATATTATTCATGAATCTGTTGTGCCTTATAGCTGGATGTTGTATGATCTTTCTGAAGCTTACATTAAATATTATTAAATATTAAAAACTCAGAATCTATTAGGTAGTATGTGTTACAGTGAATATCAGATGAAGAATGCTTAAAAATTATGTAAAGTAATTGTTTAGGGATTTTGATTTTTCCTACACTTTTCCTTACATTTTTACCATGCTATTCTCAAATCATTTGCTTAGGAAATAGGCATACAGTACTCACACATCTTACGCGCTTTGTTGGTTCCACAGCCCACTGCGATATTCTTAAACCTTGTCCGCTCATTACACTTTGAATACACATCGATTCCCAACCAGTTGTTTACTTTAAACTTTGAACAGCCAGTGTGCTGACTCAAGCACCACTTGATCCATGCGACAATTTGAAATTGTGCTTTTTGGTTAGTTTTAAAGATTTTTATATTTTATATATATTTTTGAACCGCGATTGTTCAAAACCGCACTAGATCGAAAACCGCTTAAGATGCAGACCAACTGTAATTCTTTCCAAAGAGGCTTACTTAGTCATTTAGTTTGGTGTTTTTATGTTTTATGCTTTTAAGGAGAGCTTCTGTGCATGGGAAAAAAAAACGGGTGATTTATGTGAACAGTAGGAAGACATGTTAAGATCTGCAGTGTTGGGGTTACAGGTAAGTGTGGAGGTTTCTCTGGTGATGTAATCAGTCTGAATAAACAGCACCTGGATGGTAATTCGGATGCCTGCATTTCTATCATTCAAAACTAAATGTACAGACAAGGAGGTTATATAACATGTATCATGTAGAATGGTATGTGGAATTTGGAGGAGAAAAGCTCTCTATCTGATCTAGAGTCCACTCCCCAAAACGTTGAATTGATAGACAATTTGATATTGTACATGTACGACCATGGAAATTTTTTGTTTCTCTTATTCCTCAATGTATGGGTGTCCATCTGTGAATAGCACACACACCTGTATGTGTGTGTGTGTGTGTGTGTGTGTGTGTGTGTGTATATATATATATAGAGAGAGAGAGAGTAAACTACAGCCTGATTTTTCTCTTTATCTCATTAATGAAGGGCTTCTTCTTTGCTTTATGGGACTTCAGTCCTGCTTCTAGGTGCCTGATACACACTGTCCTAGCAGTGCACTTCACGCCTACACTTAATGTTTCCAATTCCTTTTGAAGGTCACTTCATGAGAAACATCAGATAAGTTAACAGTCTCCTCTGGTATGAAAAAGCCACTTCTACCCTTTACCTGCCTGGTTTCTGGTCGTTCCCAGTGTCTCCTGCTTCACCGTATTCTTGTCTACTGCCGTCCTATAAATTGTGAACCTGGAGGCATCCAGCTGCTCAGCGTAGCCTTCTGCCTGCAGAACCACGATTAGACTGGGATTTAAAAATGCTAATTTGTTTAAGAATATAGAGTGGTCTCTTAATATTTTCCGCGGCTGTATACGTCTCGCTTTTATGACCAGTCTGAAGAATCTCATTTTGATCTCCTGCATGCAAACTGAGCCATTGCTGTTTAACGTCTAACGAGATGCCCTTCTGCTAATCATCATTAACCGCATTGGAATAAACCTTAAAAGCCAGTTAACTGTCATATTGGAGATATGTAAATGGAGCCATTGTAAATTTTTGCTTCTGAAAATCAAATGGAGTGACAGTAAGGTGTGTATCCTCGTAAAAATGTTTTATGTGGATCTAACTCTAAATGCTGTTATATCGTGTGTGTATATATATATATATATATATTACGGTGTATATTTTTATGTGCTGCAGTAGTTAGAATGAAGGAGGCACGTGATGTACTGTGGCCTTAAAAGTATAGCATTTTTTTTAGTCTTTAGTGCTCCTTCTAGGGTGAAGAGAGTGACAGTTTAAAATATTCATTCTTAGGAGTTGTGGTGTGATAACATGTAGCAGGTAACCACAGGCCCTTCCTGGGCTGGGGGAGGCGGGGGGAGGGAATTCGCTCGAGGGACTTTGATGGTTTGGGGAAAGAAAACACAGAGGGGTCATATTTCTTGGGAAATTAAATGGATCACATACTGCTTTAGATTTCTCTCCGCTCTCGGATGTGAATTACGCGTGGCAGTGTGTTCCTGTATCTTTATTATGTTCCAGGATGTCTAGGGATGTCAGTGTTAATATTCTGAGAATATGAGCTGTAATTGGTTCCCTCCCCCTGCACCCAGAAAACTAAACAAAAGTCTTTAACATAAGTTAAATAATAGGTCTTAAAATACGTTAGGTATTTAATAAAAATTTAACCTGGAAAATTTATTTAGAATATTTGTATTGTTGATGAAACTCAATATAACTCTTAATGGCATATATCACACACACTTAATGTATTGGGACACACCTCTTAATCACTGAATTCAGGTGTTTCATTGAGACTCATTGCCACAGGTGTAAAAAAAAAAAAATCTTGCGCCTAGCCATGCAGTCAGGTTTACAAACGTTTACGAAAGAATAGGTCATTATGAAGAGCTCAGTGAATTCAAGCGTATTACTGTCATAGATTCCACCTTTGAAATAAGTCAGTTCATGAAATTTCTGCTAGATATTCCAACTGTAAGTGGTATTACTGCAAAGTGGAAGCCTTTAGGAACAACAGAAACACAGCCATGAAGTGTCAGATCATGTAAAGCAACATAGCAGAGTCGATGAGTGCTGAGGCACACAGTGCATAAGAGTCACCAACTCTATATCGACCTGATAACTGCAGAGTTCCACACTTCCAATGGCATTAACTCCAGCAAAAAAATGCACACCGGGAGCTTCCTGGAATGGGCTTTTATGGCCGAGCAGCTGCATGCAAGCCTCATGTCACCAAGCGCAATGCCAAGTGCTGGATGGATTGGTGTAAAGCATGCCGCCACTGGGTTTTGGGGCAGTGGAAACTTATTTAGTGGAGTGACGAATCATGCTTCTATTTCTGGCAGTCTGATGGATGAGTCTGGGTTTGGTGGATGCCAGGGCAATGTTACCTGCCTGACTGCATTGTGCCAACTGAAAGGTTTGGTGGAGGAGGGATAATGGCATGGGGCTGTTTATCAGGGGTTGGGCTGGGCTCCTTAGTTCCAGTGAAGGGAACTCTTAATGCTTCAGCACACCAGGACATTCTGGACAATTCAATGCTTCCAACATTGTTGGAAGAATTTGAAGAAGGCCCTTTTCTGTTCCAGCATGACTGTGCCCCAGTGCATTAAGCAAGGTCCATAAAGACACGGTTGGGTGAGTTTGGTGTGGAAGAACTTGACTGGCCCACACGGAGCCCTGACCTCTACTCTACTGAACATCTTTGGGATGAACTAGATGGAGATTGCAAGCTAGATTTTTTTCATCCAGCATCAGTGCCTGACCTGACGAACGCTCTTGGAATTTGAGCAAAAATTCCCGCAGACACACTCCAAAATCTTGTGGGAAGCCTTCCCAGAAGAGTGGCAGCTGTTATAACCGCAAAAAGTGGTCAGTTCTATATTGATGCCTATGGATTTAGAATGGGATGTCATAAAAATTCCTGCAAGTGTAATGACCAGGTGTCACAATACTTATTTCCATATAGTGTATGTCTTTGTAGATGTGTAAGAGGAAAAAAAAGTTCATTTGTTAAGTAAGCCCTTAGATGAAGGCATCTCCAGGGCAACAAAAATAACAGAAACTCTCTAGGTAATGCAGATAATCGAGCCGTGGTCCAGGAGCCCAGTTGTTTTGCCGCTGTGTAAATGCTGCAGTTTTGGTGCACTGCAGGTGGTGAAGTATTGGCCTGAGATCGGGAAGTGTGGCTTCCTGGTGTGGAGATACCTGCTGCGGCGAGACGACCTGGAACCAGCACCGTGGACGCCTGAGGGGGCCGAGCGCATCAAGAAGCTGGGGCTCGTGGTGCAGGTGAATCCCTCAGTTGCTCTCTGTAGGTAGATAGCCTGAATAGTTATGCTTGCATGCTAAATTCACTTTATTTATCTATGGCAGTGTTTCCCGATCCGCTCCTCGGGGACCTGCAGACATGCCACGTCTGCACCAAAAACGTGGGCTGTCTGCGGGTCTCCAAGGACCGGACTTGGAAACACTAATTTATGCATTTTTTTTATGCCTCGTTTTCATCCGTGTTATTCGTTTAACATAAATACTTTTAAGTTTTTTCATGAAGGAATGACTTACATTTGTCCGCGCGCCAGCTTTTTAGTACTATACAGACTTTTTTGCTTATGCCGAAAATCTGGTAAGCAGATTAGTAGTACGGCTAAAATATTAATGAGATGCGTATTGCAACGTCCAAAAGTTAGTGATCTGTATACATTCGGCATATCCTTATGCTTATTAAATTTGGTTAGCGGCGCGCCACATGCTACTGTTTTGGTAAATCATGGAAGCGATAAGTACTGAGATGGTGGTGAAGAAAGGGGCAGATCAGCAGCCACAAATAAGCCACAAAGTAAGAACATTAATCATGAATTCCATTCTGTACTGAATGCTTTCTGTCCTATGTTTTCTTCAACACAAACAATTCGCACAGAAATGATGAAAGTGTTCTTGGGCCAGGATCCTTAAGTGCAATGTGAGTGCAGACCAGCATGGGAGGGAGGAGGGTCGAGAGGGAAGTGGGAACATGGCGCAAGGCAACTCAACCAAGTGTTTTCCGAGCGAACGTAAAGCGTAGGGAAATTCGTTCTGTGTTTAAAAGAAAAAAGGAAATCTTAGGAATGCTGTTACCTCATAGTACCCACCTGGTTACCTGGAAGCGATGGCTAACAAGACCAAGAAAGAGGCTGCCGTTCGGGGCAGCGGACGAGGGAAGAGGTACTCTGTGAGAGGACGGCCGAGATCGGGCCCGGAGAAGAAGGCAAGGGTTAAAAAGGGCGACGAGGCTCCAGATAAAGACAGGGGACCGCAGAGCAATGGGGGCCAGAAGGTGTCCAGGGAAAAAGGTACCACTTCTGGCTGATACTGGCTTTTCAAGAGAGAGTGGCTTTGTTCTGCATGAAAGACAAGATACGAGATGTGTAATAGGCTATTACACTGGTTACATGTGCAGCTTGGGAAATGCTTAATGTGGTTTTCAATAGACTTTTATTATTGTCTCAGCCTAGTCTAACAAGGAGGATTCATCTCAGATCTTTAATACGCCATTTTCTTCTGAGGTCGGTAGTATGGATCCCTTACCCCTTGTAGCAGGGAACAGTCATGGATAGCAGTTACATATCAGATCTGAGGGACGGCTTTGGCCTCATTAATGAATTTATTTGCAAGGTAGTGCAGGATGATACTTGCTAGATGTTGGCCGACGTGAGGTTAACATTTTACGAATCAAACTTTGTAACACAGTGTTTCTCAGCCTGGTGCTTGGGGATCCCCAGACAGTACACAGTTATTGACAGGGAGCTGAGAGGGATCAAAAACATGGACCGTCTGCGGGTCCCCGAGGACCGGGCTGGCAAACACTGCAATGACATTCAGTTGCGGCCAAATCTCCTCAGTGCTAAAGTTGTGTTACCCTCGATAGAGGTGCCTGCAGACGAGCCCGCGGTGAAGCGGCTGAAGGGGGTGGAGCCATTTCATCTCTCCGAGCAGCAGCGAGCTCTCATTCAAGAGGATGAACTGAACAGGAAACTTTGGGAGGAGGCCATGAACTACCTATTGGAGGGGCCTGTAATGTTCCCATTATAATTCATCTGTGCTTTTGTCATGTATGATCTATGTAGACCTAGGGAGTTTACACACATGCTGGTAAAAGAGGGAAAATTAGCAGTGGATATCTATTAAAATGATAATGAGCCAGTGGGATTCTGGGGGAAAAAGTGATCTGAGTAATATCAGGAATTAATCAATTTAAAAAGAATGAGACACAAAACTGAATCAACACACAAAGAAATGGTTTGGATTTGACATGGCTGCACATTGTCTGCCTGTTTCAGAACTTCCTGAAGAAGGTGGAGCAGCTCTTCATGTGCGTCTGCTGCCAGGAGTTGGCCTTCCAGCCCGTCACCACTGTGTGTCTCCACAATGTCTGCAAGGTAGGTACAGAGAGAACAGCATTTCCACACATTCTACACCTGCTGTATTACATATGGTATGAATGCAGACAGCACAGTCATACATTCCTCAATAAATACATATGTTCATTTAAAAAGCAGTTCAGTTTCATCACACCACGGCTTATAGAGGTTGGATGCGGTAAACTTTGCATCCTGTTCCTGACAGTTTTGATTTTGATATCAATTGATGACATTTTTTGGTCAGTCATAAGCATTTAATTCTCTAGTGAACCTGTTCAGAAAGAACTGCTTCTGTCATCTTCTTTTCTTTGAAAACCAACTGATACTACTTTGGTATGATTTGTTTTTTATACAATTTTCAAGATACTCCCATATTAGAATGCCAAAAATAGTGAATGGTTAGACTTTCATGTGACAGAAATGAGATCACCCGTATGTCTGGAGTTTACTTCTTTAAATCAGAGTTTCTAAACCTGGCCCTCCCAGCTCCCTGCTAGACAGTCCACATTTTTGCTCTCTCAGGGAGCTGGGAAGGCGCAAAAACATGGGCTGTGTGGGGGTCCCTGAGGACCGGGTTGAGAAAGACTGTGGTAGAGTTCTCACTTTTTTCTCAAAACTGTACCAAAATGCATCTTCTCTATAAGCTCAGGATTACCAAGCACTGAGTGACACCTGTAACTGGCCGTAACGCTGTCCTTGTTCTTGCCCAGACCTGCTTGCAGAGATCATTCCGTGCAGAGGTGTACACTTGTCCAGCTTGCCGCCACGACCTGGGCAAGGACTATGTGATGATCCTCAATAAAACACTACAGGTGCTGCTAGACCAGTTCTTCCCGGGGTACAGCAAGGGACGATGAGCCACCACTGTCGCACACGTACACACTCACACGCACACTCAGACCGTCGCCACACACGTACACAGAAACACAGAGCCACAGCCAATCCGCACCAACAGAAACACCCTGCCCATTCTACGGCTGACTATCCTTCAGCCCGGATGCCATTTCACCTTCCTGTCTTGAGGACAACACTCCACCTTGCTTTTCCCAGGACAATGCAGGTGTCACTTCCTATAAAGCCAGTTTATTGCCCCACGTCCTTCCCTTCCTGACCGTAAATACCGGACTTGCTTAACTCACACTGTGCGGCTGTAATCTTGATGAGATACAAACCAACAACGAAACAACCGAAAAAGTCCATGATGTAAGAGTCGGGGCAGGATGCCGCTCTGCTTAAGGTCACCCTCCCCATGTCTCCTCATCTACTTACCTGGTCCAAAACCCTTCTGTTCTTCCCATTTTGTTGCCCCTTTTTGTGATGTCGCCATAAATGGTAAAGAATTTTTTTAACATGAAAATGAAAATGTTTTAACGATTATATTGCTTATAAAGCGAACTGTGATGTGCATTACCTGTCTTTCAGCTCTTGTTTTTTTGTTTGTTTTTTTTTTTAAAATGACCTGTATCCGTTCTTTCCGCGACTGGCGAGCTGATGCCCCACCTTTCTGTGAACCTTCCCCTGTCCCTCGGTCTTGTACTCTCCAGTGCTATACAGTACTAACAGTTGTAGTTCTGTGGACGCTTTGCTCTTGCATTCATGTTGAGTGTTATACGTTTTATTGCACTTATGGAAAAGGAAAAAAAAATGTAATCTAATTTCCAAAATAATTGAAGTATGCCACTTTAATACAATTTTAGTTGCTTATATTTTAATCATTAGTTTGTTGTACGTGAGAAGCTTTACCTGCAGCGATTTAAGTCTGAAGTACATTGCTTCATGTTGTGATCTGAAATTTTGTACATGGTATAATACTTGATATGTACTTATTAAATATTTTGATTCCAAAAAAACATGTATTCGCCTGTCTTATTCGTGCAAAACAGGGATGGTAAATGTAGCACTTGCGGTAAAGCCTTATGTTGCATTGAACGGATCACATGACTCGATTCATCCTCCCATTTTCCAACCACAGGGTCACGGTTGAATAGGTAGCCGCGAAAACCTGCTTATACTGTGTCTGAGGGTGTTGGGATGTGTGTTAAAGAGCCATCTGGTGGGTATTTGCTGAATTGCATTGCTTTAATTTTTTTAAGCATCGGTTGGTAAAGATGCCAGTGTGTATATACTTCATATGAAACAAGGCCAACAGGACAGGCCTCAGCCAGTGGCCTGAAGGTGACCCCTGACTGATCCCTACAATTTCAACCAAGAAATAGAGTGTCGCTGGACATTTTCATTGCAGCCTATGTGATATTCCTGTCTTTGGCTGCCTCATGTTCCATGAAGTTAAATGAATATATGTAGATTTATTTTGGCTAAAATATGTAAACATTTCAAATGCATTTTCTTCATTAAAAGATGCCTGAATTTTCTTAAGCCTTCATTTTTGTAAATAAATTTACACTTTCTGTTGTGTCCTTTATTCCTAAATAAGCTTAATGTAAGTATGTAACATACCAAGATTACGTGTCTATGGTAAGTGCAGGAGAAACATAACATTAAATGGTAAATGGACTGCATTTATATAGTGCTTTTCTACTCCTACAAGTACTCAAAGTGCTTTACAATACATGCCTCACGTTCACCCATCCACACACACATGCATACACCGGTGGCAGAGACTGCCATGCAAGGGCAATTAGGGGTTCAGTGTCTTGCTCAAGGACATTTGAACAGCTTTTCAGTGATTTGCAGGGTCTTACCACAACAGTCCTGGCCATACTGGGGATAAGACTTCGGAGTCCAGGAAGGTTCAGTTAGCGCAGATCTTCTAGCAAATCACTCACCAGAGGGAACAAAATAACTTCGAGTTAGCCGTGTGGTGGTACGTATACCAGTTTTCGTTGCATCTATTTCTGAGTGTAGGCCAGGGCTAAATTGGAAACACTGAATTATATTCCCACAAATGACCACACGCTTCAAAGTTCAGGAGGACTGATATTTGTGTGCGGTTCTCATTTTAAAGGGAAGAAATTCTGAAACGGCAATCAATGAAAGAGCAAGATGCCACATACCACACTGCATCAATCAGCGTTGTGGAAAGTAGATTAAACAGGTCTACAGTACAGTTCTACCCACCTTAGATTTCAAAGCCTCACTGCTTAGAAAACTCATGTGGCAGGTACTGTTCAGAGAAACCCTACAGAATCCAGGATCCACAGAGCAAGTATCCTGCACATTTTATGAATGTTTGAGTGCATAACTGGGATAAAATCCAGCCCTCCCCATGAACCCAAACAGGAGCTGAAAGATAGATGGACAGATGAAGGATATCCCAAGGTAGAAACCCTAAAGAATTCAGCCCACACTTGAGAAGAGAACCAACTGCAGGTACCAGCTTGCACTTCTAAATAAAACCCAGAAACCATCAGATCTCATATTAAAATGCCTTCATGACCAAAGCATGCATACAATTACAAACACGCTCTGTTAGCACGAGTCCTTCAGTACTTTTCCCAAAACTCTAAGAAAGCGAGTATTAGAACACTATTGTTTTTTTAATCATTTTTATTATCACACACACACACAATAAGGTACCACTATGCAGGTGAACATCAATCATCAAAACTATGTGGGGGTTGGGGGCCACGTAAATTGTGGAGTAATGCTTGACCAAAATTTAATCAGTACAAGGTTCCCAAAAAAAAACTGCAGTACTAAGACAGTGTGCACATAACAGAAAAAAAAGCAGACGGCCAGGTTAGTATAACCACTCCATAACTAAGACTAATCACACAAGCTGCAGTCATTCTTTTTCACTTGATTTTTCAATTTTAATCATCTCTTTGGAGCACTTTTGCAGTGTAGATCTAAGTGTTCAGGCTCCATATAAACAGGAACACTAAAGTAATTATGGATTTTCACATGTAATTATTTTTGTGCATTCAGTGTCATTAAGTAATGCAGTTTCATTCTTTCAGTTATATCCAATCACGGACAGGATAGCCAAGTGTAAAACCCACATCCACCAAAATTACACGTATTCCTTCAGCTCTTCAAAGCTCATGAAAATTTTAACATTTCAGGACCACTGGCTTCTCTCAAACACTGAATATACTAAAACTAAATGAGCAAAAAACAACAGCAAATGATGCGTATAAAAAGCCACAGAATCTCATTCACGGGAGCCTAAGCCTATGCACTTTCTTGGAACACAAAAAGCGTAGGTGTTTGCAAGCACTTGAGTCACAAGGGGACAGCTGAGGGTCTATGGGTCACTTGGGGGGCGGCGTTCTGAATTAGTCTTCATCAGAGGAATCCCTGTCAAAGTTGTAGGCCATGAAGAACACATCAGGTCGAGGTGGGACAGGGGCCTGGCCTGGTTTCACAATCTCAAAGCCCAGAAAGCTGAATGTGCGCAGCAATTTAGCTAGGAGAGAGAACAGCATTTTATTCAGATTGAGAATAATTTCCTCAGGGATCAACAAAGTATTATGAACACAGTACATATACATGCAAAATAAGCTTTACTACAAGGACACTTTCCAAAACATGATGTCAGAACAATTTTTAAAAATTACATTTACACGCAACCATGATTTTATTGGTACAACTTCAATAAAGGGGGTACAAAATATTACATGGCCATTGTGTGCATACCTCTGTCATCTCTGTTCTTGTAAAAGCAGACGAATACTGTGACAACGTTCAGATGTTCTTCAGCATACTCCAGAAGAGCTGCAAAACTATTGGAAGAAACGTAAATAATTAAAAACAAATTTAAAAAAAATGTCTCTCTCTCAACTGGCTGCTAATCTCATATTGCCCTGTTGCTATGCCAGTCTGGAACTCCCTCCATACTTCCTGTGAATCTCACCTTTCTTTGCTGCCCTCAGGAAGGGTATCCCGGGGAATCTCCACATAAAGGTTGTCGTCGCTGACCACTGCGTCCCATTGGATCATCCGGGATGCTGTGGGACAGCTCTTGAAGTGAAGAATCCTGGGACGTCCATTTCCTGCTGGCTCCTCCGTCACTGTGAGCTTCTTGTCCTGGCAAAAGAAGCCAAGGTGTCGTACATCAAGCATGGCTTATGAAAACGAAAAACTGAAACACGTGCATAAGGGTTTTTCCAACGGTGTTGAAGGGTATATATTAACCGGACAGGGCTACTCACTGAGTGCAGCGGTCGAGCTGAAGAAGTGTGATCCCATTGACCATTCCCTCGCCCACCTGGGATCTTCAGGGGTGGGAGAGGGGCATCAGGAGCACCACAGAGGCCCTGGGCTGTGGGTACTGCTACAGCGCAGAGGCAGCCTGTGTATGCGGTAGCCAGAGAGCACAGTTACATGCAGAACAGGCATGGACATACCCCAGGCAAGTGTATACAGATTATCTGTGCATGATGGTTTCATTTTCTTGCCTTGTATAATCTATGGATTGCTCTCCTAAAAGTAATGGATCGATATAAAGACACTAAATTAATTGTACGAGACTGTTCCAAATAGGCCATACCTCAAGGAAGTCAGTAATTTTAAGTAAACAAATTGAAAGGGAATGTTGTTTACTAAATTGTGTTAATTTGAATTTGCAATTTTGGAGTCGGGATTATAATGTCGTTTTGATTACTTCAGTTCAGATGAAACATTTTGACTCTCCCACAAATGTGTTTGTAAATGCAAACGATGCTAAATGCAAATATGAGAATTATCCCACGGCATGCATTTGTGATTTTAATTTAAAAAATAAATCAGTTCTCTTTATCGTGTAATATTACAAGCGCAAATAATTCGATTACAATAATCAAAAGATAAAATATAAAAAATTCACATTAAAACAAAAAGTTCCCAATAATACCGTTACATTGTTATACCCCAGAAACAAGTGACGTCAGAAATAGGAAATCGGCCTAACCATTGTGATGTAGCAGTTTAAGGATCTACGACGAACAAGGCCTTTGGAAAAGAAACCACAATATATTTAGGTATTCAAAGTAATAGCTAGGCCAGAAATCATTTTAAAAGTATTCTTTAATTAGTATGCTTTAAAAATATACATATGTGCAGACAATACAGATCATTTTATCAGCGGTGTTGTGTTTTGATGTCGTTTTGGGCCTTTAATTTTTCCCCCGTCATACGCGTCAACCAGCTTTACACGAAGTTGCATAATGAATTTTTAAAATGAGCCAGAATTGGTAACGTCGGGATTAGTACCATGTGTATCCCCAAAACAGGTCGATTCTGTTTGATTATTCATGTTACACGACAATTATTTACAGCAAGCGTTTGGCCACATAAGCTAGCTGCTAAACCAGGAAAAGGGGTACGGCGAGCTGTGACGTACGCCGTAATTACCTACAGCTAGCCCACAGGACGAATAATAAAGCTCGTATGCGGAAAATGCAATCAACTATAAAACTGAACAACTTCATCAAATAACGCTCATTGATAAATGCGTCGATATGCCGAGTTTCATTTATGACATTTATGCGCTTCCAAAAACTGTATAAAAATGCAGTCTCCCTCCCCCACATTTTTAGCAGTCACTTACTTGCCACTCAAGTCACAAATACTACTACTAAAAGCAGCCATTGTAGTATAACACTGGTGTTTTCCTTCTTTTTCGCGAGCAAAGCAGTGACTATTCAGGATCCGCTGGAGGTTGGATTTTACCATCCGGCCTCGGAGAGGTGCACGACGGGCTGACTTCTCACGGCGGTCGTCCGATGAAGAATGAGGCTTACGAGGCTGGCGATCGGTCACAAAACTGAGAGCGACGCTTACGTAGCGGAGAGGGGGGGAGCGTGCGGCACTGGCTGCTGCAAAAGGGGAGGGAGGAAGCCGGGGTGAGTGGAAAAGTACTGAGATCCCGTGCGCTGGCGCTGCCCTCACGATTGTTTGGTTTCATTATAACCGTCGCATTGTCTGGCCTAATGTGCAACTACTGAAAAACAAAACACCATCTAGAACAGTGAACGAAGGGCACACCTCGTATTCCAGTTCGTGTAAACATTCGTCTTACATCAATACCACGTTCTGTTTTTTAAACAACTTGTTTTCTGATTGTTACCGAATGACACATATAACACTGGTTGTAAAGCAGGTACCATGGAAATGAAACCAAACTGTTCTCGCCTAATTTTAAAAGCGATTTGATTGTTTTGGGGTTACTAAGGCAAGCTTGCGAAACAATTCGAAAGTGTTCATGTATAGTTCACCGCTATATTTGAAAATTTAGCAGATATGTGAAAATATTTTCAGAGAATAAGTAATGTACTATGCATACCCAGTGCAAGCCTATATTTAGTTTGAATAAAACTGTAACCACATTTAGTAATAAGTGGTAACTATGCTTTCCCGGTCGGCTGCCATACCACCTGCTGCTCTGGCTAGGTAATTCATCTGAAGCTAAGCCAGTTTGGGCCTGTCTAGTATTGGATGGGAGACCAACTAGGAAAACTGCTGCTGGGAGTGGTGTTGGTGTGGCCAGCAGGTTAGGCCATACTGTGATCTGTCTTATAAAAATGATGCCGTCCTTCTGATGAGATGTAAAACTGAGGCCATCTTTTGAAAGAATAGGGGTGGTACCCAGATCTCCTGGCTAAAATTGCCCACCGTGGCCCTTTCAGATCTCCCCCCCACATCACATCCTATATATAATTGGTGAATTCCCTCCTGCCCCTTCATCACCTACTGTGTGATGAGCGTACTGGTGCAGAATGGCTGCTGTTACATCGTCCAGGTGGGGGCTACACAGTGATGGTGGTTGAAGTGGTTCCCTACTGGTATATAAATGTAACATTCAATTATAATTTACTATGATGCATCATATTTGCAAGGAAAATTGATCATTTAAATAATAAGTATTAGTTAACTGTCTTTTACAAATTCCTACTCTAAAACATACAAATGTAAGTATGTATATTAAACACAAAAATAAGCATCAGGAGAAGTGGCAGAAAAATAAAATATTTATGATCTGTACATTTTCACTTATGTTACTTTGATATACATAAAAGTTGCTGTTAATGATTTTCTGGCTGCACCCTGACACAAAGGTCAGCAGTATAATTTCAGCCACTCTGACCAGGGTAAAAAGTTAGAAGATGCATGGTAGGGTGGATTTTATTCTGATTGGTTGATTGGTTGTTTCTCCATATTGGATAGTGCGTAGACATAATGCAAAATGACTATATTGATTAAAATGTATTGAAACCAACAATGTCATACCTCTGAAATATATTTTTCATGTCACAATAACAATAATAAAAACAGAAATGGATGACAACAATAAACAGTAATACAAATAAAAGATGGTTTAATGACACAACATAAAACTGCCTTTATTAGCATTATCAATATAACATAGCCGAAACACACAAACCAAATGCAAACTTTGTTTAAAAATTCATCACCTGAGGTATTTTTGCATCAAAACGTGATCGTTAAAACGATTATCTGTTGTTGAGGTCTCTTCAAACTTTGATACTTTCTGGGGGTGTCATATTCCAGTAATTCAGTACAGTAGCTTCTCATTAAGAAGGAGGATGACACTGCGGAGCTGCAATACTTGGTGTGTATCTACCCATAAAAATATTTGCATAAGTGATTATCTAATACAGAGTAACAGTGACTACAGTCAGAATCTGGAAACGCGTAGCACGAGGTCATGCAGTTCTTCGCAGAGTGTATGTTCTTTGTAACAACCGCTTGGGGACATTTTCTCCGTCGCAATTTCGTTGCCTTTTTTTGTAAGAAATGCCGCTGACCACTAGATGCCGCCAGAGTTGTAACGTAGTATTGTGATATTCATTAAGACGGTGATACTAAGCAGAGTACAGCTTAACACAACAAATAAATTTCATTAGTGACACACACCCAATTAGACTGCATAGTGGAAACCCCCTCGAGCTCTACTGACCTGCTAGCCTGTTCACCAACTGTGTTTAAACCTTACCCCCACAAAATAACGATTTATGTGTGCGGCCTCCTTACTAGTACCAGAGAGACTATAAAAAATACAACAAAGAAAGCAAGCATTTACCACAAATAATTTTGCTAAATAGCATATCCTTTTTTGCTGCCAGCTTGTTTTGCACTAGCAGAAAGTCCTCGCCCAGCAGGGGGCGTGAATCCCAAGCCCTCTTCCGTAGGTGTAGAGTTTACCTGCTCTCCTGGGGCTGGTTGCCTTTCCCCTGCAGTCCAAAGGTGCCTTTCGGTGAATTAGTGTTTCTAAATTTCACACTGATTGTGAGTATGTCTACCCTGCAAAGAACTGGCGTCTTATCCAGGGCTGTTCCCCTGTCTTGTGTCCTTTATATTTTGGGATTGGCTCCATTGTGTTCATGTACTGAATAAGCTGTTAGATTATGAACGGATAGTCCTCTTTTGCGGGTGTTGTGCTGTCTTAGCGGTCACACCTTCAGGGTTGTGGGTCTGTTTCTCCTGTGTTTGTGGAGCTTGGACGTTCTCCTTGCCTTTGTATGGATTTGCTTTCATAAATGTGGGTTAGTTGACTGGTGTCTCTAGATTGCTCTTTTTGTACAGACCTGGCATCTTGACTCCTATGCTTTCTGGGTTAGGCTCTAAGCTTATTGTGACCATTCAATGTCCACAAAAATCCAAGTAATTGATATATTGGATTTCAGGCTGTACACTTACCTTTGAAACTACCAATAAAAGCTCATTCTTTGCAGGTGAAATACAATAATTCTAACATTATTTATAATATTACTTAACATAAAGTCAGCTTTTGCCCCAAAGCATGAAAGGTTAATGGTGTGACATCCCTTTTATTTCCAAAAGGTTTGCTGCTGGTGAGCCGGTGACTTGTTTAAATGAAATGCGATTGGTTGCAGTCATAGCACAGCTCCGCAGGTCGGTCTATTTATTTTTATGTGGTAAACATCTGTATTGTCGCTCATGTTCCCGTACGAGACTCAGCGAAGTGAAAAAAGGCCAGCGCAGGCTCGTTCGCTTCCTGTCTTCTCCCTCGCAGTGAAACTTTTTAAAAGCCATCTGCAAAGTGTAGGCTTTCAAGACTAAAGTGCTTAGAGTAGAGTAAACCCGATACTCTGATAATGAGATAGCACTATGCCCATATCAGGTATTTTTGTAATGATTGGCGACATCTTGTTGAACACTGACCACTCCCTAAGTAGGATACACAGGACGACCATGTAACTGTCAAACGATAATGTCCCTTTTGTCTAGAACAATTTTTCTGTAGCTTTTTGAAGTCTTAATGCATGTGCATGTTTAAATTTAAATTTATAATAGTCCATCCATATTTAAAATAAACCCATGATATATTTAAATCTGCTTGTAAAAGTCACTAAAGATAAATTTTGTAGGAAAATATGTTTGAACATTTTTTCTTTGTGGTGCTTCTTCATCACAGAAAAACAATGGTTATGTACAAGCATAATAACAGGATTATTATTGTCAAGTATATCACTGAATATAACTCCAGTAAGCAGTTAGAAATTCAGCAATAGTGCGACAATGACTTCATTTGACTAAATACCTAAAAAGTACAATATGAAATATGATGTACAATCAGATTAAAAAAAACATGATCTAGTTCTATGCATAGATGGATATTTTTACTGTAATAATTCATATTAAATATCTCACTCGGGGACACTTTGACAACCATTTTTATGACAGATATAAAAACAAAAACGTGAAAATGAAACCAGGACACCACTCATATTGAAAATGCAAAACATCCATGATGTGAAAACATATACACAATTTTATTAGATGTTATTAAATAAGTCGACAAAAAGAAATACAAGCCGTTATCACAGATATACAGTGAAAAAAATAGCGGCAATAACGAAAAAGGAATATATTAAAAATGTCATCCAGCTCTGGAACATTGCCAGTGGTTGTTTATTAGAAACAAACCTGGACAACACAGCTGTTCACGAGCAAAATATATAAAGCAAGGACAAAACAAACATTTCTGATTGGCATTTGTCAAAACTTTCAAACGAATTCCAGGAAAAATATAACTAATGAATGAAACTAGTCAAAACTATAAATATATTCTCCTATGGATCAGATCCATTGCAATTTAGACCTGCTTGGCTCAGTATTTAATTATTCTACAAGGGCTTGCTGGAAACCCAAGTTTCACATACAAATATCAATAAGGATTCAAATGAAAATTGTGTATTTATAGAACTTATTAGCTGCTTAAAAATGCAGGAGTAACTGAAGGCACTGCAGCTTTATAAACTCCAGACGCAAGTGGCCGAGGCAGAGTGGCACTGAGCTCTCTTGTTCTAGCGAAGCTCTGTCCTCGTTCTCCGGCGATCGACGTCACATGGGGTATTTCACAGACCAAAGTGCTTTGGTTGGTTCAGTGGATGACTGGTTTGTTTAAACTGGCTGTAACATCTTAATGCTTATGCACACCAAGCATTTCACAGAGTACACATGCTTTCAAAATACAAAATAACTGTAATATATTCTTTAAATTTCCCTGGAAACGTGTTAAGAAGTTACTGTATTT
Source organism: Mormyrus proboscirostris (assembly GCA_026779585.1). Taxonomy (NCBI): domain Eukaryota; kingdom Metazoa; phylum Chordata; class Actinopteri; order Osteoglossiformes; family Mormyridae; genus Mormyrus; species Mormyrus proboscirostris. The sequence goes on from JAODKF010000126.1 coordinate 17,572,717, forward strand.
TCACATTAATTTTTTTCTTTCATTCATGTATGGCAAATATGATAAATACTGGTTAGTGCAATGCCATCATGGTTTTCAATAATGGTCTAAAAGTAACCAAATTAGACAAGTGGAGGAATAGACATGCTCATTGTAATTTTTGGTTCTGACTAGTTTACACATGTGAACTGCTAAAGATGTATACAGATGGAAACCTACGACATAAGTATATGTACAAATATGGGTCATACTCAAGAATATTTGGGTATTAGTACAATATATTTCTGTTTGATCAATGAATCATAAACCTAAATGTTACATTTTTTTGTCAGCTACACAGAATTTACAGTACCAAATGTTTTTTTGTCCCCAAAACAAGGCCGGACGTCATTATTTTACAAAGCACTTGTTCGGGCAATTGATTTAATATTTCCTCAAAAGATTAAATACAAAGTAACAAAAAATACTTGTATGGCAGGATGGTTAATGCTTTCCAAACCCCAGCTTTGCTCTTCCGTTCAGGCATATCAGGTAACGTGGCACGCTAGGATATCAACAGTGTACATTTCTGCCTTTAATACTGAGGTCCATGTTAAGCAAGAAGTCTGATCTCGGAGAACAATAGATAATTGTACTGTTCCATTCTTGGCAGTGCCATGAACCTCTTTAATCTTTGTTCACGCACTCCCTGCTTCTTCGTTTAAGAGCCTGCCAGCGATGGCCAGCTTCCGTTCATCTAGGAATACCACAGAGTCTAAATATCAGTAGCCATGATCACGCGTGGCTTGGCGGCAGGACGGCCGCGCTGGGAAGGCGACGCGGCAGAAGCGAGCCGCCTGTTACTTGCGGGAGTACAGCTGCCCTGCAGTGTGGCAGAGGGACAGTGGGTGGGCGCTGGAGAAGTACTGGCAGCACAGCCAGTCCTCCAGCTCGGCGGTCCGCTCGGGCTCCAGCGAGCGCTCTGCGAACTTCATCATCAGCAGGGCGCGCTTCACATCCAGCCAGTTGAGCAGCCCGTCATGGCGGGCCAGGGCCCCGGGGCGGTCCCACTGCTGCTCCATGAGGTCCCGACGTGGCCCCCAGAGCAGACACTGCAGCACTCGCTTCGCCTCCTGGATGGGGATCCGTTTGATAGGATCGGGCTGGAGGAGCAGGTGTGCCAGTCTCTGCAGGCCCGGCGAGTAGATGGACATGGGTGGGATGGGGGGTAACTCCTCGCAACGATAGTCCTGATGCTTCAGCTCGGGGTTCATCTCGAAGGGATTGGGCTGGTGCAGCAGCTCATAGATCAGGATGCCCGTCTGGAACTCGTCGAACTTGCGGTACTGGGAGGCCGACACGATCTCGGGGGCCAGGCGGGCGTGGTCCTTCCTGAGGCGTGGGTCGGCGGCGTTGGCGTCGTCGGCGTTGCGCTGCTTGGACTTGGCGAAGCTGCTGATGAGCAGGCGGGGCAGGTGGGTCTGCTCTGCGCTGGGTTCGAGCGACCGGCCAGGCACCAGGAGCAGGTTCTCCAGGCACAGGTCGCGGTGGCTCACGCCGTGCTCCTTCAGGTGCTCCAGGCCATTGCACAGCTGCAGCAGCAGGAAGCAGACGCGCCGCTCGTAGGTCTCTGGCTGCGCCCGGTGGAAGTCGGTCCACCCGCGGACGAAGTCGGCGGCGGTCTGCCGGGGTACCTCCCGCGTGATCACCACCACGCGCTCCTGGCCGCCCGGTCCTGGGGACCTGGGCTCCGCATCCTGCAGCAGCATGCTCTGTGGCACACATGCAATGAAGTGCCCACAGTCCTGCTGCAGGTTGAAATGCGGTGGCATGCTCTTCTGCACCGACAAGCCGTAGATGTCGCCCTGTTTGCTGTCTGGAGTCTGGCTCTTACAGATCTAGGAGGAGAGCAAAGGAGTTATAGACACACTGAGCCCAGATTTGGATCTGAGAGAAGTACTAAGCTGTTGAAATGTCTCCAGAGCTGAGCTGTTTCAAACAGGACAACAGACTCATGTTAGTATAACGTTTTATAATAGAAACGTTTTCCTCAACCAATGTGCTGTTTTTTTTCTGGAAAGCTCACTTGGATGAAAATAATTTGAAATCAGAAAATAAAATTTTGAAGATTTTGTTTGAAAAGCATAAATCTGAAGTATTTTTACACAGCCCCCACTGCCGTTTTTAATGAACCGTAGACGACATTATGTTTTTGCTCACACTACACATGCTACTTTATTAAGTCCTGTTATTCCTTAAAAAGAACAGTTAGGCCTTTAAGATGACATCACAGAGTGGAGGTATGCTCCAGGATATGAAGTATAATGCTGACAGAAAAGACAACACTTTTTCTATTGCTTCTATGAACCAAAATCGATACACAGCATTAGTACATAAAGAGAGAAACAGGTCTGTGTTTGTCTACAGTGTCACAACATGGCAGACTTACGGCTGGTGATTAATATATAACTCACACTGCAAATGCAGTGATGAAGTTCTATAGAAAACCTCTTTTAATGCGTACGATGGCGTCAGGAAGGGGACGGCCCATTTCGGCGGCATTCCGTGGTGCGGCTTGATAGGGTGTATGTCGTGCTAATGATTTCAGGACAAAGGTCACTCTGCATGAATATACACCCTTCTAGAACAAACTACACAGGACAAGCCCCCGGGAAAAGGGAACTGTGTCAGTTTTCTCAAAATGAGAAGAATGTGCTTACTTTAACCTATTGTAACGGGTTAAATAGACTTCACAGTTTCCTTCAAATTATTTGGGAGAGGTCTATAGAAACGTGAAATTTTACTATGATTGATGGGTAGTTCCACATTATCCTATCAGTAGGTCCCACCTCTATCTTACGGTCTTTTTCTCAAAGCAGTATTCATGTAATATAACTTGGATTAACGTGTCTACCTTTCCACTCACTCGCCTATTCACTAAGTATCAATAAACTGAAACAATACAATAGGTAACCGTAGACTCAAAGAAAACGGTAACTGTACCTTAACGGTGTAGGAGGTCTTGGGGTCGGATGCACAGGAGGCTGAGTAGTATACAGCATCACCCGCATCACAGCAGGGCCTGTTACAGGTGAGTTTAAACAGGGACCAGTTGCTTTCGTCGAAGTGCAGTGGGTTTCTCTGGCTTCGGGTGAAGTGCTCTTCACACTTGAGCGCCAGACGGCGGAGCGACTCCGCGTAGAGGCCGCCCAACTTTGAGTAGATGCCCTCGCGGCTATCGATGTTGCTGAGTAGAGTCTGCAGGTGCAAACTGGAGCCAGCAGAGTGGGAGTGGTGGGGGTGGCTCAGCTGAGGGGACGATGACGAGGTCACACCCCCACGTAGGTAACCCCCGAACCGGCTCCGTCCTCTAGTGGGCGGCTCATCCAAAGTCTGGGAGCGATTGAGCGCTGACGGGTAGCACTCCAGGGACTCGCTGGAGGAATACTGGTGCCGTGGATCAATTGGACTCGAGGGTTGACTAGACTGGGCTCGTTCGGGATGGGCGACGTTGGTCTCGGAACCTCCAAATGGGAAGCGTGGGCGTCCCCGGGGGACGGGTTTGCTGCTCGGACCGCCAGGTGCCGATACGGCGCGACTCAGCAGCTTCTTCTCAGGAAGCGGCGGTGGCTGAATCTGATCCAGAACCAGGCCAGGGAAAGGGTCCGGATGTAGGGACACTGGGGAGGAGGTCAGGGGACTGTTTGGAGAGTCCTGGTAGCCTAAAGAAACATACACAGTGATTCAGATACACTTCGTATTTTTATACAGCTGAGATTTGACTATAAAAAGGAGAAATCAAAAACTATTTTTGAAATTTTCAAGAAATTGAGATCATCCATAAAAATCTAAGGAAAGTGGCTAAAATGACATGGGAAAAGCAAATAAATATTTGTATTTGTATGGAAAACTACATTCATTCCATCCAATTATTGTGACTTATCTAGTTTTGGTACTGATGAATTGGAGCTATTCAGTAAGGCAGAGCACACGCTCGAAGGCAGGAATTATTATGAAATATTCATACATCGATGTGTACAGTGAAAACATGCAAAGTAGCTAATTATGTATTTCCTGTTTCACATAGAAAGGTCTTTAACACCGAATACAGTGAAGACGAACTTCACTACCTGGAGGCGTCTGTAACACGTGCTCAACTTTTAATTGCATAAGAGGCAGATATTCACCAGTTTCAGTGGACCATGTGCTTGCATCCGCACCACTGATTTGTTGTGTCCCTTCTCACAAATATTTGCAAAATTCTCAAATGAATTCATGGAGTTTTTGAACGATCAGGTAAAGGAGTAAAATATCAACTTAGAACGGCATTGGCAAAATAAATTAGATCAATCAACCGTGGATGCCGACATATGCAAACATTGAAATTAATAAACAGATGCTCCTCTACTTATGAACGTATCCTATCGCAGCCATTGTAGAGTATCCATGCGTAACTTGAAATGTTCGTAAGTTACTATTCAACATAAGAACTAGGATGCTGGGAGTACGCATGCTCCGCTGCTGCGCGGTGGGAGTAGCGGGCAGAAGTCATATTAGGTGGAACTGGCGCACGGAAAAAAAAAATTGATGTTGCGGACAGGAAACGGGAGCCCAGCAGACACAATTTGCACTTCCAGTCCTCTTCATTTGTATGTCTGAAAGTTCGTAAGTTGAAAGTTCGGAAATAGAGGAGGATCTGTATAGAATGCTTCTAATCCAATTCAAAAGGTTTTGGGTGATCTGACATGACAACTTAACATACAAATCAGTACTGTCAGGAAGATATTTTAAACTGGCAATTCTGTATGTGACATTGATATTTTGTATATAAAACATTCCCTGGAAAATACCTGCATGGGATTTCTGGGCTTATGCTGGAAAATCAGTAGGAAAAGTAGATAAAGCGCAGCAGGAAGAGGACTGTCTGGTCGGTGAGAGGCCTCCGCGCTTTACCCTGCTGTCGTAAACGCTAAACAATGACAACTAAGCATTCCTGGCTTTCTCACTTGCTGGCTGCTCTTATTGACTGTTACCCACAGCTAAAGCCAGTTACTGCTTTTCGCTAACCTCTGACAATACTCCCACTGTGCTCCGCCACCCTACATCCGCTGCAGCCGAGGTCTCGTCAAACGAGCACGCCGCATGCTTGTGGCAGACAGCCTTGACTAGAAGGTTTCCTGAAAGCTATCAGCCAATGACCACGTCAGTATATCGCATTGTTTTTCATTCCCTCCCTGAAAATAAATTCCCTCCAACACATTTTGTTCCGGGCAAAGACTCCCTAATAAAAAATTTATGTTGCTCAACATATGCTACTTTCGAGCTCTGTGTAAATGATCTGCAGAGTCAGTACACCAGCTATGTGCTATTAGGGACAATGTGTGGCTCTGCAGGTTAGGACCCTGTAATTATAATCGAGAGGTTGCTGGATCAAATCCCATAGTTGCCAGTATAATTTCACAGCTATTCCCTTGAGCAAGACCCTTAACCCCAATTGCTCCAGGGACTGGCTGACCTTACATTCTGAATTGTATATCACTTTGGGTGAACATGTCTGCTAAAATGTAGATGCATTCCTTGACATTATCTTCAATTACACCAACTAAGAACTTAGTCGAAGCATTTTCAGTCTATTTGTAGTGACTGAAATGATGAAACCAACATGGTGGTAAATGGTGTGGCACACAGTTGTGGCAACTATTCAAGTTCTCTCTGGTTCATTACATTTTTTTTTTAAAGAAAACGACAAATCAGCACGATTTTTAGCTGTGCACTTCCAAGATGACGATAAAGCTGAATGCGCTGAATGCCCGGACTTGCAGCTTCCCCTTTTATTTAATGTGTTTGAAGAGCTCGACTTTTTTGTTGCTTCTCCTTCAGGTTTAATTAAACCTCGAGCTAAAGCAGAAACCCGCGGCCCACATCAAAAGGCTTTTCAAGGCTGGGGTCTTCTTCAGCAGCCACTGTCAGCAAAGCTAGCACATGTTCAAACAGGTAGGAATTCTCATCCTAACTGGTATTCATTTCTTATTTCCTGTCCATGGTTGAATCTCTATTACACAAAAAAACAGAATCAGAATTTCCCTTGATACCAGCATATTTTTAAACTTTTGTGTTTCTTTTCTTTCCATCCATCCATCCATCCATCCATCCATCTCTCCACCTTTCCATTCACCCATCCTCTAAATGCTTATCCTGATCAGGGTCACGTGGAAACCTGGAGCCTATCACAGGCATTGTAGGGTACAAGGCCAGAGGACAGCATGGATGCCATGCCAACTTGAGTAATGTGCATGTTACTCACATAGGAATAAGGTGATTTACAATTTAATATATTTTTTTTTGTTTCTTTAAAAAACCTGAATGGTAACTACCACAACTTTGTATTGTCTGAGCAGGGTTCTCAATTATGGTCCTGGACGGCCAGAATCCAAAACAGTTTGCAGACTTCCCCATTCAAATACACCTACTAAACCTGGCAATTGGCTGATTAAAGTGTGTTTGAGCAGAAACTAATTTTCGGATTCTGGCCGTCCAAGACCACAATTGGGGAACCCTGCATGAGAGAATTACATAGCTGTATGTAGCTATTTGAGCATTTGCTATTGATACATTCTGTAGCTATTTGAGCATTTGCTATTGATACATTCTGTAGCTATTCGAGCATTTGCTATTGTTACATTCTGTTGTTGTTACTATGTACCGCAAAAGTTTATTACTTTTAGGTAGCTAGGTATTAACTTTTGACTTTGGTTAGGGTTTTATTTCTCATTGATTTACAGACTCACATTTCACCTCTGATTGGGTGAACTACAGTAACTAGCGGGTCTGTATCTTGAAGCAAGCTTGACAAATCCTTATGTCAAGAAATCCATTGTATCTATTAAAGAGAGTCACCCTGTAGCAAAACTGGCATAATTAGCTTGTATTTTCTTTGTTTATAATTCTGTGACTCTTTAATGTATTACGGTTTTTATATGGTAATAAGAATATTGTAAACCTTTAAGTACTTATACCAAAACCAAATAATATCTACTTTCAAATTAGCTATAAATATTAAACCTGCAAAAGAAACCTGTAAAATAAATAATATATTACATAAGTCATTATATGCAAAGCCTGTATTCTACCCCAGGGCCATATGTAAACAACAGTCAAAGCTATTATACCAAAACTAACGTATGTATCAGGCACAGCTGCATACACAAGTTTCACAAAATATGATCACAGGCTACAGAAATTAAGATTAAGTGTCTTTTTTATTTCCACCTGTCTATGCCGAATGCTGTAACTGCATTCCATTAAACTGCACCCAGGTGATATTGAGTAAATGCTGCTCACGCTGTCACATGCATGTGAGGAGGACGGTGGCCACACTCACCCCCGTCAGGAAAAACCTTGGAGTCACAGTGCAGACTGTCGGAGGACGCCGAGGCCAAGCTGCCGCTCAGTGCCCTCAGAGACTGGGTGAGGCTCTCCATGGAGCCCTGACGACTGGCTCTCTCCGAGTCAAAGCTGCTCTGACTCATCTTACTGGATGACCTGTAAAGGAGGGAGGAGACACAACACTTTTGAACCAATCAAAAGACGTAGTTGTGCAGGATTTTTTTCCCCCTCCTTTTGTAATCAGACACTTGGATTGGGTGTTGACTGTATTTATAAGTTAAAAAATAAAAGTGACAATTACAGGACGACCCTATATAGAATGATTTATGAACTCTGTACTAATACCCTTGCCTAATGATTAAATGCCATCATCACTAAGTAACAAAATACAAAAAGCTACTTCTATTTAAATGTTAGCTAATTTAAAAGTATAACCAGCTTTTTTCCTGTGAATATTTCAATGCTTATACACTGGATTTGTAAGACAAAGAGCATATATGACTCCTGTTTTAAAGTATATTTTAAGACCTGGCTTGCTGGAAATATCTGGGGAATCACCCAGGATGCGTTGGAGCCAGAGGCCACGGAAGGAGAGCTTGGGTCTGACCTTCCTGGCAGGGCGTCACTGGGGGCCCTTATCTGGAATAGTCATGAAGGTAAAGCTACATGCTAGAAACACTCAATGCCGACAACTGGAGCAACTGGAGCAACTGGAGTGAGGAAAGACACCATGTCTGTATCTCGCCAGCTTTGAAGCTCGGGTCAACACAACCCCAGGTATCCCTTCAAAGCAGGCATCACATACCATAAAGAATCAGCCATTTATTCTGTGCATTAATAATTCTGAGCTTCCCGTCCCCGTCTCAACATGGACTCAGCTTCCCGTCCCCGTCTCAACATGGACTCAGCTTCCCGTCCCCGTCTCAACATGGACTCATAGGAATGGAATGACGTTTTTTTTTTTTTTTCCTCAGAAAGATATATGAACAGAATCTCAAAGAAAGGCATACTGGCAAGTGCCAAACAGCACATAGTACTTATCTTTGTTCAGTGCTGAACAGCAGCTTCCCTTAAATAAAACTGAGATCATGGGATGTCAACTTTGTCATAGACAACAAAAGTCATGTTAGAAGGAACTGCATAGTATCCGTAATTGCATGATTTATATTTCATGTATTTATGGACGTTTTAAATATATTAATTCATGTTCATATTTAAATGTATTAATTTTAGAGATTACTGTATATTATATACAATTATAGTTACTGTTTTAATAAACCTTCCAGCGCAAGCTAGGCCTTCATAGGACTGAAAGATAAAGTTAATTTGCCCAAATATAGTACTGTCACCAGAAGAAAAAAAATTCATCAATGACTGAGTCTTCTCTACCCTTTCCAAAACACAAGGTCCAAGAGGAAAAGACATTTGGGATTCTGCTATCTCCTCTGTCCACTTTCCTTTCACTCGATCAAGTAACATTACTAATTTATTCCTGTTAAAGAAAACTTGGCATGTCAGAACAACAAAAGCTATGTGATAAAAGCAAACGGCTTTAACAAAGGTTCACGACGGAGATTTCAGCTTCACGAATTCATGTTTCAAAATCCGTCTCCACACACCCTCAAAGCAGTAACATTATCCTTCTCCTCAAATACAACCCAGTGCGGCAGAATGCAAATCAAAAGACCCATATAATCCATAGTCACATGATCAGCACAGACCAACGGCACGGGCCTTTTATAACTTATGGCCACAGTAAATCCCAAAAATCCCAAGCCTGACAGTTTACAGCCACTGGGACTAACACTTCGACACACTGTTATGTGTGTTACACATCGTCAGGCCATATAATGCACTGGGACTAACACTTTGACACACTGTAATGTGTGTTACACATCCTCAAGCCATATAATGCATTGGTCAGAATATACTACTTCTAATCAAACAGGACAGAGACAAGGCTAAATAATGTTTAAAAAAAGTTACAAAAGGTCTTTAGCCAACTAATGTTTGTACTAAATCAGAGGGTTAGCATCATCTGTAGGGCTACAGACCATGGGTGACTGGATATAATTGTTGTATTTATGTACTTTGTATATCTGACATATTGCTGGTTCCAACAAAAACAACAATTTGAATAACTGATGGCTGACCGTCTTTATAAAAGCACAGTAAGCTAATTTCAAGACAGCTACAAAAATTATAAAAGGAGAGACTCAACACAGGTCAGTGTTTACACATCTGCAGGATGCAAGATTCCCGTCTGTACAGAATCTCCCACAAAGACACAACCCAGACAGTTTTAAATTCCACCTGCTACGGCTATGTATGCTATGTATCACAGGTGGACAGTTCAGGTCCAGAAAGTCAAAATCCAGACCAAGATTTTGTTTCAACCAACCACTCAACTGGTTGTTTGAAACAAAATCTCGGTCTGGATTATTAGTTTCTGGACTTGAACTATCCAACTATGCTATGCATGAAACTAAAACTGTATGCTAATTTTCTCAATACCCACAGTGTCTTTTAAGCTCTTTTTTAATAAACCTGCTTCATCTGCAGCAGAGAATCCTCACATAATCAAACACAGATGTCAATAAATAATGCAGAACAGGCTGTTTAATAAGGCCAGAAGTTGCATTGCTTACCTGGGTTCTAGTGCTAATGAGGGATTGCACTCTACTGCAAAGCCACAAATACTCAGCCCTCGCCTTACATTTACAAGCCGGTCCTTTCATGATGCCTTTTTTAAGTCCATAGCTACACTACATATGTTTTCCTCCCTTTCACAAACATCAACAAAGAGGTAGCACACTGAGAAACAATATTAATAAAACAGACAAACTTAGAGGAAAATGCTGAGTTAACATCCCATGTCAAAAATTAAAACAATTTTTTAAAATAATAATAATTGATTTCTGGTACGGACAAACAAAATGTGAATACACCAAGGATACATAAAATAAGATTCACGCTAGAGTCAACATTAAAACTAAAAATAGCTACATGTTCCAACAACCTACCTCTGTTCGAAACATCCCTTCATGAAGGTCCCTTTAAAAATGCAATAAATAGGACTCATACATTGTATGCGCTGAACGTCCCTTCACAATCCAGCAGCAAGCCCAGCAAGACTTCTGGACAACTGTCCTGTTTGGCCACAGTGACGAAGGCTCATGTGTTAACAAGTAAGAGCTGACTCAGGATAAAGTGGCCCAGCTCGTGGCCGCGCTGGAGAACCGCAGTTCACGTCGGTTTTTATTTTTACTCGTCGACAAGATGCTATCTATTCTCGGTCATGCAGGAGGAATAATCCGAGCCATGGAGAACGGAGGATCTGGACGATGTTCTATCCTGACTGAGGGGATGAGGGCCAGTTGCTGGGGGCAACAATCTGCTCCACTGAGCTGCCATGCACATCCTCCAACGCTCCTCTCAGAAACGTGCAGTTTAAGGCTCCAGCTTACAGACACGTCCCTAAATACCATGTGAAGCTTTTGAAATGTACTGTAAGCTGTGAACTTAAAGAACAGTGTCATCGTTTCATATAAATTAATTTTATTCTATATATTTTTGGAGAGCTTAAGTATTTGTATGCGTTTTAGTTTGTGTTCATATTAATCATCTCTGTTTGTATGTATATGAAACTTCCCGGAAGAAGACATATTGTATCTCAATGGAACCTTCCTGATAAAATAAAAGATAAATAAATAAAACTGAGATGGGATGTATTATAGATGGCGATGCTCTTGCTTTAGAAATAGACAGATTTCAAAACATCTGTGCCCTAAATGATTAATGACAGCCACGTATTATTTTCTGCATCCCTTTAACGCTGTTCGTCCTGCCATCAGAAGCAGGACCAGCACCTTCCTGCCATCACCTTCCTGCCATCACCTGCCCCCCCCCCCCTTTGAGACTCACATGTTAAAATTGGGACAGTGTGAATTAGGACTTTGCCATTTTGCTCATTTGACTTCCTCCCAAGGTTTTTTCCCTCTGGGGAGATTTTCCATGCTACTGTTGCCCCAGGGCTCTCACTGGGAGCTTTGGGCGGGGAAAACGTAAAACGCTTTGAGACAATGTAATGCTGTGACAATACTCTATATAAATAAAACTGAATCGAACTGATGGAAAGATGAAGACATCATGTGGCTCCAATTGGCCACGATCCACCACATGAGATTTTAAATGACGGCAACAAAGCAAGTACATTTCGCATAGCCCATAAAAATAAGGAGTAATTCTGAGTTTCATCTTGTGAACCGATGATAATACAGCAAGCAACGGCAACAAAGATCCGTGAGAAGCGGCAAAATGGTCAGCTCTGGACTTAGACATGTACAGACATACGCCCAAACCGGGTATTTTTACCGCTGCGCTATGCTGGGACAGATATAAGAGGAAGTTGTGTTGCCTTGCTAAAATTACAGATCTAACAAAAGTATGGGCCTAGCTAAGCCCGGACCGCTGTGAGATGCCGGACTGACACTTCATTGGGGACATTAGCCACGGCTTTTTGCACAAACAAAAGCAGAACCGGGGTGTTGAAATTCACCACAATTCATATAATTGACCTTAAACGAAACTGATGCAACAATGATACTAAATAGGATCCAAAATACAGAATAAAGTAGTTTGGTAACAGTCTTTGTTCTCCACTTTAATAGCTAATGTACATATGGGGAAAGGGGGGAAATCAGTAAAACTACTGGCATAAGCCTCTTAATACAGGACATTTAAACATTTATTGATTAAGCAATTGAGCTCAGCTCATAACTCAGGACTGACAAATGTGAAAGTTTGCATCGCTATAATTTCACCAGGCATCTTTACTCAGAAATCCACAAAAAGAACTTTCTTTTTGAAAACTGTCAATTGGCTATTTATTTAGAGGGACGAATACAAGTCATCTCATTGCTCTTCAGTCAAAGTTTAAAATATGTGTATTGTGTTAAATAGCAGCCATGAAACACTTTGCATCCATTCAGTCATATTCCTACTGATGACCCTGTCTAACAGAAAATGCACATTCCAGAACAGTTTTAGAGAAGAATTCTAACGGGATGGCGTAGGACAGACCTTAGCATGAAAAGGGATCTTACACAGGAGGTCCAACACACACACAATGGCATTTAACCCCAGACTGAGCTACTGCCTTCAGATAGGTATTTAAGAGAATGAAACCCAACATACATAAACTAACTGAAGACTCATTTACAGGCATCTCTTGATGATTTGTATATTTTATATGTGAAGGTGATATACTCACTCTGACAGTAAGGAAAAACACAATTTAGAATGCATCCTCGTACACTGTATACGATTCGAAGTCTTATTGTTACGGCGACAAACATCAAATCCAAAAAAACATTTTACACCATCAGCACGAGTCTGAATAACCAACGCTGAGCGTGATTTTACATGGCAGTAATTCTGGTGGTAGCTCTCCATTAATAAGTATAAACGAGAAGAAGCACCTACCTGTGGTGTTTCTTAGGTGGAGGTGGAGGTGGAGAAGGATCACGGTTTTCACTGAGCCCCGCTGACAGATCTGAAGAGGCTGATGCGGCCTGCGACAGCATTTTCCGCCTCTGGCTGTCGTTCTCCGCAGCGCTGCCCTGGTGCTGCTGACTGGCACCATTGTCGGCTGTGCCTGGCAGCAAGATCTCCCCGCCGGGTACCACGGGGCTCCAGGCCCCTGTCTGCGACACAGCAGCCTCATTGATGATGCTCTGAGGCACGGTGCCCTCGCCTCCTTCCTCCTCCTCCTCAATACAAGTCTTCCAATTCCAGTGGGTGTTGTACAGCTTGTGTCTCCGCTCCGAGGAGACCAAAGTGGGCGAAGAACTCACAGCATTCTCCTGGAGCTTTTCCAAAGTAGCTGTAGAAGACGTTGCGCTCGTGTTAACACAGGACTGTACTTCTGAGGGATGAAGTGAACCCAGACTGGAAGTCCCCAGTTTTGGGGAGTTTGAAATCCTCTTGGGAGGAATGGGAGGACTAGCTTGAGGCTTGGCTTGGGTAGAAGCCACAGTCAGCTGTGCGCTGCCACAGCTTGAAGGCCACTTAAAGGACAGACCGCTGGGGTCCTTGATGGAGTTTGGGCTGAAGTGCGGCCACTCAGTGCTCACAGCTGAATCGGGGCTACTTAGGTAGAATGTGCAATTGCTCTCCTCCGTGTGGGCCATGACTGTGATCTTAGCCCTCTGGGCTTCTCCAGTCACTTCCACTGGGCTCTGCAGGTTCTGCCCATCACCTAGTGCCGCCCTCTTCCTTTTCGTACTCTCTGCATAAATCGGCTCGGCGCTCGCCGACCCGGTTCCTTTGTCCGACCACGAACTGTCTGGAGACGCCAGATTTTGTCGAAAAACATCCAGTCCCTGTGAACACGTGAGTGAGTCTGTGCTGCTTCGGTAAGAGCCGGAATCTGATAGGCTGGTGGGCTCAGACAGGAAGGAAGAAGATCGGCCACAAGGACGTCTTATCGGCAAGGCAGAGTCTGGAGTGAAGCCGGCAAACGAGGAAGTGCTTGATGGCTCATGTACAGTGTTTTTTGGGGCAAGAGAAATAACACTGTTAGTTGGTTCCAGAGGTCCGTTCTGTTCCTGTGTTGATGGGCCTTCAGAAATATTATCATTATAAGCATCGCTGTTTGTTCTCACTTGCAGCCTCTGGGCAGAATCCCTTGGCTGGCGGGAGCCATTTCTCAGACTAGTGATCTTGCTTTTCCTGGTGATCCGTTGGGAGTAGGCATCTCCGGTGCAATTTTCTCTGACATTATTCAACCCGCGCCCCCCAAAAATGTTGCTGACTGACTCCGTCTGGATGTCAGTTGGAGACAGAGCTCCTGGTGGAAATCTGGCAGGACAGTCTGTCTTAGCCAGGGCAGCGCCGGCAATGACGGCCTCTTTCAGCACAGTGCTGCATCCATTGCTGTCCATAGAGAAGGAGGAGATGCCCATCAATTTCGTCAAGTTGATTCTGTCAGGTATATTCTTCGGAATATCCTAATATAAAAAGAAAACAGGACTATGTTTGGGAGTAGTCAAAACACCCATAAAACCATTTTAACTCATGTTGGTCATAAAATATACCACTCTTTCTTAAGGACGTTTCATATATAAGAGAATATAGGAGTAGCGGTATAATTAGGAGTGAAGCTTTGCATTAGAGCTGCACAATAAAACATCTTGATTTAATATTAAGATTTTATATTCCCATTAATTCCCATGGAAAGCTTCCAAAATATTATATTTCCAAAATTCCCCAGCTTAACTTCCCGTGGAATCAAAAGTTTCTGGAAATTTTCCATCCTTTTGCCAGCATAGTGGTACGCCTAAAATAATACTGAGATGCATATTATGATGCCCAAATTAGTAATCTTTAAAAAATCCACCGTATCTTTATGTTTTCCGGTCCAAGGAAGAACCACCTTGTATTTCCCTTGAGTAGTCTACTTTAACTGATTTACTGCAGTAAAAAAAATATCTTGATTAACTAGTAGAAAAAAACTACTATATATATATATATATATTCCAACAAAATTCAAAGTTAATAAACTTACCGGCTCAGTGTTCATATTGACATCCATCCATATGTCAGAATTCTCTGGGTTCATCATGGTTGGGCGGACGGCAATGGTGGGCTTGCAATAGTAGGAGGAGAAGGTCAGACTGTCGTCCTCAGCGCTCACCGTACTGGTTCTGATGTTGTCACCGGAGCCGTGGGCATTGCGGGGGTGAAAGCAATTTTTACAGGAGCCTGGTTTCCACGCATGTTCAGCAAACTCGCCACACGCCGACATCTTTCAAACGCGTCCGTCTCACTGCCAAACCAGCCAAGGTCCACTGGGCAGGGTTAAGCTTGACATGGCATGGAATTTAAAAGCTTCTTTTTCCCCCCAAAATCAGGTGATTTTCAATGGCAATGACCTGCTGAGAAGAGAAAGGAGTCCGATCAGAATAAAACAGCCCTCAGAATGTACAATGTACTGCAAGTGAATCGATGCTACAGCAGAAAAGCTGCTCTACAGAGGCAGCGACCAGGAAGGATATCTGGAGCCTCCTAATATGTAAATGTCATTTGTGTCAGTGATTAACCAGTATCTGTTACAAAACACAGAGTAAAACAGCTAAGATACATTTTGACTTAAATAAAACTGTCATTTCAAACCCATTACATCACCTCACTCAATACAGGCAGCAGATCTGTTCAGTTCCATGATTATCAAAAACACCCACTCGTTACCATCTGTGCACACAAATCTGTGGACAATGTATACTTGACCCTCAGTCAAGTATGTGGGAATTGGCCAGTTTGCGGGACTGACTGTGAAATGGGCAATTTAAGCAAGGGGAACACAGAAATCTGCAAAAGCAAAAAATGATCCACATTCAATTCAAATTTAATGACAATATCACACTATAACACTACAGTCGCCATAAACACCCAAAATCCTGTAACTAAAATTGGGCTGCAACATCAAACCCATACTCTAACGCAATTACTGTTTTGATAATACTGTATGCAAGTTCCTCTTGCCCACCCCCCCCCCCGAGTATGTGGCAATAAAGCAGCTGCTAAGGGGAGATTCAGAATGTTTAAATGTTTATCATAAGGTAGAATGACCTAAAATTCTATATCCGTGTACAGGTGCAAGCTATATCGAAATTTCCGTTTCAGCCAAGCCTTCTAAATAAGTGGCAATTAATCTAGCACCAAAATTAGGGCTGCGGGATATATTGTGTGCACGTGCAATAATGACATCTAAGAATGCACTGCAGATATGAAAAATTCTTCCATTGAGTCAGGCCGTCAAGGTGACGAGTTAACTATACACAAGCGACGATGCTGAATTATGAACTCCAGCAACAAGCTTTAACATGTCGGCCCGTATGGAAATATTCTGAAGTATCTTCTGAAACAGATACCAAAATTGGGTAACACTTCACTTGATGGGGCAAACATTTAGTAATAACTCAGTTGCCGCTGAAGTGCAAATCATGAACAAATATAGTTGGTACTTCTGATAAAAGACGCACCACAATTCATTAGTGATGGACACACATGAGATCAGTACTTCACTTGTGTTATTCATTACTTGTTCCCTCAGTAGTCCAAAGGTTTACACAATTAACAAATATGGTAACAAATATAGTAACTGCTTAACATGCATCACGATTCATTAACAATGAATTTGCATCAGAATGTAACTAAGTTTGTGGTTAATTGATACATAATTGATAGCATAATACTATATTATTTGTGCCCCGACACCTGTCAAGTAAAGTGTTACCGAAAATTGCTATTTGCAGAGCTTGTAAATAGCCAGTGATGCGCGGAGGGCCAATTTAGTAACGGATCTTAAGAGTCGACATCCTGAAAGGCTCAAATACTTTCTAAAAGCTCACCAGCGAAAACCTGCTAGCAGCCTCTGCTTCAGCCATGTGACAAAGCTACGGAATATAGTGACGATCATCCAAAGGTTTATATACATCGGTACGAACATCGGCAAAAGTGGCCAAATATTAGCTTATTAAATATTGGGAAAAAATCAGTATTGTGCATCCGTAATCACATCGCAATTTGTTGACATAACTGGCGGCAACACCATCAATTTATTTGACACCCTGGCGGTAAATAAACTTCTGTTTGACTAGAGTTTAAATTCATCTTCTTTTGAATAAATATCTCAATGTTACTCGAGGAAATTTCACATAACGAGACGTTAGGGCAGGGCGATATCATATTGATATATCGCCCAGCCCTACGAGACGTGATATCAATCAGCCGCAACCAAAATCAGTACAGCCATCTTCTCCTGAATAGCAAATAACCACAACTGTGAAATCAGACGTAAGAAACCAGATGACACTGCAATTAAATGGCGACGCAGTAATTACGCGTTGGTTTCAGCCTCATCATCGATCAGGAAAGTAGTCAGCTGCACACGCAGGGTTCCTAAAGCAGAGTCTCGGGGTTTCTGTACAGTTCATCTGCCCAAAACATAATAACCTTTTTAACAGAGATTGTTAACAGTACTGCCTCACAGTTACAAGACGGTTTGGTAGCTAGTTGGAACATGAAGGATTCAAAACACTGAACTGAAAGTGAATCACAACAGCCCCTGCAGTTTGGCTGATTATTTGGGTTCTCATAACATGAAATTTAAGTCATACTGTTTTAAAAAGTATTTTTGGACTGAGAACCATAAATGTGTAAGACAAAGGACTGGGCTTTGAAAGGCCACGATGCAAACACTGTAGCCTCTATTCAAAACATCCATTCAGTTACCAGCGGCTCATTCATGTGCAAATGTGCTTGCAGCCTCCAGTCGAATCAAAAGCGAATTAAGTTTAATGTTGGATAATAAGTAATAACATTCTGCTTTCATTAATGGGTTTCACATAAAGTAAGTGGACACCAGATTTCTGAGAATTCTCATTTTTCTCTAAAATTTTCTAAACACTATGTTTTATACAGCTGGAAAAAAATGCAACACCTGCAACACTCCCAGCAGAAAAAAATAAAACAACAATCAGATGGTTCCTTTTACTTATCAGATGGCAAGTGAAAACAGTAAAGAAAAAGAAACATTCATCACCATGATCTAGAAAACTGCGCTCATTTCAGCGACACGGGGGATTTCTGCGATAACGGTTGTTTTGTCATTCCTCTCTTAAATGGCAAGTATGAGCTCAGCCTTACCACCTTCCTGTTCCTCTTCCCTTCGCCTTGAAGGGGGAAAACTGCAACCGGAGGACACGCAGAAGCCACATCAGGTGGGCTGCCTGCAATACAGGCTGCGCCATAGCAGCAGATACACGAGCCGTGACTGACACAGAGACGGGAGACCATTCCAGCACGTATTCATTATCGACTGGACAGGAATTCATTTCCGAGACCATCTATATTTATTCTTAAAACGCCGCAAAAAGTACGAATGCTCTCCTGGGTCTGCAAAACCAAAATAAGCTCCAGTCTCTATAAATGGAAAATAGTTACCATTAGATGCATTTTTTCTTTTCATGCAGAGGAAACAATGACAACAATATATGTCAATAAAATGATTAATCAAATGTTTACTATGAAGATAAAAGAACCAAAAATTCACTGTGTTAAAAATTAATAAACGACCCGCATTTTACATTTGGATACTGTAACCTGTAAGTTTATGTTACTTGCAATTGCCAGCATGCAAGTACTCAGTCAGGTGTGTTCTAGAGAAAACGTATAACATTTAACATACAACATATATGAAAACTTATGAACTTAGTCTCAATACTTACTTTTACGGGCAAACATGGTTCTTTTTCGCGTAATATATCAGTGAGGTTTGGAAAATGCTCTTAAAAACGGTATCATACACATTAATGATCGTCTAAGACCTAAAAATTAAACAGTTTAAAAGGTGCGGCTAACGTGTATGTAAAGGTACCTGGCGTAGTTAAAATGCCGGTTTATCCGTGATGAAGGGTGAATATATACCAACAGCACACTAACATGAAGCCTTTAAGTAACATCTTAGGTTCCCGGCGACCGATGAGTGTTTCAGTTACATTTACTTCAGTTAAGTCTGCTGGAAATCCATTTTTCATTAATGCGTCAATACGGAAAATGAAGATGGAAACACATCTTAGAAAAACGACAAGTCCCGAAAACGATGCTGGACGAGTTAACTACTGGAAACTGTCCGATTCATTTTTGCAGATGTGCGATTAACGTCTGAAAGCAAGATTAACGTTTTAAAAATACCCTTCGGTAATTTTCAGAGATCACATATTACAATGTTGATTTCAAATGCAGCCCATGGGTTTGTCTGTTTTTTCATATTAAACCAAGACCGGTAACTTTCAGGATGTTTCGGAAACATTCTAAGGCGCCTTATGCTGGAGCGCAGCCCGTAACACGTGTTTCTACAGTAAATGCATGTAAATCTGCTTTTCACAGCGACGGCACTGCGGTTTTAACATAAGCAACGCAACGTGTTGGCCGATTACCGTCTGCAAGCCTCACCTGTGACATTATCTTCAATATCATAAAAAGAGCCCACCATACTCCCTAAATACACATGAGCCGCAAAAAACGTTTATAGAAAAGCAAAACCTATACGTACAAGCTATGAATACTGTAGCTAAAATACCCAGGCTCATTTATGTTGCATGCCAGCTAAAAACGAGTCAGTGATGGAAAATGAAGCTGGTCTTCATTTATAGCATAGCAAAGGTATATATGACAGTTTGAAAAGAACCCGATTGCTTAAAACCTACCTGCACGTCGCGAGTTTTTGCAATATCAAAGCGTCCTTATTAGCGAGGTCTGTGAGAAACAGGCAATTCCAAAACTGGCATACGGTTATTATAATCCAACACCGTTAGTATACTAAAATTACAGAGAAAACAAGTGGTTGTGATAGGAAGCACAGGCGTCCACCCGTGGTTGGCTCGCCGAGACGTTCTGCGGAAGATGCAGGAAACGTGGTCGGGACTAGAGGCAGGGCAGCATAGGGGAGGAGCCGGCCGTGTGAAACAGGATACCCAGCCTGCCTGGGCTCAAATATGGATGTCCTGGATATGTCGTGGGCGACGAGCAGGCAACCATACAAAACATTATTTCTTCACCCATGTTATAGTTCTGCATCCCGTTTTACGCTTTAGAGCTTTTAATAGCGACAGTTTGACAGTCATGGGTGTCATGGCATGCCAAAGAACAAGAGAACAAAGAAAGTTACATAACTTTGATTAGTTATGAAACTGGATAATATGGAATAGTTATACGCATTAAACTATCATATTCATATTTCAGAATTACTTTGCTTGAATAAAGGCACGGTCAGAAAAATAATATACACTCCTGCTTAGGCTACTAACCACTTGATTCCAGCTGAAAATTACATCTGAAGAAGTACAACGTAGTGAAAGGTGGTTTTCTTGTGACTTGCTTGCTTCAAAACACTTTGAGCTTAGCCAAGTAGTTTACTAACACTGTTTTCACCGGAATTTAGATTTGCCACACCGAGTACTATAACGGGAAAATATCTGTTTAAATGACCCCCTCAGTGACACTGCAGGGCTTTTTCCTTTGGATATTTATTATTGGTTTTAATTTTATGAGTTCAAATCCTAAATTATTAAGCAACTATTGCTTAATATTCTTGAAAATGTTCCTGGTGATGGTTCATTATTACCAATGATGTGCATTAGAATTACTCTTTATATGGGGTTTTAAACTACTCCCAGATATGGTCATATTTTCGTTTCATTTCAGGATATTCCGAAGAATTTACCCGACAGAATTAGCTTGACGAAATTGATGGGCATCTCCTCCTTCTCTATGGACAGCAATGGATGCAGCACTGTGCTGAAAGAGGCCGTCATTGCCGGCGCTGCCCTGGCTAAGACAGACTGTCCTGCCAGATTTCCACCAGGAGCTCTGTCTCCAACTGACATCCAGACGGAGTCAGTCAGCAACATTTTTGGGGGCCGTGGGTTGAATAATGTTGAAAACTGCACCGGCGATGTCAGTCGTCCTTGTGGCCGATCTTCTTCCTTCCTGTCTGAGCCCACCAGCCTATCAGACTCCGGTTCTTACCGAAGCAGCACAGACTCACTCACGTGTTCACAGGGACTGGATGTTTATCGACAACATCTGGCGTCTCCAGACAGTTCGTGGTCAGACAAAGGAACCGGGTCGGCGAGCGCCGAGCCGATTTATGCAGAGAGTACGAAAAGGAAGAGGGCGGCACTAGGTGATGGGCAGAACCTGCAGAGCCCAGTGGAAGTGACTGGAGAAGCCCAGAGGGCTAAGATCACAGTCATGGCCCACACGGAGGAGAGCAATTGCACATTCTACCTAAGTAGCCCCGATTCAGCTGTGAGCACTGAGTGGCCGCACTTCAGCCCAAACTCCATCAAGGACCCCAGCGGTCTGTCCTTTAAGTGGCTTTCAAGCTGTGGCAGCGCACAGCTGACTGTGGCTTCTACCCAAGCCAAGCCTCAAGCTAGTCCTCCCGTTTCACATTTCTTTCCTGACTTCTGTTTTATGAGTTTTACTCTAACTGAGACCTGTTCCCTTCACTGTTCCCCATTTGCCTCTCTTTCCAAAGACTCGAAGACTATGCTTTTACAGAACCGGTACAGTCAGGTCATCTGGCATCTGTCCATTATCTTGGTGGCTCAGTTGGTAGCACTGTCACCTCCTGTCCCCGCGGTTGGGGTTTAGATTCCATCTCTGCTCACAGGGTCGTCAACTCTCGTGCATCTGCTGTGACACTCACGCTTTCCGACTCTCCGGCTCACGTAGTAAATCTTATGGCAAATCAACTTCACATCATTCCATTATAAACCTAAAATTAGCTACATCAAAAGCGTTGGGGTATTTCGCAAACCTTACAGACTATTTACAAGGTAATAAAACTGTTACATACATGTAAATGTGTGCGCAGACTCGTCTTGAATTGAAAATCTCACTCCAGCCAGCCGACCAAAGTTGGCAACACTGTGCTTAGTTTATGCGAAGTTCTGATCTTCTCCTTGTGTGACTTTCTGCTGGGTTTCTTTCACGATCCAAAGAAATGCAGTTAGGTTAACTGGAGTCTCTAAGTTGTTTGTCTGTGCGTGCCCTGTGATGGAACGGCATCTCATTCAGGGGGTTATTGTGCCAGGAATAGGCTCCAGGCCCCACTTAGACCTCGACGCGGATAATCAGTTGGATGATACATGGATTATCCTGGCACCCGATACTGGCAGCCATTATAGGCAGAATACCAGTCAGTCTCAGTAGGTTTTGCTGATTTACATCTTATTCTTCGCAAGATTTTCTGAATGTACATTGGGAAGTTGAATCTTTTAGGCAGAAGGTCTAATACTAATTCTCCATCTTGTATCAGTTTGATAACACCAATTAACTATTATTATTAAACATCTGTTTAATCCCAGAGCCAATTAGAAATGAAGGAATCTCATTTACGAGGGCAAGCTCAATGTGCTCTGAACAGAAGAAGCTTTGATGCCACTGTTTTGGAATTTAGCTGCATCTATAGTAGAGATGAATTGGCAGCTTGATGTGATTGGAACGGTGTTAAGGTCCATGACGAAGGAGGAGCATTTCAGAACTCATAATGATGTCATCGCGTGCATTTTAGGCTTTCATGGCACAATGGTATTTCAGTCCTTCACAACATGGTTCTTCAAACAGCAAAATTCTCACCATGTATCTCCTAATTAAATTAAATACTAAGAGCTGAGAAAAATATGTAGGAATGTGGGGATATTTTGGGGGAACAGTAGAGGTGGCTGTGGAGTGGAAGGTCCAACCATCTTCAATAACCGCTTATTCTATTTGGGGGAAGGGAGGGGATCCAGACCCCACGGCAGACAACAGGCCAGGATGGGACACCAACCTTTCACAGACCACACTCACACAGACCACACTCTCTCTCTCTCTCTCTCTCTCTCTCTCTCTCTCACACACACACACACACACACACACACCCAAGTTGGTCTAAATAGGGACTGTCCATTAATTTCTATGGGAAAACCCTAATCCCAATCACGACACCCTTAACCTCTACCCATCCCTAACCTTAACCATAAGTAACCAACCCAAATACAAGACTTTTGGCATTTATACTTTTTTGATTGCACTGCATTCGCCCAAAAGTAGGGAAAATCTCAGGTTTTAATACACTTTTTGATGTCAATTTGGTCCTCAAATCTGATCTATGCAACCCCCCCCCCACACACACACACCTGTATCTCTCTCTTTCTCTCTCCCTCTCTGACATACACACACAAACACACACACACACCTATGGGCAATTTGATACCTCCAATTAACCTCAGAACATTTGTGGAGTGTTCTGGGTGGAAACCAGAGCACCTAGAGGAAGCCCCTTTGATGAAATGGGAGATCATGCAAACCCCACACACATGGAGGCAGGGAGGAACCTCAGACTCTGGTCCCAGATACGTGAGGTGACTGGGACCAGTAACTGAAATCACCTTATCCTTTTTCCTATATTTTTATGGCTGGGACCGTGTTGAAAGCACAATGTTTTCATTGTCTTAGTTTTCTTCATGTGTGCCGTCGGCTCGTGGTCCTTCATGCACCAAATGGTGTGGAAACAACAGAACAGGTCTACGGGTGTGAAAACAAAGTAGAGAAGGGGGAGCTGAATCGAGACCCACCTGCCTGACCAGTCTGTTTTTTTTTTTTTTTCTTAGCATTAATGGGACTTAACAAGCCCCCCCCCC
>JAODKF010000126.1:17596416-17607355 GCA_026779585.1 Mormyrus proboscirostris
CCCTATCCATTCTCACCACACAATTTCTCAATTTGTTCTCTTGCTTGAAAAGAGGGGATTGCCAGAGTGTGGAGGGAAAAAGAACAGCAGACAGCGATAGTGAGACCTGACACCTTCTTAGAAAGTAGGTGAGGTGGATCATTTCATTTTAAACTAAATAGTTACAGGCCTTGGAGCCTCTTGGCACAAGTTCCCCTTTGATGGATGACTACCTTAAGTATTACTGTTATGTAATGTGTAGAAGCTGATGGCGGGATTTTAATGCCTGTAACGCTTGTGACAAATGCACCTGGGCCTGCTTGCCCTTCAACAGGCAATGTTAAGGATTCGGAAGTCGAATCTGAGACTGTTTTTCCGGTGGACCTGAGTTGTCAAGCTTTCATGATGGAGAATCCTAAACTTGTCCTTTAATCACAGGAACTGCTTGTAGTGGGTAATTGTTTCAGTTCCTTCACCATTGATATTGTGGGAAATAAGAAAAAAGTGTTTGGTATATGCACTCTTGAACAGGAAAGTATAGGAGGAATCTAAGGAAAGTTGTAGATAGCCTGTACTTTATCTGGCACTGAGAGAATGTCAAATGTGAACAAATAATGTGCTACTAGCTGGAACAATGTCTTCATATAAAGTAGCTCTGACACATTCAGTATGTTTTCCAGCTGATGTGAGTATGTTTATCTTACTTTAACCGGAGATGCAGAAACAATTCATGGGTCCAAAAAAGTTACTTAATTAAAGCGACCTTTATCATATTAACAGCAAACATTAGAAGGCTGACCTTCAAGGAAAATCAATGCGACACAGGCTAATCTTTTTCAAAAAGCTAACCAGGTGCCTTTATGCAATAGTGTCAGCATTATTTGAGAAAAGAATGATGATGCAATCATTACCAAAAAATGAGTAATTCAATTCAAATCAGCCAGCAAATAATAGAGCTATGGAACATACTGTGATATTTCATTCACTGTCATTGCTGGAACATGACCAGCCATGTGTTTAATTTAAATTGCTTCAAATATAGATCTTTGCATTTCAAATTCTGCTCAAAAACGATGAATATTTTCAAATCTGAGTTAAATATTACTTCCACGATCATATCTCTGTATGGATTTTGAATCCGTGTAGTTCTCCAAAAAGGTAAAACTGTTTACTTTTTTAAATTTCATTAAATCATTTTAAGTGATCTCAATTAATACTACATAAGAGACTGTTCTGGTTACCTATTTAAAGTTCTTTCAAGTCCTGTTTCAAACCCATTAACCCTGTTCTAAGCAGTGATACAATTTATTAAACTCTGAAACAAAAAAGCATTTATGTACATGAAAGTTTTTTTCTATTAAGGTGAATAGTTTACCAATATCAGGATGCTTACTCAAACTATATACATCAAAATAATCATTTGACAAAAGGAGAACAAGCAGACGATGCATGTTTTTCTTTTTCAATTACTGCAAATCCAATAGACAGGTTTCAACAATTGTTCTCCTTAGACTCTATTATTGTAAATAGAAATATTTATTTTGTGGAAACTACATTATCATATTGCGCATTTAAGTGCGCCTTGGCAGTTGACTTTAGTTGTACTAGAAAAGCGTCGAGGGGCAGACAGTCACACACCTGCCGCACCAGGTTTTCCCCTAATGAGCACGTTTATGTGAGATGGCGTGCCATGGAAGGAAACTGAAAACAGAAATTAAAGCCCTTCAAGCGGCTGACAGGATGTGAGCAGAAGGCAATAGATTCAATGCCCTTTTTTCCCGGCTGGGTTTCCATGGCAGCACAGCGTCAAAATAAATGGGTGGGTGTTGCTAGGAATGCAGAGATAACATTCCGACGTGCCACACCTCAGCTACGGCTGTACATACAGACATACCCATACACCCAAGCGTTTATTACCGTATGGTGTCGTTCTTAAAGTGTCCTCATAAAGTGTGCTTAGGCAAGTTATTCACCCTGGCCTATAAACCTATAAACAATTTATATACTTATATACAATAAAACTGCATATAACTACAGCATTTCACATATCTACTCCTTTAAATAGTTGGCAGAAAAAGACTTAAATTGTGACATTCAGTTGTGACCCTGGATTCCAGTGTCACTATGGAATATTTCCAGAAGTAGCAATATTGTGTGTTGGAGCTCCCGCCCTCTGCTGTGAGATCGCAGTGTCACACTAATCGGCCTGCTCTCCCATAGGAGATGTTTGCTTATCACTGTAATCCTTATCCTGGCTCCATGACTTCATAATTTACCTTCACACATCCTGCTTAATGTTTTATGAGATTCTCTGGCGTTGCACTTAATCACACGGCCATCTGCTGAAGTCATCAGTATGACAGGCCGCCAGAGAACCATGTGGGCCTGAGAATCTGCTAATGGCTTTAAGTGCGCCCCCCCCCCCACCTCCGAGTTTGAACGGGTGGCCCCAGGGGTCACAAGTCCTCCACTTCAGTGGCTATTTCAGAGGGGGGGGGGGGGAAATGTTCCCCATCACGGCAGAACCAAAAAAACACAAAATGAAGATGTTTGAGTCACATGTCATGTTGCTCTCACTGCTCTTCCTCTTCATCTATTATTTTGTCTAATCGTTGCCTAGAATGTGTGAACAAACTGAACAGATTAAAAAAACAACTTCTTAGTTTCTTAGATCTATGAAGAGATGGCCTTCACTATATTATTTGTTGGACAGGCCTTATAAATAATGGTGTTCAAGCAAACTGTGTTGAAAACTAAAATTCTTCTCTTTGGTTGCAAGACATTCAAAATGTCCATCTTCCCATGTTCTATGAATACAATTTGTTTTGTCTATAATTCATCAAAATGTTCACTTGTCAATCATTTTTGTGATCATTTTAAATGCAATAGCTAATTTCCATTATAACCTATGGGCAGAATCAGCATAACCAAAGTTACTATTTGTAGCTATATTTTTAATATTAGCTGTATTTATTTTGTATGTGTAGGATCCTTGGCGTCCAGTGCTGATCAGTGCTTTTCTATCTTACATTACGGCACTTGCAAAGGTATAAAAACATCATACACCATCCATCCATCCATCCATCCATCCATCACCGCAACCACTGAATCCCAACTGGTGTCA
Organism: Mormyrus proboscirostris; assembly: GCA_026779585.1. Classification (NCBI taxonomy): domain Eukaryota; kingdom Metazoa; phylum Chordata; class Actinopteri; order Osteoglossiformes; family Mormyridae; genus Mormyrus; species Mormyrus proboscirostris. The sequence goes on from JAODKF010000126.1 coordinate 17,599,520, forward strand.
CGGGGGGGACCGGAGCCTATCCTGGGAACAACGGGCGGAGGCGGGAACCAACCCTGGGCAGCCGCCAACACACCGCAGCGCACACACTCACACAACTACAGGGCAGATTTAGACTCACCAATCAGCCTATCCTGCATGCTTTTGGACCGTGGGAGGAAACCCATGCAAACACAGGGAGACACAGAAAGGACCTGGACCAAACCCAGGACCGCATCATGCAAGGAAATGTTTTCCAGGGCTGCCTGTCAAAAATACGACTTTTTTTTTAACTTTTGTAAAAACATTTGATTACATGAATCTAATACTAAAGTTCAGTTAACAGTGACGTAAATTTCTTATGCTATTATGTACCTTGTGTTCATCCATATAATCTCACCAGGTTTTACTTTCTTGATTTATAAGGTCACGTTTCTGTGATTTTGCAGTGTGCAGCTTGTTCACTGGCAGACACAAGTCCTCAAGTAAAATGTTTCACTGTATTATTTGAATCATGTCATGAATGTATTTTATATCGTAATTAAGTGTAATTAAGAGAATAGCTGGAAGAGAAAAACAGCTTATTCTGTGCGTCAAGAGGTCTACAGATGATTCAACATATTGAAACAAGCCTAAGTCGCACAATGTTAGTGGAATATTTTTTTGTTGGGGGGGGTGGATAGTAAACCTGGGGCACTGCACAGTTTAAAGATGAAAAAAGCAGTTGCCAAGCTCCATTCTAGGTTGGTTAGAGTGGGTATTGCGTTTATTTGGTGATTGTATTATTGTAGAGTTTCTCATTATTTGGTTGACGCTTGGGAATGCATGGAAAGTTTCATGGTAATTTACATGGGATGTGACGTTTAGTCTTTAATCCCTTCAGATTCAAGCTTTTACTTGATTTCCCCTGAAGAATAATACCATGAAAAACAAAACAATAAAAAGGTTAAACATGGAGCACTTATTAGACTTTATTACCAGTTGTGAGGTGTTTTAATTGACCTGTATACCATTCTGATGTTCTGTTCTCCTACAGATGCATTGTGCCACATTTGGAAATTCACCTGCGGTTGTCCATCAAGGCTCTGCCTGAAACACAGGGGTCATTTAAGTATGCGAGCTCCACAGTCACCGCACTTTGGTTGGCCAGGGTCCCCCCCTGAGCCGCCACTCCTGGGAATGCAGATAAGCTAAAGCTACAGGGGAAAAAAATGACTCAAGGGATGAGTGAAATATACTATTTTGGTCCCTTAGGTCAGAGAGTCAAACTGACGATAACAAAGCCTCTATCACTGAGATTTTGAGAAAAGCATGTTGATCATGTGAGAACTTCTTTGGATGAATTGTGTATGACTCACGTAAATAAAAATGTAGCCACAGTTTCTCTTCTGTCTACTGACAAGGATCTCTAAAGGTCACTAAGCTCTTAAAACTCGGAAGATCACTAAGCTCACTAGATACGCGTAAAAGAAGTGTATACATATAAACCTCATTCAAACTTGACCTGGAATTTTGATGGCATGTACCCTACCTGCTTGCTAACATTTCTCATTTGTTTATTCTTAAGTTTATGTAACACTGTAAGTTACGTTGACCTTAACTTGTAACACTGCTCTTGCAGGATTAAATCTCGGGTTTGTTTTAAGGTGTTAGGAAAAACTTTACGAGATCATTAAAACACTCCAGCTTCTTTGGGTTTTGTCTGTAGGCAAACAAACGTTTTGTGACCTATAAACATTTGCCCTGAAAGATTTCTGGGCTGTTGTTAGCTGGCCATTTGTGCTGATGCAGGCTGATGATAAAGGCCTATTTTCTACCTGCAAGCTTAAAAAAAAAAAAAAAAAAAAAGCATGTGGGCCAGCAAAATCACATTTCAGTGCTTGTAGTAGCATGTACATAAAAACCGGCATTCCAGTGTTAATCTGAAGATACTGCAAGCTGGGAATTTGCCATTTATCCCTCTCGCTTCTTGCTTCATATTCTGTTACTGAATATCACTTCCCACTACACCGTTTTAAGTTCTCCAGAGTTAACATGTTAACTAAATCAAAACCGTAACATTTATCAGAAACAGTTTATATATGTCGAGAGTTCCATAATGCAGTCATAATTATATGTTCAATAAACTTTAGAGTGTAGCCTTTAACTGATGATCCAATTAGCTGTTTATAGTCAGCGGCTGTTTCCACCCAAAACATTTACTGAAAGATGCCATTAGTCAAAGCAGATTTAAATCTGACTCAGATGTGCCACTTAGGATACAGTAATGGGCAAGAAAATCAGCTCAGAAATTAGCAGCAAAGGTGGAGGACAATTTCTCTAATTGCTGAGACAAAGCCAAGGTAGAGCAGCTGCTCTCTCATCCATTATGCAGAAGGAGGGTCCGTGGGCGCATTAGCTCTTCAAGTGATTGATTTGCAGCCAAGTGGATGCCTTTCCAATCAGCTCTTGCCCAACAGCCCTAAATCTCCAAATTCCCCTTCAGTCAAGCTCTCCTCCAGCTTTATACAGAACATCTCCACCTCAGCGCATCAAGAGGTATGTTTGTCCTATCTGACAATTTTTTTTTGGTTCAAATCCATAAAATATTCAGCTTGAAATAATTGTTATGTGATAGCTGAAGAGATGACAAGATATGAACAAAATGCTACTTGGAGAATGACAATATTTCGTTATAAATATTATAAATCTTAAATGAATAACAACATCAACAACAACATCTATTATTATTATTGTTATTGTTGTTGTTTTGTTATTGATGGCTGATACAATCCTTTTCGTCTAATAATTGACTTTGTAACAAGATGTGACATTCCTAACACATCAGTAGAACTCTGCACTCCCATATGTTTGATCCATCTGAAAGGTCATGGCGTGACTTACTCTACTTACAGAAATCATATTACATAGCATTGTGGAGGCTCAGGGACAGTAAAACAGTAATCAAGCACTAAGAGTAAGCATTTTCATAGTTTACATATCTGTATTCCCTCATGGAAAACAGGAAAATGAATTCACCATTCCTGCGATGGGCTGACCCCCTGTCTAGGGTTGTTCCCTGCCTCTTGCCCGTTGCTTCCGGGATAGGCTCCAGACCCCCCGCGACCCAATAGGATAAAGCGGGTTGGAAAATGGATGGATGGATGGATGGATGGAATTCACCATTCAGAAAACACACCACAAATAAAAAATGTATTCCTAAACATATATGCATATCTTAAGACATGGTAATGTATAGAATTAAAAAGTACAACAGGAGGGGAAAAATACTGGTAACACTTTACCTAAGGCCATGTTTTTAGTAATTTATAAACACATTCATAACAAATTATACCAGTTGTCTTATAAGTATGTTAAATGGTAAGAGAGAATTATCTTCTAACTGAGTATCCTGGTCAGGACTGAAGCTTTTTTTTGTATCTACTTGTGGCTCCCAGAGCTGACCACAGGTTACACTGCCACACCCTGATAAAAAAAAACAGGCCTCACCAGAGTATAAACTATCTAGGCATTTTGCTTAAACAAGAGAAGCCTTTCAAAACCAAAGCATTGTAGGGTAGTATTCTCTAAGTCTTCCTTAAGTCATTAACGAGCTGTTTTGCCTTGGTTCAATCCAGTCGCTGTACAATGCTAAAGAGGGAATGGGGGATAAGCTAGGGGTTTATCTCAGGGCTGTGGGTGGTCTGAAGCACAAGAAGCTTATCACATTATCCTACGGTTGTGTGTGCAGTCTGTCCTGGCAGCAGGAAAGAAATGAAATATTGATATAGGAATGAATGGCATACTTTTTGACCTAAAACGTTACGGAGGACACTGGACTCACAGAGAGGGGAGATTTGACCCTCAACAGTCTTGAAGATAAGCTATTCTTCTCTGAAGATAATTGCCACAAGCTTCCTTGAATGCTTCCCACTTGTTGACAGAGGGGGCACAGGTGGATTTGCAATCAACATGGCAGGAAAAACCTCCCCTGCCTGGAGAATTAGACACTCGGTCACAGGTATACTGGAGTCTCAGATCTTTCATTAGTTCTGTTAATCGGGAAGGAAATGATTAGAAAAAATGCGAATAACTCCACACTTCCTGATCTGTAACCTCAATTCACATTCATCAGAAAAAGTAACACCAAAATGATTTCAGTTCCTTAGTTTCTCCTATAATAATAATAATTCCTTGAAGTAGTAGGAAAGTCCCATGGGATGGACTATTTCACAATTTTTGTGGAGAGACGTTTCACATAATGAAATGGCCCATTGCTTTGCAGTGCCGGTATAACTGAAGCTCGGTGGTGTGGGGGCTCAGCGGTTAGCGCTGTCGTTTCACACCTCAGGGAGCAGGTTTCGCGTCCCTGCCGTGGCTCTGTGTGTGTGGAGTTTGCATGTGATCCTCATGGTGGGTGCACTGGTCCTCCCCCCCCACCCCAGTCCAAAAACATGAGTTTGGAGATACCAGGTTGTGAGTGTGCTCTGCGATGGGTTGATACTCCATTCCTAGGTTGTGACCCTGAATAGGACTAACAGGTACTGGGAATGAATGAAGCTAAGCTAGCAAGAAGGAAAGAATGTGTCCATTTTATGTGGCATCATTCTATGCTCATATTAAATATACAGAACCCAAATGAAACTGGTAAGCAGGGATTGCAACCCACCAAGAAATCCACCAGGTTACTGGAAAAAAATTGCAGCCTCTTGTCTAGATGTGAGTATTGACAGAAGCCCTGTGGCTTCCTATGTTTCTCTTCCTCTGCTTTACACATGGCAGATGCTGAACAATAGAACAAAAGGCAGCTGAGTGGACACTTCCTCTGTAGCATCCCTGCGATAATAATAATCAGCACAAAAAGAGGAAGAAACATCATCCATCCGCATGACTGGCACATTTTTAGACTCTCCCTGTAATCCTCGTCCTTGTCGACTGACAGAACTTCACAGTACATGCATCTGAAATGTTTAAGCCAGTCAAGCTCAATAACGTGACGGCAGATGTAAAAACAGTGCCAATGCACGATTAAAATAAAATCATGAAGTTGTGGATACACGTTTAGATTCCTGACCCCCATCTGGCTTAGCTGGCACATCTTCTGTCGGCATTGTTAGTACCGGTGTAAAATTTAGATTAACAACGTATATTACAGCTCTGAATCGCCCACTCTTCCCCAAAATCTGCAGGATATCTTTAATTACCAAGCAGATCTAGTTTCTCTAGGGAGAAAGATTCCAGCACGTTTTCCTGCTTGTTTACATTGTCTCACATATCTTCTGACTCAGATCTGGGCTGGTGGGCTGGAGCACTAATGTCCTTTCTGTCCCACAGTGAAGTGAGCTGCCTCTCACATACAATGAGCACTGTGACCATGTGCTGGGTCTGAGTACTAGGGCATACAGAGTCTCCTCTTGATGTGGGGCGCAATGACTCAGTGGATTCCGGAACATTGCGGCGTTTCCCACAGTTCCTTTGTTTCTCATAGATCTGGGTTTAGGCGTATCTCTGTGGTTTGGCCGTTCCCAAGTTAGATACAATCTTGCCTCTGACACTTTTTTAACAGAGTTGCCAAAAAGGCAAAACAAGCCACCCCCCCCGACCTTACACCACATAAGTGATTGAAATATGGATGGATTTTATAAGACATACAGTATGTTTTTATCTAGGCATAACTTTTTTGAAAATTGAATAGGATATCCTAAATTATCACGATATCCTGCCCCACTGCCTGCTACATCTCCACTACCTGCGCTTTCTTTCCGGCCTGTTCACCCTTCTGCCTGTGATGTCTCTCCTGCATGCTCTGCTGTAACACTGTCCATCCAGCCATCTGAAGCAGCACCAGCACCAGCACCTGCCTGCAATCATCTGCCCCCCCCCCCCCGCTTTGAGACTCAAATGTTAAAACTGGGACAGTGTGAATTGGGACTTCGCCATCTTGCTCATTTGACTTCCTCTGCCGGCCCCTGGAGGATGGGCTCCCCCTTAGAGTCTGGTTCCTTCCAAGGTTTCTTCCTTCTAGGGAGTTTTTCCGTGCCACTGTCGCCTCTGGGTTCTCACTAGGGGCTGTGGGCAGGGAAAATATAAAGCGCTTTCAGGCAATGTAATGTTGTGAAAATGTGCAATACAAATAAAATAGAATACAATGAAATTGAATTCCCTAACAATTTCAAAGATTTAGCTATCTAGTCGTTTTTAGCTTCCTGTTTAATTAAACCTTCTGTTCCAGATAAAGAATCAGCAAGAGAAACTATCATGTTATCAGGAATAATTATTATTTTATAAATATTATTTTGTGGGGGCGACACTTTACGTGAGAGGCACAAGTAACCCGGGCTACATTCACCCTAAGAAGCTGAAATGGCTCAGATCTGATGCTTTGTCTGAATGTGACTCTGATTTGTAGGGTTGTATTGACACTCACAGTGGTGCAGTGGATGACCCTGCTGTCCCACACATCTGGGACCAGATTTCCATGCGTGCTGAGGTTGCATGTTCTCTCCGTGTCATTATAAGGTTTCCTCTGGTTTCCTCCCACAATCCAAAAACATATTGAAGCTTATTGGAGTTACCAGATTGCCTGTATGTGTGAATGGCGTGCAGGGGGGGGCCCATCCTGGGTTGTCCCCTGCCTTGCACCCATAGGCTCTGGGCCCCTCATGACCTTGAATGGGACAAATGCTTGCAGAAAATGGATGGACGGTGTTGGCACACAAACCAGATTTTGAGTCACTTTCATATGCGGCTCTTGATTGGATCCGTATCTGATTTATAGCCATGTGACCGATCACGTCACATGGTTTTTTTGCTTATACGGTATGTTTGCACTATACGGAGCATTTTTTTGTTGTTGTTGGAACAGATGACTTGTGTAACAACGTATCAATGTCAGCATGTAAGCTGTTTAGGAGGACAGATGCGTTCAAATTATAGTTAGATACAGGTCACTTGTAATTATGAATGTGAACCATCAAGACAGGCAAATCATATCTAAGCAGAAAATAGGAATGGACAATGTAGCTGTGAATGTAGCCTTAGTAACTCAGTTAATACTCAAGTACAAATCATGAACAAATACAGTAACTGCATGAAATACACGAACCGTTATGACTGAGTAATGATGAACAAACATGGCATTAGTACAAAGCTAGCACTTATTTTCTGGTTAATTAATGCAGTAAATGTAAGTGTACTACTGCATCATTTTAGCCCCCTGAAATAAAGTGTTTCCTCTGTGGGTTGTGGCTTTAATTCCTGCCCTGGTGCTGTGTTTGTGTGTGTGTGTTTGTGTGTGTGTGTGTTTGTGTGTGTGTGTGTGTGTTGTGTGTGTGTGTTGTGTGTGTGTGTGTGCGGGGAACACTACATGTTCTCCTTGTGATTGCATGCATCCATCACTGACACATGGTTTAGCAGTCTTGGTGTCTCTGCATCGTCCCTTGTTTGTGGTGTCGTGTGATGGACTGACACTGCATCCAAGGTGCTCTTTGGACCTGTACTTCCTGGCAAAGGCTCCGTGTTCATGACCCCGAATTAGATAAGCGGTTACAGAAAACTGATAGATATCTTCGTACAGACTCCCGGAAAAATGGGTGCCTTTTGTCGGTAATAAAATGCATCCTCGTATCGAACATATCTAACATGACTTCAAGTTTTATATGAGTACAATTTCCACTGAAATATTTTCTACATGATGAAATTATGAAATTACGTAATTATACTAATTATGCTGCTTGACATTTAAGTAATTAGGGCATAAAATGCAGTTTGCTAATGCTGATAGAATATGTTTATTTACCTTATTCCAAGTAGATGCAGATTAAGTTTACTGTAGTTCTTGTTTTAGTCATAAAACAAAATGTTTCCTACGGCCCGCCAGTC
>JAODKF010000126.1:17607455-17627369 GCA_026779585.1 Mormyrus proboscirostris
TGCTATTTAGGTTAAATAGTGTGTTCTCATTAGGGAACCCCTCTAGTAAAGATTTAGGATTTAAACCCCCTTTTCATAAATGTCTAGCGACGCCCCTGACTGCAGAAACTAAACCTTACATCAGTGTCCCAACCCAGTAGCTTTAAGAACAATCTTTACCGTTAATTTATACTGTCACCGGCCTGATATGGGGTTTGTCTAAGTGGTCTAGCTAAAGATGTTGATTATGAGCTTGAGCTCATTGATTCCACAAAGCTTCTTCAGGCTTAGCAAAATGCTCACCTTCTTGTTCATCAGAATCATGTACGCCTTTTGCAAACGCGGTGCACATTAAGCAAAAAAAACACGGAGGACCTGGACCCCATCATTCTTGTATCTCATCTTCTTCTTGTTCAGTAAATTATGAAAAACAGACTGTGAAAACAATGACATCAAAACCATGGTGACCTCTAAAAGCCACCCATTACCAGACTTTTTAGGTTCATATAAAGGTATATGCAGAGGTAGGTAGTTCAGGTCCTGAGAGTAAAAGTCCAGTCCAAGATTTTGTTATAGCCGATCGGTTGAGTATAAAGAGTCACAGTCACAGAGTACTCAACTGGTTGGTTGAAACAAAATCTTGGTCAGTACTTTTACTTTCTGGACCTGAACTGCCCACCTCTGCGTATGTGAATTTCAGATTTTACTTTGCCCTTTATCCATTTTTAGCGGTCATCATAAGTAATATTAAGTCACTGTCTTAAAAATAAATAAATAGCACTCTAAACATTTTTTTATCATTTATAACCTGCTCCTGTCCCTAAATAAAGAATAGAACAATTGAAGAGCAAATTTCCAAACCTCACTCAGTCCGTTTTTTGTTCTTTTTGAGATGAGCCTAAGCATATTACCAATCCTCACTCAATCCAACAGAGAACTTTAGCTAAATTTCTATTCATTTTCTAGAACGTGTATCCCGTGGACTGAAATTTGCTCTTTGCCCTTTTCCGACATGTGCTTTGCTTTAGGTTTATGTCCAAGTGTCTATACAAGCGGGCAGAAATAAAGATGCTGAGTAAAGGCTGTATCAGCTTAGCAGGCTGCATACACCCTGCTCAGGATGGGAAGTGAATCACGGCATGTCTTTTCACTGCACTACCTATGGCGCCCATTTTAAGCCTTTCCTGTGTAAAGCCTGGGGAATGGGATTTGTGTCAGGTTGCGGTCTGGTGATGGAGCAATGTGCTGTGCTTGACGATCATGAACGTTTGGTACCCCTTCAGTAAAACCTGCCTTTATTGACCGCCCCGCTGCTTCGTGTCAGGCACTGTGAGACTGCTAATGTGATCCCTTTGTTCCTATATATGGCTTGTGGATGCTGTTCAATATCCAGAAAAAAATGACTCAGGGGAGAATCACAATGGGACACACCGTGACAAAAAGGTCGCTGACCGTATTCCTGCTCATGACACCATTCTCCCCATGTGGGTGGAAGAGCTGCATAGGTTTTCTTTGGGGAATTATACTTAACATATCACCTAGGGTGTGCCCTGTGCTGTTCAGGAGGGGCCCCAGAATCCCCTTAGATTCTCACCGGGATCTGTGTCTGGAAGATGGATGCATGGATGGAGGTATGTTTAATGAAAGTGTTCTGCATACGCAGCTTGGTCCCTCTCCACGTACTTCATGAACTGACCTGCTTTCGTTACTTAGAAAGTGTTGCCTTAAAATTAGGCAAAGCTAAATATGCCTGGCCGTTGCATTTCACACTGCATTTATTTATTCAGCGCACAGTTCTGTTTAAAGAGACATACGCATGAGGACAACAAGTTTGGGTCAGAGAGCAGCTTAGAGAGCGAGGGGTGGAGGGGCAACAGACACATTATCACTCTGCTGGTCATGGGATTAGAACCTTCTGGGAAGCTTGAGGTTATGCTATGGCAGTCTGATGTAGGGAGCACACATACATATATACAGAGAGAGAGAGAGAGAGAGAGAGAGAGAGAGAGAGGTCTGTGTGAGTGTGGTCTGTGAGAGTGTGGTCTGTGTGAGTGTGGTCTGTGAAAGGTTGGTGTCCCATCCTGGCCTGTTGTCTGCCGTGGGGTCTGGATCCCCCTCCCTCCCCCCAAATAGAATAAGCGGTTATTGAAGATGGTTGGAGAGAGAGAGAGAGAGAGAGAGAGAGAGAGAGAGAGAGAGAGAGGTTTATATTGTGGGAACCTGAGAAATATTCCACACAAGCTATGAAGTAACAGATTTGGTGTGCTCCAACCCACCCGCCCACACACACCTGGATATATCTTATACATCTCTGGTGAGTGTCGGCGGTACCAATTAAGAAGCAGGAACTTAAACACGGAACAATACCTCAGCTCATGATGTGTAACACCGACAGCTGACAGAGACACAAAAAAGGTGTCGCGATGACAACAGCACCGTTTCAGACCTTTGGAAGGGAAACCAAAGCTTGGAGGGGCCAGGGCAGGGTCACACGAAGGAGGCCCTGGAATGCGACAGGGCCACGCCCACAGTGGGGGGGGGGAGGGGGTTACCGTGCAGTCTCAGCTCAGTCTTTCTTCACAGAGAATAAACCACACTGAATAATGTTAGTGTTGCATGTCTGTGTTTTTCAATTGATATCTTCAAAAACGTTAAAGAAGATTTAAATTTTATTCCTAGACAGCCATTTCTGTGCAAGATTCTATCCAGCTCAGAATATTTGAACAGGAGCCGTAAAATAAACATGAAGTCATCGCACTTCTCCCTGGTCAATCCTTCATTTCTGAAACACCATGACACAGCAATAGCACCATAGTTGAATGGTCAGTAGATGATACAGATGCAACCCAATAAATACCAACATTTCTCTGATAGCGGTTAGTCAGTCGCTACTAGCAATAATGACAGACTAATAAATATTACAATAAACAGTTAATTGTTGAAAGTATAATACTTTGATAAATGTTGCTTGGTGATGCTTTTTTTGCCCATCTCTTGTATCCATGGCCTCCGTTTGACAGTGACAGGACGGCAGGTGACCAAGCATAACTGTTTTCACTTGAATGTACATCTGAAAAAAATCCAGTTCCGCACAGCGCTCATGTTAAGGATGGATTTACACAGAGTTTGAACAATATATTTTTTTGGTATTGCCTCAGGACGGTGTTTCCTAATATGGTCCTTGGAGACCTGCAGACTACATTTTTGGAGCTGGGAGGGAGCAAAAATGTGGACCGTCTGTGGGTCCCTGAGGACTGGATTGGGAAACACCGCTGTAGAATAGCTATTCTATAGTGTCTAGAGTCTCGAGAAGCATGACTGCTCCAAAGCTTATAATGCCGTAAGCATATAATACCTTAAGATTACATGCATCCTTCTTGGAAGCCGAGTTGCACATTTCCTTTGCAATAAGTCCATGGAAAATATGGAACACTATGACAAATCAGGACCAAGACTCATTTATTGCTAAAACATGTCCATGGGCTGGGTTATGAGGCGAAGGGACAAGACTCTGCAGGACCAGACCACCATGATACCATGACCAATTCGCAGTTCCAGTTTTACTCGAGGAACTGGAAACTGGTAATGATATGACTCTGACTTGTACGCTTATTGTCTATAACCTGAAGATGGAAAGGCTGCATTATTCTCTTGCATGTAATCAAGATGCGGGAAGATTAAAGTGTCTGTCTGCGAGGGTTTACGCTGCAGTGGGAGTGAGAGCATGGGAATGTGTGGTTAGTGGCCTGTCAGGAAATGTTTGCGCTGAATGTGGAACAGAACGGCTCGAAAAGTGTGGGGGCCTGTTTTGGAGAGTCGTGCTGGGATTATTTTGATGATCTGTCCCCCACAAGTGGCAGCTGTTCAAGGTGTTTGCAGAAATTGCATTTTTAAAAACGCAGGGGATCGTCGCCCCAGAACTTATGTAGCTTCTGTTCATCCATCCACTAGTCCTGGACAGGGTGTCCAAAGACAGGTGGACGCCCACAATTGGACACCAGGCTCTCACAGGGCAAGTACACTGTAGGCAATTTACAGATGCCAGTAATTCTAACTGCATGCCTTTTGTCTGGAAACCCTCATAATATGGGGGGGGGGATGTAAATTCCTCCTACACAGAGAAGAGGCAGGATTTAAACCCCCAACCTAGGAAGCTACGAACTATCACCAACTGAGACACGGTGACGACCTCCTTCTGTTCATGTCCCTGCAAATGCCAGCAAATAGTCTGAGCTGCAGACATGCTGTGTTCAAGAAAAACACCTTGAAAATGAATGAACAAGTATCATGACTAAAAATGGATGAAAGAAACCATTGTGAATTCCTGTGTCTGGCGCAAAGAATGTCTATTGCACAATTTAATATTAAAAAAAAAATTTTAAATACCAGCTCTGCAGGAAATGTCTTTGCCATGCTCAGATTTTTAAAACTGAAATTTTAAAACTGGGACTTGGTTATAGATACCATTTACGTTATTGATAAGTTTCAACAATGTGTGATGTGTGTGTAGTTATGCGTAACAATTTCTGGCATAGTACATTCAGGCAGATGCCAATTAGTAATGTAACTGTGAGTATTCTGTCACCTTTGTGACTTCTTTGCAGAATAAAACAGGAAGTTTACATTGTGTGAATCAGTGCAGGCGTCTCCATGGTTTCGCTACTCAAAGGCTGGCTTTCACTTCACTGGTGCTGAGGGTCGTCAGGGAAGCCCTGAGAGAAGCCGTCCTGTCACTTCTGAGGAATGTGACCTGGTAATGCGCCTCGTTCTCTTTCTGCAGTCTGTAATATGCAGGAATCTGCCGGAAGATAATGGAATTTCGGGAAACTCTTTGTTTACACCGGCAGGCTCATGTGAGGCCTCTGTGTCACAAAGCAGCTGAATTATTACTTGCAGAACGAGGTGTTTTCTCTATTGTGAAGTATGAGTAAACGCTGGTGCAATTCCTCAATCTTCAATCAATAGGTGGTCAGTGCCATTTCAATGTGCCCTTTCTCTTTGATGAATCCATTAATGAAGAACCTTCTCTGCTTACTAACACTCAGTTTACTCATAAGATCATCAAAGCAAGAGCTCCTTTCATTCACTGTTTTACATAGTGACACAAAGAAAAAAAATCCATTTTAATCTTGAGAACGAATGTGACATTGTGAACTGTAGAACTATCTCATATTTCACCAGCAATGACGCTGTAACACATGAAATGGTGTTTTTGGATTTTTTCAGGTATATATCATTGTTTGAATGCTTTGTGTCAGGCTCATCATGAATTTACTGCAGACATAACGTTAAAGCATATTCTAAATTGTATTGGTGCCACTTGCTGGTGTTTATGCTGTTAAACATTCTTTCATTTCAAAAAATGAAAAAATGATAATTAAAAATAAGTTGCTGATCGTTTTACGGCGACAGAGACTTGCTCAAGACATAATAATAAAAGGTAGACATATCGTTGACATATTTAGTAATAAATTGTGAGAATGAATTAATAAAACGTGGCCACAATTTAACTAAAACAAAGGAACGATTGAGTAAAAAAAACATGGCCATGATTTAATACATTGTGGAAACAAACTAGTAAAACGTGACCAGGATGTATATATATTTTTTATCTTTAGGTCATGAGCAGGACTCCGCATACAGCTAATCGACATGGTAAAATATTTTATCATGATAATTTTTTTCATATCAATCAACTGGGGCACAGTAGTAAAGAACACAGGATTATGATTGTTTTGATGCTATATTTTCTATATTTATTTTTACTAAATGCAAAAAAACATGTCTCACGTTTTGTTATTCTGAACACATTGACAGAACATGTGGCAAACTCTGCTGGTTCAGCCAACCTTGAGGCACTTTTATTGGACGTAAATTATCAGTAAAAGACTACCATATGACTGAATAGAATCATGTTTGTTTCTGTGATGTAATAGGTGGATGTGCACTATGAAGGGTTATTCGTTATGGCAGTATCCAAATTTCTCATTTTCAGATTTTTTAAAATTTTATATGACGATAAGTCAACAAATTGTTTATTATTAATTTTAAAGTAAAAGATTTAGAATTAATAGGAATACCTTAGCACTATTAATGCACTGATTAAAATATAGTGAGCTCTTCTTAGGAGGTGTTCACATTTTCATTAGAGAGCATATTTGTGGTAAAGAAGAAATGGCTGTGTCAGAGGGTCTCCCCATTTCCAGGCTTATTTCATACCCAAAAAAACACACTAGCTAATACCGTATTGGAGCACGCACGCAGTCCTACCAGTACTCTCCACTTCCCCTCTCTTCCCACACATGCTAATCACCCTCACTATGTCTCTGTTCATGTGCAGAGAAAAGAATACAAACTACTCCGTAAAATACACAGAGACATTTTAGTATTTTCGGAGAAATTATAAAACAATAGTATAAAGTGGTTAAATAAATTCAATATAGCAGCCGGGAATTGTATCCCTTTTCAGTTTTATAAACAGTGCATCACAAGTTCATTGAGCTGCTCATGTGTAGCAATTTTTAGTTCTTCTTCAAGGGCATCGTTGGACTCAACCTTGAATTTGCGGCTCTTTCCAAAGGCTCATGCTTATCTTAGGCTGATGCATGTTCTTCTCCAGTATGGCAGACATGGTTCCTGGCAGCTTGACCCTTATTATGTCTTCATCCTGTTTTCAGCAGAGGGAGAGAGAAATAGGATCTGAAAATATTCAACTTCCTACCCGGGAATGCCATTGCTCCCAATCGCTCATGCAAGGCTCATTCTTAGAACACTGGTCTCTTACCAAATTGTTTCATTTAATGATAAGCATCGGAAAACATCATCTAGTTAAAAATGGATCCCAGTTGCATTCCTTCCTAATGACCACTTCCACTGTAGTAATTTATTGTTTGTAAATCCTTTGTTTTATCCGCTGATATTTTCAAATACCGGTTGAGGCAGCTTGAAAAAGCCAATGGGCTGTTGGGTTGTTTTGGATCCACATTTAATTTTATCTTCAAAAACAACACAGACAAATGAATGGACGGCAAACGTTCGATCGGCATCGTAATGTAGAAGCTCCGGAGGTATATGTCATTCTCAGCTGAAAGGTCTGCATTGCAAATTATGACGCGTCCGAGAACTCATTCTAGAAAAACATATGATGATGATTAACGATAATCATATTGTCAGTAGAGGGATCATTATAAAAAGTATCGCTGTATGATTTATTTCAAAGTGGAATCTATGACGGCTTGGAGGGCAGCGCCATTACCTCACACGTCCTGGGTTGGGGGCTTGATCCCACGTCTGCTCAGTATGAGTGCAGTCTGCGTGGTCCTTCCTGTACTGTGCAGGGAAATCTCATGGCCCAAAGACAGTGAGTGGCTGGAAGATGAATGGTTTGGCCAACAATATACAAGCCTGAGTTACCAAAATAATTAATAATAATAATAATAATAATAAACTGAATGTGGGTGGTATGGTGGCTTGTGTCTGAATCTAACCTTAGCGAATGAACATTAGTAAATAAAGCACAGTGAATAAAGTATAGTATGGACAGTATCGGGACACACCTTTTAATCATTGTATTCCAGTGTTTAATTCTAACCCATCGTCACAGGTGTGTAAAATCAAGCAGCTAGGCATGCAGTCAGGTTTACAAACATTTGGCTCGTTCTGAACATCTCAGTGAATTCCAGCACGGTATTGTTATAACATGCCCCCTTTGCAATAAATCAGTTCATGAAATTTCTTCCCTGCTACATATTCCACGGTCAACAGTAAGCGGTATTATTGTGAAGTGGAAATGGCCGACCGCATAAAGTCACTACAGTATGTGCTCAGGCACATAATGTGGGAAAGTCGCCAATGATCTGTAGACTCAGTAACTGCAGAGTTCCAAACTTCCACTGGCATTAACTGCAGCACAAAAACTGCACCGGGAGCTTCATGGAATGGGCTTCCATGGCTGAGCAGCTGCATGCAAGCCTCACATCACCAAGCACAATGCCAAGTGCTGGATGGAGTGGCGTAAAGCATGCCGCCACTGAGCTCTGGAGCAGTGGAAAAGTATTTTGTGGAGGGACGAATCACGCTTCTCTGTCTGGCAGTCTGATGGGTGAATCCAGATGCAGACCATGTTTTTGCCAAGAGTATATTGCCTGCCTGACTGCATTGCGCCAACTGTAAAGTTTGGTGGAGGAGGGATAATGGTATGGGGCTGTTTTTCAGGGGTAGGGCTTGGCCCCTTAGTTCCAGTGAAAGGAACTCTTAATACTTCAGCATACCAAGACATTTCGGACAATTCTATGCTTCCAATATTGGGGAAACAGTTTGGGGATGGCCCTTTTCTGTTCCAGCATGACTGTCCATAAGTCCATAAAGACACGGTTGGTGAGTTTGCTGTGGAAGAACTTGACTGGCTTGCACAGAGCCCTGACCTCAACCCCATCAAACACTTTTGAGATGAACTAGGATAGAGATTGTGAGCCAAGCCTTCATGCCCAACATCAGTGCCTGACCTCACAAAAGCTCTTCTGGATGAATGGGAAAAAATTTCCACAGACACACTTCAAACTCTTGAGGAAAGCCTTCCCAGTAGAGTGGTGGCTGTTATAGTTGCAAAAGGAGGACAGAATGCCATATTGATGCCTATGGATTTAGAATGGGATGTCTAAAAAGTCACTGTAGGTGTAATGGCCAGGTGTCCTAGTACTTTTGTCCATACAGTGTAGATTTGCTATATATACAAATCGGTATATAAATCTACAGCGATGAACTGTAACACAATTCGCAGCTTCAGATAAGGGCTGAAGACATCTCACTTGCATAATATATATCGTACGTTTTGAGTTTTTATGTAAATTTTTTGGGCATGTTTTGGTTTGAATGTAAGGTTATTTCAGAACATAGTAGTTGAATAGTTTGCATACGCAATAAAACGGTGGGTGTTAATGACATCTGAAATCGAAAATGATGAGACAAGTTTCAGCAAGGAGGGCTGTATATTTGGGATTGTCTAGGCACTCACTACCACATGATCCTATAATTGCTGCTCTCCGTCCTTCTTTACAAGCTCACTTGATGAAGACTTGTCCATAAAAAAGATCCCACTATTCTTTATACAGTCAGTTGCTCCTCTGATCGACTTTTTCTGGTCAACCACATAGAGAGCTTACGTTCTATTCACCCTTTAAGCAGTGCAATATGCTGCAATAAATGTTCCTTCGTATCGTGACCTCATTGGGCTGGTGTTGACGTAGCCGTGGCTGAGTCATCCTTTGCCACCAGCTGTGTAAAGCTGCTGAAGTTCTTTTTCACAGGTGGCTCATCAACCCTGTGTAGCACTTGAGTCCATTTTTTTTGAGGATGTTTTTAACTGTGATGAACCGCATTTACTTTCAGTATTTTGCAATATTATAATTTTCATGCATGGGTTAACTATGGAGGATCTCTAACTAGCTTGGTTTAGCCGGGCTTAAATTTGTACACCGGGTTATAGAGGACCTGAGACACATCTGGTGCTGTACACAAGCCCAGCGTCCCTGCTTGGACCCACCCCCCAAACGGCCACCTGTGCTGAAGAGGTAGAGCTTAGTGCCTGCGGGTGATGCGTGCCCAGGTGCTGTGGGTTTTACTGCCGTCGCTGCTCTGTGTGGGTCAATCGCTGAGCTCCAGATGGTGCTTGAATCAGTGCCCCTGGATTTCTTGCTCCCTGTGAGACGCTCTGACCTGCTTGTCGTGGCACCTGGTACATAAGACCAGCTGCCAGGAAAGTTCAGCGAAATTCTGCTGCTGGGCACAGTGCTCTCGCATCTTATGCTTCCACGAGCAATTGGTTCCACAACCCAGCGTGATACTCCAAAACCTCGCATGTTCAAGACCCTTATATAAAAGGGCCTATTTCGCATATACACCTATTCCCAACCTGTCATTTATTTTAAGACAACCCTAGTTTACAGAAATGTACGTATACAATGTAAATTATATGAAACAACAGCACAACAGTTGATGTAATGCATTGTTTAGAGAAAAATTGTGCACACACAGTACAATATGGTACCTGACAGAACATGTGAGATGTGGGGTGACTGTATTCGGTAGTCAAGGGCATTTTTGTGAGCTTCAGAATAATTAAGCGTCATCATTAGCCAACTGTAACAGTGACGCTGATTGTATCCTAGATAGAAAGACAAATGAATTCAGATGGTTCAATTGTTGCTTATTCTGCTTTGATGATCTGTCAGGTGCTTACAACTTACTCTTACGTGTGGCGAGGGTTTAGCACAAGTTGATTATAGTGTTTAACATAAGCTGTGAAGCGCTACTGTGCTGTATTGCGCAGAATACCATGGACCCTGACTAGGATGGAGGACAGATGGATGGATGGATGGAACGTAAGCCCGCCTTCCAGGGAAATGATTCAGCTGACATTTGGCACGAAGGATGTTGAGTAGGTGAGTTACCCTGAAACCTGGGTTCCTTCCAAAAGCAGAGTGAGCAGAAGGCTCATAGATAACATTGGGTGTAGTCTTGTGACTTCACCTTTGCTCAGTGGCTGATTTTAGGATTATGATGATTGGGACATTATGGCAGTGAGCTTGGAGATTAACAGGCTGGGTTCTGAATGAGGTTTCTGTGCATTACTGGACACCAGGTGTGGAACTTGGGGGCTGGAGCAGGAGTGAGTAACCCTAGGCCCCTGCTCTAGGGCGCCCCCTGCTGATCTACTTTTTTTTGTAAGAAAACACATAGATCAAATGTCCACTCCAACTCATTTATATAACACTTTTAATTTAAATATTATAGTCTATAATAAAATAATATATCTTTGGCCAATCCATCGTCAAGCGCGATACCCCCCTACTCCCGGTCAGTGAATCTTAACGACAGCACTCTTACCCCCACCCTGATCGCTAAGTTTTCCCACTGGCAATCTGGCATTTGATTAGCATATTATTGATATTTTTATTTATTCCCTCTTGTTTCTCTTTTGACTCCAAAAATAGCTAAAATGGCCCACTTAGGCCCCCCCACCCATGTCAGCATAGGGTCCCCAGAGAATTTAGGTCATCCAACACACATACATTCAAAAACAAACTGGAGTTTTGGGTGAATTCGGAAGTTTATAGATTGCGGGAAAACATTGATGCCTAGATAGGCAAAAAAATGTAAACTTCACACACACAGTGATGGGACAAGATTTGAATCAGCAGTCCTACTTTGACTTGAAGTGCAGGAAATGCTTCCTCTCACCAGCTCTCTGTTCCTACTGAGCATCAAACCCAGGGTTAGAAAATCTCTGCCCTTCTTAGGGTTTGCAGTCCTACAGTATGTCCTGCACTCCCTGGAATTGGCTGCAACGTAAGTTTCACATAAATGTTCGCTGTCTGATCCTTGATATTCATCCTGCCCGGTTCTTGTAAATACTGTAAACCTTCTTACAGCAAAAGGACAGTCCATGTTATAATCCATCCCTTTTCTCTAACCGTTTATCCTATTCAGGGTGCAGAGCTTTTCTTGGAGCCCATGGGTACAAAACAGGAAACAACCCAGGATGGGGTGGCAACGCATTGCGGGGCGCATGCGCCATTCACACCTATTGACGATTTGGCGACTCCAAATAACCTCAGCACGTTTTTGGTTTGAGGTGGGAAACCGGAGGAAATCCCACAACGACAACGTGCAAACTCCACACCCACGGAGTCATGGTGGAGACCCAAACCCCGGTCACAGAGACGCGAGGCAACAGTGCTAGCCACTGCACCACCATGCCAACCCCATGCCATGCTGTACCACGGAAATGGTGTCTCAGTCCAGTAGTAGCAACCTTCTCTCCCGTCTCTGATGGCGTCCCTCATTACAGCCACCCATTCCAGCCCATATCGATCTCCCGTGACCTACACCACGGCCTCTCGCCATGTACTGAATGGGTAGCAGCTCCAAATGCAGCAGTGTTTCTCAGTCCAGGCCTCGGAGACCCAGAGACAGTCCGCATTTTAGCATGTGAACTAACTGTGGGTCCTGAGGACTGGATTGAAAAACACTGCATCACAGAAGAGTGCTAGAGTTTGGAAAAGGGATACTAAGCTTATTACATTAAACATTGCATAACATTGTGTAAAGGCTATGCTGAAATTAACTGACGTGTATAAGATCATTAAAAAACTTTTATTATAGTGTATCATTTAAGGAAAGTTTTCTGAAATGAACTGAACTATATAGGGCCAGTAAAAAATTTATTGAAGTGTGTGAATTAAGCAAAGATTTATAAAATTAACCAATGTGCATAGGGTCAATAAAATGTTTTAAATGAAGTGTGTGCATTAAGGAATATTTTCAGAACCATCTAAATTCTGTCCGATACCTGACATTCAGACATTCAGTAAGTGAGTGAGGGTGCATCATACTATGACTAGGCAACCCAGACGAGCCCTCCACTGACGAGGTGCCATAAAACCTGTCCAGAAGCGTCCAGGCTGTCTCTCTTAATTTATGGGTGTCTGGTCTCTTGTTTACATCTCTGGGATTCTTTGTGGGAGAATTGTTACCAGGCACAGCTATTTTAATGGTCGTATGATTATTTTACTGAATTTCACTGTTTAGTTTTGTGTCCCCCTCACAAATCAGGTTCACCAAAATAAATTCAAACTGAAAGTCAAAACAAAAGCCAAAAGTATGTTTGCAGAAAACACACACAAAGCACATTTATGCTTGATAACTTTCTAGTCAAACGTGATGTAAAACTCACCATCACCAGATCACTTCAATGGCTCCTGTTTTCTTGTTTTTAGGTCTTCCGTCTTACAAATTTGCCTTTCACTTGTCACATCATTTCCAGAAGCCATGTTAAGCTTTATATAGAAATTCGATAAAACAAAGCCTCATAAAGCTATTCGTAGTTTCAAGATCACAACTCACCATTAAATTCACATTCACATTTCACTTCAATGGTTGTACCAGTGTAACTGTGCTTGTGACAAATAAAATATTGAATCTAAAGGTATCTTTCAGCCCACTTGCCTTGTAGGCCTCCTCCAGTCCTTTCTGAGCAGCTATTAACAGCTAGCTGTGTTTCTCCATATATCCCCACTCTACTTGTACTTTTCTGTCTGTTTATATCAATAAAACTAACCCCCAGCTATATTTTGTCCACAAAACACTAATACTGTCTTTTGTTTCTTGATACTGCATGTGTTTTGGACTGGGTGCAGCATCTGATTTTGTTAATCATCCTAATTCACCAAACAAAGAGTAAGACCATCAAGGTATCGCATAAACTTCGTTTTGTGGTCTCAGATTGTATCTCTTAATAC
This sequence comes from Mormyrus proboscirostris, assembly GCA_026779585.1. NCBI lineage: Eukaryota > Metazoa > Chordata > Actinopteri > Osteoglossiformes > Mormyridae > Mormyrus > Mormyrus proboscirostris. Next base: position 17,620,733 of record JAODKF010000126.1, read on the forward strand.
TTTTTTACCCTTTAATCTTTTAAATCTAATTAAATTTGACTTCACTGTCTTTTGGTAGCTACCAGTACTTTGCGTACTATATAATTACAGTGTGGAGTATCATTGGAGCCTTCTATTATGCATATATTGATGTACTTACTGTATATTGCGGACTTCTTGGCCACAGCTAAATAAAAATTAAAATAATAAAAGTATATTATACACAAATAATAATACATTAGCTTGTACAATAACAGTCATGCTGTTATGAGCTGGTAAGGTCTGTCTGTCTGTCTGTATGTAGACTCAGTGAGTTAAGTTTTACTGTAGACTTTATGACACAAACATTAGTAAGAGATGTTAAATATAACTTCTTGTGCTCATGGGCAACGCATTGGGGGTTTGAGTCCCTCCTCTTCTCTGTGTGTAGAATTTGCATGTTTTCCATGTGTCTTGTGGTTTTCCTCCCAATGGCATTTAGACTACTGCCGAAACTACCCATAGAGAATGATAATATGTATGCGTGCATGTGTGCGTGTATGTGTGCGCCCTGTGATGGACTGGCATCCCATCCAGGGCGAACCCCAGCCCCGTGCCCTGTGATGGACTGGCATCCCGTCCAGGGTGAACCCCAGCCCCGTGCCCTGTGATGGACTGGCATCCCGTCCAGGGTGAACCCCAGCCCCGTGCTCTGTGATGGACTGGCATCCCATGCAGGGTGAACCGCAGCCTTGTGCCTTGTTTTCTGTTGGATTGGATCCAGCTTCCTTACTAGGGTGATGCTATATTTATAATTAGTTCTTGAATATAACCTTAGTAAAGAACCATAAAGGCAATTTTAAGGTCAAAATTAAAATATCATAGCTGGGCTTCACCCTCTTCAACTAAATAACGTTTAATTGCTACCACTTTTCAGTAATGCTATCTTTTGCCAAATAAATGGCAGTTACTCATTAATAAAAAAGTCTATTATAACTACCTTACTATTGTCAATTAATGTTATAAGTGTTATAACCTAATTAATAACCTGATTATAAATCATCTATAAGCCCTTTTTAAGGGTAATCTTATTGTAAAGTGTTAATCTTCAAGGGGAAAGCCGTAATTACACTGCATGTATCTTCAAAGATACATTCATTTATTCCTAGAAACAAAGATAAACCATGACCTAATTCTATTTATTTTTTCTGCACTCATCATCTCTATGTCAAGGTCAGTCCCTGTTGTCTCACTTTGTGTCCCTTCCCCATTTTACCAGCAGGCGTTGCTGGTCATCCCGTCCTTCACGTTAGTCTTTGTGTTTCTCCCCCTGTTCTCTGGTCTTGTGGCTTAACACGTTGAGCAGCCAGTTGTCTGTAGACTCTTCTGTCCTGTATTTGAATCCCACCTCCTCTGTTTTTGTATTTTTGCTCCCTAGTGTTTCAGTTGAGTGTCTCTAGTTTTGGTGTCTGATTTTGTATTTGGTTTTGGTTAATTGTCTGTCTCACTGCTGCTTGTCATTACCCCGTTCAGATTTTGTATTTAAGTTCCTGCCTGAGTTTAGTCAGTAGTGGTCCATTGTTTGTGATAGTTGGATGTCTGTTAGGTTTTGAATATTCTGTTTGTAGTCCGCCTGTCTTGATCCCATTTGTAAATTTAGTCTTTGTTAATCCCTTTTTAGTTTTTGACCCCTCGTGGTCCTTTTGGTTTTGTTGTTTTTGTAGTGTGTTCTGTTTTATTTAATAAACCCCGTTTTTGAGTTCCTGGAGCCACCAGTGGGTCATGCACCCTTATTGTGCACCATGCCTCGTTCCCGCACCCAAGCCGCCCACAGTTGTGACACTCTGCCCAGGAAATCCCTTTTGAGACTCAGAGGCATCAACAAGTGTCAGCCCAAAATAAGTTACATTTCATTTTAAAGAAAGATAACACTGAACACCGTGACCCACAAGAGAGAGTTTTCTGAAATCTGATACCTAAATATCTCGTGAATCACCGCAACGTTCTGTGTGCACTGACTTTACAGGTGGTGATATTTTAGGTGGATTAATAATAGACGACTAATAGAATAATAAACTACTTTCTACTGCGATGCGGCCATTATGAAATACTTGTTCCTCACCCCGGTCCTTGGACACACCTAAACAGTCCACATGTTTGTTCCTTCCCAGCTCCCTGAGGGAGTAAAAACCTGGACTGTCAGGGGATCCTGAGGGCCAGGTTGAGAATCACACCTTCAGGCTAACATACTATCATATAATCTGTTACCTTATAAAAGGTTAGTTTCTAGCAATTTTACTGTATAGTGTTATAAATGTGCAGGTGAAGGTGAAGTCTGCCTATTTTTTCCCCTCCATATGAGTTCTACTCATCCAATATTGATCTTGTTTTGCAGGTATGGAAACAAGTAGAGTTTTGTCCTTGTTAATTTAAACTGGGTGTAGTCAGGGTCCTTTAAAGAAGAAACAAACAAACCTTACTGCAGGAATATAAGATGCCTTAACCCTTTATGGACGACATCTGCTTAAATCATCTGCTGTGTTTGTAGGCGGCGTGATTTAAATGGTCTGAAAGGGCCATTTAGCAGTGGCATTAACCCCTTAACGTTCAGTGTGACTGTTTGGTAGAGCACATTTTGAGTGATGACATCTCAATGTATAATGTGTTGATCTTAACTCAACCTGAATAGGCCATCACAACCACAAAAAAAATCATTCTTGTTATTGTCCTAAGTAAATAAAAAAATGCAAAGAAAATTTTTTTTCATTGTTTTTTTCTTAGTGTGGACCTTAAAGGGTTAAAGTGTGAGACATACTTCAGCTTTATTCTTTATCTTTATCTATTATTGTTTCCCCTAGGAAAATATGAGCTGTAAAATGGATGCAAACACACCTCAACAGTTATGACATGTCGAGTGCTGCAACCACTTAATGTTGCAAGAGTCCGCTCTGGCGTTTATTTTCCGTTTCAGCTTTCATTATGTCATACTTATCGAGACATTAATTTCGTACGTAATGTGTGATTCTTAAGTAGACACAGAAGTAGCTTGATAGTAGACATTAAGTAGAATTGGATAGAGGCACTTTATGAAGAAACACCATGCAGCAGGTTTAGCTATTTATTTTCCTTCTTGTTTTTATGTTCCGGGATTTTCTTGAATTATTTATCATGTGTCCTTTACTAACAGTCTCTCCACTAATTTTTGACACTAAAACCCACTAGAGCTCTTTATTGGCAGCCTCTTTTGGCACGAGTCAAATAAACTTAATGAATAAATAAACAACTGCTTAGGTCACTCGGTATTTATATATTTAACAAGCAAAAGTCGCGTCAGTGGTGGCGGTGCAATAATAGCTGAAAGTCACATGCCTCTCATGGCCTCGATCACTTGACCTAAACATCGCTGAACCTTTACATGAAGTTCTGGAGCTCAGAGGTCAAAGTAGGTCCTACATTCCTCAAAGTACCAGAAGGTTTGCTTATTAAAGAACGGTCTATTATCCCATTATGCACAGTTCAGGATTTGCATGACAGCATTCCAAGAAGGACTGAAACTCTTAAGCTTTCAGATTTGAGGGACTCGCTTAATTATATGAGGTTAGTCATAAATAACTATAAGCTATGTGTCCTTCAGCCTCTCGGAGTAGACTAACCTATCTTTGTCATTCTTTTGCTTTTAATCATTTTGAATAACTTTCCACTTTCATATCTCAAGACAGTTGCTGCTAAAATGAAGGATAACCCCATCGTGTAGCTGCATCATCTTACATGATAAATAATACCGTACATAATGACTACATAACATTAACTTTTTGTGAATATATTGTGTGTATTCAGTAGGGCTGAATAGCACTAGAAAATGTTTACATTGTGATATTTGAAGTTTTGGCAATACATTCTGCATTATTTATACAATAAAAAGGGGTTGGAAAATGTACCAACAGAAGTCCAATAGAACTTGTTATTATCTTCCAATAGTCTGTCAGATACTTTGGTGGTATTGCTGCCAAATGTGCCAACACATTTGCTTTTACTAAATACCATCTTTGTGGAATCCAAAATATTTCCATAAAGCAGAAGATGAATGTCTTTTGGTGAACAGTTGTTGTTTGCTTTTCTCTTTCTCACTCATTTCCGTTAAATTTCTCACAAACAATGCCACAGTGTCTACCAGTAATGCTGCGTTCCATTTAAAGTAGTATCTCGGAAATTCCGAATTCCTAGTTGGAAATTTCAACTACAGTAGAACTCCCCCCGAAGTCGGAATTCCGATTTGGATTCTCCGAACTTGGAGAAATCGACATGACCCCATGCTCAGAATCCAAGATGGCTGCTCTCTTTATCAACAGAATGTAAAGCTGTAATTTTATACGGTTTATTAGCACTTACTTCTTATTTGTGACTCATTAAATTGTTCCTACACACAGTACTGCCCAAATGCTATCTTTTGCTATGGTGTTTTTGCGCAAAATACAGCACAATGTATTGTTATACATTGATATTGCTAACAATGGTGAACAATTAATTGGTCTAGAACTGGGTCCAGTTTCAGTAAGCAGGATTTCTTACTTAGCCGGATAACTTCTCAGATTTAAGGCAGTCTGCGCTAAATGTAAGTGAATGAAGATAAAGGCCATTCAAACTGTGGTTTGAATGTTATCTGGGTAAAAGTCTTGCTTTTTGAAACAGGTTCCTGCTGTTAACTTGTGTATGACGTCATTCCTAGTTGTGACCTCTGAGGTAAATGGAACGCAGCATTAGCCAAACAGCTAGGAAAATTATTATTATAATTGGCTGGGAGAGTGCATGCAAAGCTCATGCAAATACAGGGGTGGTAAATTCTAGGCTGATTTTTAAAACGTATATTAGGTAATGTTGAACAGGAAACCTAGTGAAATTGCAAAGTTTGTTAAGGTTTGTTTCCTATGACAGAGTATAATTGTTTCAGTGTAATATTAATAGTTTTGATTTTTGACTAAAATTCAAAATGAAAAGTAATTTATGCTATTTCTAAAACATTTGATAATAGTTTAATAAAATATTCAACTGGTTAATAATATATTTTGTGTATGAGGAGGTTAGGTACAAATGAGAGTGTAGAAAAAAACTAAAGAAAATGAAAATAAAAAAGAAAGAACAGTGTCTTTAAGCGTTTGCATAGATTAAGTCTAAGAACAACTGCAAGAAAGGCGTTTTTGTTCATCTTTCAGTACTGTATAGTGAGGGCAGTGATATTAATTATATAAGATATTCAGGGCTGTACAGGGGGGGCAATGATATAAATTCCCTGAGAAGACAAATGTTAAAGTGCAGCCTTACTTGTCGAGTCACTGCAGCCACCTGCAACGTATAAATCAAGGCGTGTTTCCTGCACCGAGGCGTGAGAATCCCCCCTCCACGTCATACTCACAGACACAAACACATGTCTTTGTGGGGATTCCTCCTCCCCTGCAAGCCCTGGGTCCAGTTTCATTTTCACGACTGAAGATATGCTTTGATATGGGAGCATCGGGCTAAAAGGGACGCTCACCCAAAGCTCCCGGGGGAGATTTACTGCCGGCGGTAAGCAGTGGGTCCTGACATTAGGCTGCCATCACTTCCATATTGACATGTCATCATTCAGCCTAGCAGGTGATTTGTGTGCAGAAATAGACAGCGTACCGTCCCTTCTCTGTGGGAATGAACGTTTAAACGGCAGAGGGACTGGACAGTATAGGGTGACGTCTATTTTGAAACATTAACTTGAGCAAGTGATACATAATACACTTTTAGAATTTCAATCTAGGAGTTTTGTTTCATTTATATTATTGACATCAGAGGCAAAAATGGACAATTTTATATGATTAATTTGAAAAACAATAATAACAATAACAATAATAATAATAATAATAATTTGAAATCAATAATGTCAGGCGGAGAGAGAGAGAGACGGGGATCCAGAAATGCAAGGCTCACTACTTCGCAACCTGATCAGGACTCTCCTTCTCTTTTAATGACGGTCTAATCAAGGTCTGAGGAGTAGCCCCTGTCCTGACCCGCCCCGGTGGGCGTGACAAATAACATTTTTACTTTGAGATCACACTGTTTTGGAACATCTGCATAAAAAGCTACACTCAGATTTCACAGAAACTGTGTAATGTAAGACATTTTTACAATGATGTTTAGGTAGCTGACTGCTTTATCTGAAGCTGAGGAAGCTGAAGGTGTGCCCGGGGCTTCCAGGGATCCAGGAGTCGCATGGCCCAGGACCAGAGAAGTGGCTGCATGGAAACATTTCAGCTTCTGAAATGCCAAGTTTTAAACAAAGAAACGTCCCGCATTGCAGTGAATCATGCAGAGTAGTTTCTCCTTTTCGAATGAAACGTAAACTGAGCCTTGCTCTGGCCATATTGCAAATAAGGTGAAAATGCTAGTTAGGGGCACTTACAATGTTAGCGAAGAACACAGCAGCTGGGGCCTCTGACCAAATTAATGTGCCTCTGATAGCAGTATCTAAATTTGACCAGAATCCAACCAGTGCCCCACCCCCCCCCCCCCCCCCCCAAAAAAAAAAATTGAAAAGGATAGAATGCAAACGATGGGTAAGAGTGCAAAGAATGCAGTGTTCCTTCCCAGCTCAGCAGCCTGGGGCAAAGACGCATTCAAAGTTCAAAGGAGCACATTCAGGGGAGGGTTTATC
>JAODKF010000126.1:17654931-17672184 GCA_026779585.1 Mormyrus proboscirostris
CTTGTAGCACTTTGAGATTTGTTTTAATGAAAAGTGCATTAGAAATAAAATGTATTATTATTATTATTATTATTATTTGTCATATATCTTTTCTATTCCAGGAACATGTAAGTTACAGTTATAGGCCTAAAAGCTACTTGGATGTTTTAAAACATGCAGCATGATCATTAACTTCAGCTTAGTTATTGTTTAACAAACTATTGCATATGTAGTATCTAGGATTCTAGGCAGGCAGATGAGTGTCAAACAGAGATTTTAATTTTTTAATTTTAACACATGCCGGAGCTGAAGCCGCTTAAATGATCCTGTTTAAACCTAGAGGAGATCCATCCAAATTAGGGTCAGATGGGTTAGATTACCTGAGGCATTTGTAGGTACAGGGCTGGTGATCAGTCTCCATGGTAACACTTTGCCCGACCTCACAATACTCACAAGCTGGCACTGATGAATTTGGTAAACTTCCTGATGTTCTGATAGGGTCAAATGAGGGCGGCAGCTCTGTTGTTGCCAATGCTACAATGCTGTGTGCTACCAGGACAACAGATTATTTTAATGGACAACAGTGAGACTTAGTGATCTCACCTCTGAGCCTCATAATAATAATACTGGCCTTGGCCCAGAGTAAGAAGGCTGGAGTGACTTAGATTGCTCTCTGTAAACCCCTTTATGATCAACTGATACCTAGAAAGTATGTCTTGCAATGGATTAAGACCATGACTGAATTAATGATTACTTGGACAATTACAACAGTAAACAGAATAAATTATACCGGGATGTTAATGGCATAGAGAACCAAAAGCAAAAGCTGATGGTAATTATTTAACCTAAATTTGTTGATGCATGCTGATATTAAGTTGTATGAATAAAAATTACTAGGCTAGCAGCACTTGCAAAAAGCAAAAATGGAACTCCATTTTCAAAAATAACATGTAAGTCATAATTAAATTTCAGCTATGGTTTAGAGAAGACATTGGTTTAGTAATACAAAAATGTCTCAAGGGGATAATTCAATGTCAGATGAATTGTGAGAAACTCTTTAAGCATATTGCGATGACAGACCGCAGTTCGGCACGCTTGAAGATGCATGTACAGTGGCTGTCCACTGGAGGGCGTGGGGTCCCTCTTCACTGTTTGCCAGACCCTCAAACAGCCAGCAGCTGCAGGGTTGATGCGGAGACCCCCATTCCTGCTGTGTAAATGGTAGCTGCCCACAGACATTGTGTGTCACATCGCTAACAAAAGCCGAGTCCATTAAAAACACACAGGATGCCCAGCACTTCACTGTACGTCCCCTTCAGTGCAGGATTTTTTGGTTTCTTGATGCTGGAAAATCTAATCATTTGCTGTGAGTTTCATACAACACAATGTAAGATTTTACCCCTGTAGATATGCGTGATTTAATACCAAGAAAATATTTGTTTCAGAGTGTTAGATGCCAAACATGGGGGTGTCAGTTAGTGGTATTTAATGTTTTTTTTGCCCTGAAGTTCATGGTGGTTAAATATCCAGTCATCTCTTTTTTGCTCTCTGCTGCTTCACTTTTGTCCTTCTGAAGGATTGGAGGATTCTCCAAATTCCAAGGGTCTGATTAGGGTATATTGTGAACTCAGTCAAAAGCATTCTTGAATAGGCTCCTTCTGTGTGGCTTCCACAGCAGAAATGTGTACAAAAATGTCCACTCTACTTATCATGCTGTGTAGCTGTAATGAGGAGCATGATGATGTCGGCACAGAGCAGTGACTGACGCGGGGAACATTGAGTAAGGAGATGGTGTTTGTGTGCTTATCTCTCACCCAGGGTGGGCTGGCATATTGTAAGTCTGTAATAGGTTTTTTTCCTACCTGAAATAATGCGGTGTTAAGACAAGCTGCAGGTTTGGAGACAACAGCTCGTACACATGGTGACCGGGGGAGTGTTCGAAAGAGTACGCTATCGTTCCTTATCTGTCCATTTATATGTATCAAACCAATTTGACTCCCACCATTTAAGTGCCTTTAGTTGTCAATATTGATTCATTACCGTGACAGATCTCCGCAAACAATATGAGGCAGTGGATTTGTAGATAAAGGGAGACTGACTGGGTCATATCAGGCCAACCTGACAGGGAGGCAGTGATGCACACCACCTCCTTCCAAAGCTACGCCACAGAATGCCAAAGCAGCCCACTGTCTGGGGCTATTCAAGAACTGACTTGTAAGAGGAAACGAACAGCTACAAGGAAAACGTTAAAAATTGAGCTTACACCGTGACTTACAAGATCGGGCTACAACAACAGCAAGCTTGCAGTTCCCTGATATTTGACTTTCCTTAAATCGCTGTTTGTAGGAAAAAAAAATACAAATATTATTTAGCTGTCAAGTGCTCATGTCCCCAGAGTAAAGAAAAATATATAGAGTTGGTTAGATAGATGTGGCTTTGGTGGAACTTAACATAGTTATTCTGTAAAATCAGGAAGTGTTATTCTCCAACTGGGGTAGACAAAAAAAAAAACAAGTGGGAGCTCCATCAGACACCAGCACAATGTGTATGACCACAATTTATTTAACTAGCAGGTTGCTCTGTCTTGAGAGGTGGACCACTTTCCCTGAAATGTCACATGGTCGCTCTCTCCCGCTCTCATAGGCAGGACCCAGAGGGACTCTCATGTCAGTGTTTGCCATGGATACTCCCATTCGGCTATGCAAAACAGGTGACTGGGATGCCATGTACCACACAAAAGCAGAGGGGCGCGCCTCCCTCATTTCAAGCGAGCTGGATCTGTCATTAGTATTCTGGTAGGAGGCTCCAGACATCTGAGCAGAACAGCCGCAGCAGATAAAAAAGAAGCCATTAATCCCACGAAGATTACCAGCACTGATACTTTATCCCAGAGTAATACAGCAATACAACCAGCCTCATTCCATTTACAATACCTTCAGATGAAAAGAAATGTCTCACCTTCAAAAGTGCACGACTGGACTGGCTGCCTTTCTGATAAATTGAAATTTTGTTTGCATGTATTTCAATACATAGAGGCTTCTTATCTTGGTGTATCCAGGCAGTGGGAATGACAAATATTTACCGTGTACTAAATTTGACAGCAGGTCCCACCTACAGCCAGTTTTCCATGATCGTTATGTTGCATTCTATTGTCTTAAGTGATGAGCAGACTTTCATTTTGAACACAATACTGGACTTGCTATCCTTGTAATCCACACACACAAACCTCTTTTGAGTGTTCATAAAATCTCAGAATGAGTGTGTGTGTGTGAGAGAGAGAGAGAGAGAGAGAGAGAGAGAATGAGTGGAGCTTACGTATCCTGGACAAAATGGAATCCTTCAGGCTTGGCAGATAGTGTTACCATGAGAACCGCAGACCTATCCATTGTGCAGACTTGCTCCACCAACCATCTGTTACGAGCATTTTACAGCTTACAGTAGCCCTGGAATGTCTGTATGTTTAATCCCAAAACGTACTAAAGATGCTAGCTTTTATCCTACAAAGATTTGGCCAGCTAAAACAGACCCCCAGATCTAGGAAGACAGGACACAAGAATTCAGAGTGCAATTAACCTAGCCCTCTTTTGGTATCGTCCAAAGAGCGTTACACGGTTATTCTTAGTCAGACTGGTTGGCAGTCATACATATTTCTGCAGTTACATAAGATCAATATGATAAATTTAGTCATAGTATTTCTTTAATAAGGTCCATTTTCACCTGCTGTTTCGATTACTATGGATTTGTAACATCTCTAAAATGGAAGCTACATCAATATATTATTAAAAGGATTATGACATGCTAAATAAAGAAGAATTCCAAATCAAAACAGTCTAAGCAAAATGAACTCATCACAACCGATTTGTTTTTATCGGTTTTAATCATGCATGTATAGAAAAACCTATGGAATCCAAAAAACCATCAAAAAACATGAAGACATATACATTCTTCTCACTGCACAGTAAACATTATGTTATAATAACTCTTTGTATGACTATGTGATGATGATGAAATAATGGATTTGAAATTTGATTTGAAATTGCTGGATTCTTCTTCCATGGACATTCCATTACACTAGCTGACCTTTCACTGATTAGGTATCAAGAGTATTGCTAAGAGGCAGAGTACATACCTATAAACATAAAGATCCGGGCTCCGGGGAAATGCAGAGGAAGTGCTAGACCGTAGGGGATAGTGTCCCTTTGTGTTTAATGCAACACAATATATCCAACACTGATTCCAGTTATGTTTTAGACGCCTTTTAGAACCCTAATGCTATTGATAATACGACTATGGTCTCAAGGTATTCCATGTGAAAAATCATAAAATAGTATTTGCACTCTGACAACTCTAGCAAACCACAAATAACTCCTGGAAAGACCAGTGTACACCATAAAGTGAGTCAGGAGCTTTGCAAGTCATTACAGAGCCTTGCCACATTCCCCAGGGAGGTGGATATTGTGAAATCCAAGGTACATCGCAGACCAGAAGAACGCACACTCACATATGAATTCATCACAAAATGAACAAGCAGCCTCTAAGTCAATAATCTTTGTTGTGTTTGGTTTCTGTAATTTGGTTACAATACTAATAGAGGTGTAAAAGTCAGGTTCAGAAAATACAAATCCAGACCAAGATTTTGTTTCAACCAATCAGTTGAGTACTCTGTGAATATAACTCTTTATACTCAGTTGGCTGGTTGCAACAAAATCCTGGTCTGGACTTGTTGTTTTCTCAACATGAACTGAACATGCTCTATCACTATGTCTGGACTTGTTCTTCGTGGTCTGGAATTCTGAATACATGGCAAAAATAATTTAGGTGGAAGGATTTATTCTTGTTGAAAAGAGAGTCATAACTCTGAGCTCTAATTCTATGTACAGCATGTGCTCAGACCTTGCAAACGTGCTGAACAACTATCTCCATGGAGAGGGAATATACACTACCGTTCAAAAGATTGGGGTCACTTAGAAATTTCCCAAGGAATAGCTTTCATTTCTCAGAACAAGAATAGACTGATGAGTCTTAGAAGAAAGTTCTTTGTTTCTGGCCATTTTGAGCTTTCAATCAAACCTACAATTGCTGATGCTCCAGACCCTCAACTAATCTAAAGAATGGCAGTTTTATTGCTTCTTTAATCAGCACCACAGTGTCAGCTGTGCTAACATAATTTCAAAAGGGTTTTCTAATGATCAAATTTGACTTTTAAAATGAAACTTGGATTAGCAAACACAATGTGCCACTGAAACTGGCCTGGTGGCTGCTAAACATGGGCCTCTGTTCAGCAAGGTAGATATTACATGAAAAATCAGCCATTTCCAGCTACGATAGTCATTCACAACATTAACACTGGCTACACTGTATTTCTGATTAACTTGATGAGTGTTTATTTCTGAAATACGTAAATTTGTAAATGATCCCAATCTTTTTAATGTTGGTGTATGTGTATAGCATCTAGACATATCCGGTCAAGGTGGTTTAACATGCCCAAAAAACATGTTTTTAGCTGCTGCGGGAGTGCAATGTAATATTCTGTCTTGCTGGCTAGACAGCTAGATTGTAAGCACTCTAGACATATGCAATAGAGTGGACTTTAGTTGAGCTGACAGAATGAATGGTAGAAGATGCCGGTTAATAGTGGCAGCATTTAATGCCCTGCAGTCTGTACGGCCTGGTTCTCCTATCTTACTTATTGTCAAGGAAAAATATGGCTCCCTCTGGCCAAGTAAGCATGGGTATGATTCCAGCCTTAAAGACATCATTCAAATAAACCTCCAAAGCGTGAGACTTTGCGATATGCAAGTACATGTAGTAGGGCATGTGGTGCAGATGGGTGTTTCTCAGTATGCATGCTTTTCTGTACTTGTGTTCTCGGAAGCCTGTCATCTTCCATTGCCTAACACTAGTTCCAGTACCAAGACCAGAAGTACAGAGGATGGTAAAAATCCCTGGATGCCGTTCTTGCCCCTCCCCAAATATTAAGGCTACATCAGTTGCATCCTTGCCAAATGAGACCAATCCCATGATTCATTGCGCCCCAAGTTTGCTCTTGGTAGGCAAGTTAGTAAGACCAGTTGTTTCAAGACCACAAGTATGATCTTCGCATTCTTTGTTATGAGCAACACCCAATGATATGGTGAGGTGGCATCACAGCTCTTTGTGGAATACCTTGCATATAGTACTGCAGACATTGAAGAACAGCCATCAGTATTCAAAGATCTCCATATTGTTGGGCTCATATGACAACACAACACAACAACACTGGCAAAAATAAGATTCTCTTTGTGGTCCAGAATATTTGGGTGATTGTAAGCATTATTAAATTATGTACTGTCTCGAGTGATTAATACCAGAACTCCTCTGTGTGTAAAAACAATAACAATTGAATTGTTGAATAACAGTTGATTTTGTCCATTCTTGAATATGTAGGGTTTAGCAGGTTTCAGGTAAGTGAGGTAGTTAAGCTGTGCACCATGGACAAAGGCTGGTGTAAAATATGTCTGTCTGTAAACAGACTATGACAGGTAGAAGTACTCAGGGATAAATATCGCATGGTATGTAACAACTGGTAGAAGACTTTTATCAAATAGAAAGACACTTGAATTTGGAGAAAAATAGTCGGTTAGGAGAAATAATCCCTATGACTCATTCGGAGAACATGAATGAGTAAATAACAGCAATGAATCTTTTGTAATTAAATCTAGAACTACCTACAGTTGAGTGAGTTGAGTTGAACGCGTTGCTCCTGGACTGAATCAACATTTGTACACAGTACACATAAAATGAAATATACTTATAAATCTTATTGTTAGAATAGAATTTCCAGCTGAGTAAATTAAGTACATGGACTCACAAAAAGCTTCCACTCAGGATGATGTATTCTGAGGCAGAACAATGATTTAGCTCTTTAGGGCTCTACCCAGGAGCAAAAAGAGGTAGTCAGACTCAGTAAAACAGATTTAGAGAAGGAAGTCTAGTCAGGGACCAGAGAAAGTGTAAAGCAGACAGCAATGAAGAGGTTAGGCAGATATGTAGTTGTGACTCAGCAGGATCCAGGGCCACTGAGAAGCAGACAGAGAGATGTGCGACGCCAACAATGGCCCCCCAAGGGAAAGAAGGAAGATAATATTTTTTTCTCACCAGGCAGTTTTTTTAAATCATTATTATTCTTTCAGCTGTTGAAAAGTACTTTTTCATAACACCGATGAGTGTTTGAGTTTTGAAAATGGGTAAGAAGATTCTGTGCCAATTTAAGAACAAAATAGTTAGCTATATATTCTTATCAAAGGAACTAATTAGCACACATTAAGTGTTTTCGGCTTCTAGCTCAAATGTCTTCTTAGAAATCAGTTGAAAAATTCCAGTCAACTAAATACATGGTTAACTGGCACCTTAATTATCTCTTTGCCATTAAGAAATCTAATCATTCAAAATTCACATTATATAAAGTAATTTACAAATGAATAATATGTCACCATTATTACAATTATAAAAAAACTCCCTAAATATAAGACATGCTTTCAAAGCATAGATAATTACTTCACAGAATTCCAATATTGAGTCAAAAGTATTCATTTTAGTAAAGAAGTCTTATTTGGTACAAGATAATCACGCTTTCTACTTTAAAATGTCTTGCTATATTTGTATGCCCTGCGATGGACTGGCCCCCTGTCCTGGGTTGTTCCCTGCCTCGTGCCCGTTGCTTCCGGGATAGGCTCCGGACCCCCGGCGACCCAATTGGATTAAGTGGGTTGGAAGATGGATGGATGGATGGATATTTGTATGCCGTGCTTATTACGTGTAGAATTGGGTCTCCAGGCAAGGACAATCAACAATTTTTTTCTGGGAATAGTCAAATAGACAAAAAGTTTTCCACCCCGATGTGGGGATATACTCCACTACCCCGATGAGGGGATATACACCTCCCACCCGATGTCAGGATATGCAGCACCCCCCCTTTGGGTTAAGGGCCTTGCTCAGTGGTGACATCCTTATTTTGCCAGCCATGACCTTTCAGCTACAGGAACAGAACCTAACCCTAACCTGCTGCAATGGCAGAGGGTGCGGCTCCATGAGTTAGGATGCTGTGCTCAACTGTATATTGCTTTAGATAAATGCATTTGCTAAATAATAACAAATGAAATAAATGTAAATGCTACACACCACTCCAGTAAACTTGGTGTCACGTACCGCGGCAGGTGAGCAGGCAAGCCGCAACAAAGGAGGAGGCTGGCAGGCAGAATGACGGACAACGAGGGTTTATTAGGGAAACTGGGGTAGACAGCGATGCACAGTGCAACAATGGCCGACAATAGACTGAGGAGGACATGGACTGATATACACAAAACAAGCTGAATTAACGGGGAACAGCTGGGCACAATCGGGGAAGCACACGTGGATGATGAGGGGGCGTGGCACACACAAGGACTGGATGCGCAGGTCATGACAGAACCTCCCCAAGGCACGCACTCCGGGTGTGCTCCTAGGGGAGCGGCGGACAGGACGAGACCAGGGAGAACAGGACCTGAAAAACAAAAGCCAGAACATCAATGGGGAACCAGAAACAGAACAGAAACACAAAACAAACACAGGGGCAGCAGCCACGACAGAACCTGACATAGGACAGGGAACGCGGACAAACAAATCAAACAAAGGGTGACACAGAGGGAACACCGACAGGCGGAACAAAATGGCCAGGAGTGAATGAAGGAACCAGAGGGACGAGGAGCAGAGACAGGAGAGGCAAAGGGACGAGGAGCAGACAAGAGAGGCTAGACTGGAAAGCATAGCATAGGACAGGCATAGCGACTGCAGCATTAGGCGGTGCAGCAGGCGTAGTGGCTGCAGCATCGGGTGGTGCAGCGGGCGTGTCCATCAGCGCAACCAGGTTCGGCGCCTCCTGGTACTGCGTGGTCCCTTTAAGGAATCGTGGGACCCGCGGGATAGCGTCCCAGATGGCCCTGGCTCCCCTATTCATTAGCTGGGCACAATCGGGGAAGCACACGTGGATGATGAGGGGTGTGGCACACACGAGGGCTGGACGCGCAGGTCATGACACTTAGCTTATGTTTGATTATGCATATCCTACGTTTTGGGTGGAAACATAACAGTTGATACAGTATTTGATTGTGTTATTTTCTCATTACTTTCTCATTAAAATAATAACTCAGAAAATGTTTCACAGATCTTTTTCAAACTTTGCAAAATCATTGTTTGGGTGGGTCTGCTCAAATTTTGATACAAATTGTATGAAAATTGAAACAACATTGTTTACTGACTTTGAAGGGAAGGGCGACTTAGTTTGATCTTGTGAACAGGACAACTTTGTTTTTATTAAACTTATATTATTATTTACTGCACTTGATCTATGATGGATCTCTGCACCACTTCACAAAAACATTATTTGGATGAAAATCTACACTTGAATATCTACACCTACTGTAATAGATCTGAAGAAAACAAAATTGAAACAGTAGCGATGGGGCCAGCAGAGGACAAAAACTACAGTGATGGGGGCAGCAGAGGACAAAAACTACAGTGATGGGGGCAGCAGAGGACAAAAACTACAATGATGGGGGCAGCAGAGGACGGAAAAAGCAGCAATAGGGGGCAGCAGAGGACGGAAAAAGCAGTGATGGGGCAGCAAAGAAAAGAAACTACAGCAATAGAGGGCAGCAGAGGACAGAAACAGCAGTGATGGGGGGCAGCAGAGGATGGAAAAAACGAGTGATGGGGCAGCAGAGGGCAAAAGCAAAGCTGCCATCTAAACATATATTGGTTTTTGCAAACATTACAGGGACATTGTACAGGATATACAAACAATGGGGCGACAAGAAGATTTTCTGGGTTTTCTAAAATAAAGTTCATCATTGTTTTTCATTGCCAGCCCACTGCTAGGCAAATTTTATCAATAGCAGTTCAGTAATTGATCAGTAAAATTTATTGCAGAGAGCTCTGCAAAATTTATTGTGGGGGAATTTAATAAATGTTGCACTTCAAGGATTTTTTTGGAGAGGTGCAGAGCAGGCTTGGGTGGTATTATTGAAATATTTTCATAATACTGTGGTGCAATAAAACTTGCCGTGCTTGCTAGCACAGATTAGCAGAATGACTATGTGTGCAAAATCAAACATCAATTTGCGAATCTGCTTTGATAATGAATTATAAGGATGCCACAGGACATTACTTTGAGGCCTCTTATAAGTGGTGAATTAGCCAGCCCTTTGCAGGGCACACTCACACACTGTCA
This sequence comes from Mormyrus proboscirostris, assembly GCA_026779585.1. Classification (NCBI taxonomy): domain Eukaryota; kingdom Metazoa; phylum Chordata; class Actinopteri; order Osteoglossiformes; family Mormyridae; genus Mormyrus; species Mormyrus proboscirostris. The sequence continues at coordinate 17,665,157 of JAODKF010000126.1, forward strand.
CCATTCACTCACACATGCACACCTACGGGCAATTTATTAACTCCAATTAGCCTCAGCATGTCTTTGGACTGTGGGGGGAAAACCGGAGCACTGGGAGGAAACCCCACAACGACACAGGGAGAACATGTAAACTGTACGCACATGTAACCCAGGCGGAGACTCGAACTCACTCTGTGAATATTGATAATATTTAATCATTGACTGGTATTATATCCTAAGTTTGACACATCAGACTGATGTTGACATCTTGATAAGATCTCAAAAGGTGCTTCAACAAAGCATTAGTTTATGGGGGTGCACACTTATGCAACCAGCTCATTGTAAATTTTTTTTTTGCATTTTATACTTCCCCCCAACAGATTTGTTTGTTTTTCAATTAACTTGTGCAGGTTGTAGGTCACATTGTAGGTGGGAAACATTTTGAAATGATTTATCTGTCTTGGCTCAAAGCAGGGAAGCAGGCACAGGGGCCGGGGAAATCGGGTGAACATAGGGTTTATTCGGGATCAACACTCTCAGAAACACGAAATGACGTCAATGACCGGACTGGGGAAAGACTAAAGCACTTAAATACATTAGACTAATGAAACAAGAAACAGCTATTAACACGGGGATTCTACATGGGGTCGATGAAGGGGCATGGCACACAAGAGGATCGGCATGACATTATCGTGGTCTCTTTTTTTTACATCACACAAACCTGGCATATTAATAGGGGTGTGTACATTATTTATGTCTATTGTTTGTGCTTTTTTATACGCTTGGCAGGGCAGTAAGTTTGTTTACATCAGCATCACAACAAACATGTGAGTAATGCATTGCACTATGACATTACAATGGTTATGATGTCACTAGGTGATAGCAATTTTTCAGCTCTATTATAATTGTATAGCTTCTATAAGCGGTCTGTCATTAACCAAAACGTTGTTATGCGACACATGACTGTATATATATTATTGGTTCTCTGATAAATGAATGCTAAACGCTATTTTCGCTTTTCTCCTTCTTTTGTAAAACCAAAAATTTTGGGATTTTCATTAGCAGAAACAGGTGCTAAAGTACAAAGTGGCGTAAAGTGGATATTCGCGAAAGGATGTCCCTCGAGACCGACACGCACCTCACAGAAGAGGTTTGCGAGAATCTCTTACAGCTGCAGAGGAGGATTACAGAAAGGAAGACCCGGCTGGTAACGCTCAACATCCCGATTCGCCAGCAGACCACATGGAAAACCCCCACGTACTGCCAGACGGAGAAAGAAGAGCAGTAGGAGACTGGAGGTTGAACCGGCGATCTGCCTAAGGGCCATCTCCCTCTCTTTCTTCCACCGCTGGATATCAGGAAGGGCCCCTCTCGATCCTTGATCCTGCTGTGTTTGTGCCAGAAACTGCTTCTGCAGCTCCAGAGTGGTTTCCTGAGGCTTCTCTATCAGCCTTTACACTGCGGCTGGCTCTTAAAGGGGCAACGCCAATAAGGGACCCCATCCCGCGTGTCCCGAAGAATCTTAAAGGGACAACGCCAGCTGCTGGAACACAAACTCCCACCCCAAGTCCTTGTGGTAACTGCATTGCCGAGGTACCGCCCTCCCACGGTAAATGTTTGTAACGTCCCGGCTGCTATGTCCCTGGTTGGGACTTTCTTCACCCTCCAGGAGCTTTTCTGGAGGGTGATGGATGAGTTGGTGGCGCAGGACTCCCCTGAAGCTGCCCAGCTGTGCAGCCAGCTGCAAGAGAATTTTGCAGCATTCACCCCAAAGTCATCACCCATCGAGCTGGAGAACATCATGGATAATCTGAGGAGGCTGCTCCAGTTAAGGATGGAGTAGCACCCAACAACAGAGGTGGCCCTACTCTAGTGTTACCTGTGCCGCCGGATCCTGCAGCACCCCCTATGGTGCCTTTCCTACCTATCCCACTTGATCCCGACCTGACTTGCCATCCATTGAGGCTCCAGCAGTTCCTGCGGTGCCCCCTGCTTCGTGCCTGATGCTCCGGTCCAGGCTCCGCCCATCCCAGTCCCTGCTCCAGTCCCCCAGGCACCAGTACCAGTCCCCGAGGAGGTCTCAGATAGTCTGACCACTGCTCCTTCCACCTTGGAAGAGGAGCTTGAGTGGGACCCCTCGAGACCTCCCTAATGTCTTTGATGACCCCAAGGGACCCTTCCAGGGAACTGACTCCCCTGCCCTTGCCCCAGCGCGGTTCATCCCGGCTGGAACCCCACCTATCAGTGTCCTGGAAAGGGAAAGGACATAGTTGCAGGGGTCGGGTCCCACCTGCCCTGCCCCCCAGCTCGCCTGCGATCCCCCGGGCTCCTACTTGGGTCCCCTGCCATTGCCTCGTTGGCCGCCTGTGGGTTCCCTGCTCTGACTCGTCCTTCGCCTGCAGGTCCCTCCACTCCAGCTCGTCGGTGGACGGCACCTCTGCCTGCTGTGGCTGCGCTGTCGCCTGCTGCGGCTTCCCCTCCCTCCCTGCCTTGGTCCCCTTCTGCTCCCTCCTCACTGCCACCGGTGCCCCCTTTGGCTTCCTCTTTGACCCCCTCCATTGGTCCCTCCGGATTCCTCCTCAGCCCCTTCGTGGTCCCCTCCAGCTCCTGCCTCGCAGCCGCCTGCGGCTCCTCTGGCTGCCGCCCGTCACCTGCTGTGGCTCCCTCAGGCTCCCCTTTGCCCCCCGTCCTTTCCTGTCAGGCTTCCCATATTTGTTCAGCCTCCTTGTTTCGTCCCTTCTGTCTGTACTCCTCATCCCTCTGTGCCTCCCATGTTTACTCCTGGCCCTTTCATTCCTCCCGTTGGTGTTCCCCCGGTGACTCCCTTTCTGATTTTGTCTTTCTGCGTTCCCCATTTAGTGTCAGGTTTTGTCCTGGGTTCTGTCCTTGTGCCTGTTTTGTGTGTCCATCCTGTTCCCGGTCCCTCGTTAATCTTCTTGCTCTTGTTTTCCAGGTCCCATGTCCTCAGTCCTGTCTCATCCGTTGCCTCCTCTGAGGGGCGCCTGGAGTGCGTGCCTTTTGGGGGGGGGGGGTTTATGTCATGACCATTTTGTGGAAATTTCACAATGGTAGGACTCAGGACAGCATAAAGTCTTTTCAACCTTCAGTTTATTGTGGTATCTTACAGCACGGGCCCGGGGAGATACCTCAGAAGTTCTCCCCCGAGCTTCTCCTTACAGTTCTTTTTATCCTTTGTTTCATGCCCTTTTTTTGCAACAAACTCTGGTTTCCTCTGAGGGCCCCTCCTCATGGTGCCACCTGTTTCTGCTGCTCTTTCTGTCACATTCTTAGTTACCTTGAGTTCTGCTGTATGTTCCCATATATGGTCTGTTCCGGTATTTCGGTGCTCACTATTTTCTGACTAGGGCCTACTTGCTATCATCTGACCTTGAACACATGGTTTTCAGCTTAGGGAGTCAGCTTAGTCGCTAGTTTATCAATGAGTTCCACGCATATTCAGCTGAAGGAAGACAAGTCCATTCCTTGGGTTGGGAATGTCTTCTTCACTTCCTGGTTTGTCCACTCAGTCATTCCATTGGACAGGGTGTGATAGCTGGACAAGAGGCTTACTAAGATGTTAAGATGAGCACAGAAGGCAAACCCAGTCGGAGACAATGGCCTCTGGAATCCCATAATATTGAAGGACCCAGTCAAGCAACACATCAGCAAGCTTGAGAGCGGTAAAAGCAAGCTTTAGCAGAGGAACCAGCTGACATGTTTTGTAAAAGATGTCAACTATGGTCAGGTCAGTGTCTTCCTCACCTAGGGAATGAGGATGGGATAGCATAGGCAGATGCTGAAGTTAGCTTGTTTGCTAGAGCTGATTTGATACCTTCAACTGGGTACATTGGGGACAAACAGCTAAGAAGTACACCACCACCTTTTCCCACCCAAGCCACTAGTACTGATTTGAGATCAGTCTTGCAGAATGGCTGGAACTTGTCTCTATGGTGAGATGGTCTTCTTTCCCTGCTGTTGGGGGAGCTTCGTAAGCTCCGCATTTCGGCAGTGGCAATCTCTGAGGTATGTAGACTGGGGAGTGGGAAGTATGTATACCTACTTTTGGTCTGGTCAGTCTGATGGCTGCCATACTCAGGAAGTAGGTGTGGCTGTAGCAGATCGGCTCCTCCCGATGGTGCCAGATGTTACTCCTTTCAATTGAGCATATTATGAGATTCAGGTGAAGGCATTGCTTGGGTGTCTTGCCCACAAAGTGACACTCCTCTGGTCATGGGTGACCACTGGTGCTGACAGGGCTGGCTATGAGGATTGTATCAGTCCCTAAGGACCTTGAGACTGGCGTGAGAGTGGCTCCATGTTCCTTGACTTTGTGAAATGTCAGGGACTGTGGGTCACTGGATCCTGGTTCCAATGCCCATCGTTGGACTTGGTACTCCAATACTGGTGGTATAGCAAAGGAAATCGATCACATCTTTATGGGCAGATGCTGGAGGCTCCTGCAGAACTGCAGGGTCTACAGAAGTGTCCAGCTTGTGAATTCTGACCATAGACTTCTTGTTGCTACTTTGAAGATTCAGCTTAGATTAAGTAGGATACCACTTACTAGGAGAATGAGGCTGGACTTAGCCAGACTCCAACATCAAGCTGTTTCTGATGAGTTTGTATTTAGTTGTGTGAAGAACTTGTAGACTTGGGTGTGACTGCTGACTCTAATATGATGTAGGGGGCCTTCCATGATAAGGCCCTAAAGGCTGCCGAAGGTTGTATTGGTGTTGCCAGTGTTCCCAGAAGGAGGTCTCACAGGGCACCCTGGATATTATCAAGAGGAGTTGCAGCGCACAACTTAGTGGCAACTCCAGTCTGTACTGGAAACTGAGGAGGATGGCTGTGAGGGCTCTGAGGACAGATAAGGAGGAGTTTCTTAGATGAATCAGTGAGCAGGTGACACACCATCTGTGACCCATATCCTACGGAGTTATCGAAGCATTGCATACATCCGAATCTGTTCTTTGGAAACTTGCAGTCAGGGGGAGTGATGGAATGGTCAGGACAATGGTCAGGACAGGCTGCAGTGGATGACACTGCAGTTGTGACCCACTGGGCTGGCTACTTTGAGCAGTTGTTTAAAGCTGACCCTCCAGCTAGGATGTTCAACATCTCTGAATACATAGTTCTCAAGGCTGATACTCCAATCAGCTGTGAACCACTCAATCTTACTGAGATTGCATGGGTGGTGAATCAACTGGGTGTAGGGAAGGCCGCAGAGATCTGTGGTATTCAGGGTGAACTTTGCTTCCATTTGGAAGTGAGGGGTCATCCTAACTGACTGGAAAACGGGACTTGTAGTGGAGAGGGAAGGGTGATTGCCTGGATTGCAGCAACTACAGGGGGATAACACTGCTTTCAGTGCTGGGTAAGGTCCTTACTCGGGTCATCCTTAACAGGATCCATGATCACTTGCTCACCAGTCAACGACCAGAGCAGTCTGGTTTTACGCTTAAGAAGTCTACCATCGATCACATCCATAGCACTTCTCATCAAGCGCAAGCACAAATATTGGCAGAAGTTCTTTGCAGTCTTTGTCAGCTTTCATTAATCGTTTGACTCTGTTGATCGAGTTGCCCTGTGGCACATCCTGACACTTCAAAGGATCCCCCAGAAGTTGTTGGATATCATAGCTGGCCTGTACACTGGTACTGTGAGTACTGTGCAGAATGGAGGGAGAACCTCCGGATTCTTCCCAGTTGATTCTGGGGTTTGCCAGGGGTGTGTTCTTACTCCTACTCTGTTCATTGCTTGTATGGACTGGGTGTTGGGCTGAGTTATGGGGTCCAGCTGCTGTGCGGCATCCATTAGTGAAGAAAGATTTATGATCTTGACTTTGCCGATGATGCTGTGATCTTAGCAGAGTCAATGGAGGCTCTGATCTGGGCTCTTGAGAGATTGAGCGAGGAGTCTCAGAGTCTGGGATTGCAGGTGTCCTGGATAAAGATCCAGGCATTTAATGACTTCTTAGGCACAGCCATCAGTAGTGTGTCTGTATGTGGGGAGAATGTTGACCTTGTCGAAAGATTTACTTACCTAGGTAGCGACATTCATATCTCTGTTTCCTATGAAGTCAGCAGATGGATTTGGAGAGCATGGAGAGTCATGAGGTCCCTGAAGGGGTATGTTGCGCTCCCAATATCTTTGCAAGAGGACAAAGGTCCAAGTCTTTAGAGTCCTCGTGCTCCCTGTCTTGCTGTATGGCTGTGAGACATGGATGCTATCCAGTGAACTGAAACAAAGACTGGATACTGCTGGTTTCACTTTGTGTTGAATGAATGGTTGCTGGAGGAATCCTGAATGAGGCACATTAACTGCATTGTGAGGGAGTGCCAGTTACGGCACTACAGTCATGTGGCGCATTTCCTTGAGGGTGACCTGGCTCACAGGATCCTCATTGCTGAGTACCTGGGTGTCTGCAGCAGGCCGGGGGATGCCCACGTAACACCTGGCTGCAGCAGATGGATGGCCATTTCTGGAGTGTGGGACTGGACTGTGTGTCTGCCTGGGGGGTCACCAGCCAGGATCCCAAGGAGTTTTGCTATGTGGTGGGATGCAGAAAAGCACTACATCTACACCTGCTCCCCAACCAGACCTGACCTGATGTTTGCTGGTTCAGGGACGAGGCCAGTCATGGATACCATGGATCTTCTCGTCATCCATTACCACTCCCACCAGTCAGATGACATATCCCAGGAACTTAACGATCTCTTGGTGAAACTCACACTTTTCCTTCTTCACATTAGACTTGTAGTCAAGACCGCCTAAACCAAGACCAAGACTCTACCAAGACCAGAGGGTATCGAGACCAAGACAAGACCAAGACCAAGACCAAGACAGACTGAGTCAAGACCAAGACAAAGTCGAGACGAGACCGAGACCAGAAAAAAAAAGACTCCCTTAACTTTTATGTGCTGTTGAGGACTGACATGATGGGTACTGACTGGTCCCAAAGTCACCTGACAAAACACCTCCAACTGTCTAAAGAATGGGAAATATGTAACTGATTTCAATTATACTTAATTTGTAGATAAAATTGTAAC
>JAODKF010000126.1:17695070-17710632 GCA_026779585.1 Mormyrus proboscirostris
GGTGCTTGGCACCATACAAGCTAGAATCACCATTGAGTGTAACCTTGATTTGTAAGGGGATGAAACAGAAGCCATACAGAGATAGAATTAAAGAGACAATATGCAATAACTGCAAAAAAAAAGAAAAAAAAATCATTTTCAATTTGAATTTTTGAATTACAAAGTCAGAAGTTTCAGTCCTCAGCCAAAGATGATATGAAAAAAGAATTCCTTTGCATGTTGTCAATACACATTTTACATAGCCTACATTACCATAAAACTAATCTAACTAATTAGTAATGTATTATCCCCACAACCTTAAGTAGTTTGAAAATTAAAAAATGGGTCAATGCACAGGTGGTGTGGTGGTGCAGTAGCTAGCGCTGTTACCTTACTGCAAGAAGGTCCTGGGTTCGACCCTCAGGCCACCTGGGGGACCTTTCGGTGTGGAGTTTGCATGTTCTCCCCGCGCATGTGTGGGTTTCCTCCTGGTGTTCTGGTTTCCTCCTACAGTCCAAAGACATGCAGGTCAGGTCAACTGGCTACTCTAAATTGCCCATAGGTGTGAGTGTGTTTGTCTCTGGTGGACTGGTGGCCTATCCAGGGTGTAACCTGCCTCTCGCCTGAAGATGCTGCGATTGGCTTCTCTGTGACCCACATGGATAAAGTGGTATAGATGATGGATGGATCAATACACAATCAGGGGTGATTCCTCCCTAGGATAAGGGGAGATCCAGGGCTGAGCCCAGAACCCCTACAAGCATAAAATTCTGATCACTTTAGCTTTTGTTAATTCTCTTAATATGCATTCAACACTAACAATGCTTGTTTGTAACACAAATGTTTGGTGTTTTTTTTTTGTTATTGCGAAGGTGTTAGTAACTAAAATTAAAAACCTTTTAACTCGGATCAACTAGAATTTAAGTTTTAATTTATTACTATTTGAAAGGAATCAAGGTCAGGTTAGGGAGCATGCACTGGTACTGCACACTGCTGCACTCACCACACAACAAAACACCTCAAGATCCCGGTTGGCCACCCCCCAGGCAGACACACGGTCCAGTCCCACCCTCTGGAAAAGGCCATCCATCTGCCGCAGCCAGGTGTTACATGGGTGTCCCCTCAGACTGGTCCAGCCGTTTGGGTCCTCAGCAATGAGGATCCTGTGAGCCAGATCTCCCTCAGGGAAACGCGCCACATGGCCGTAGTGCCGTACAGTAACTGACGCTCCCTCACAATGCAGGTAATGTGCCTCATTCGGGACTCATCTAGCAACCGCTCATTCGACACAAAGTAAAGCCAGCGGTGCCCAAGGATTCTGTGAAGAGACTCAGTACCGAAGGAGTCCAGTCTTTGTCTCAGTTCACTGGATACCAACCATGAATCACAGCCATATAGCAAGACAGGGAGCACCTAAAGACTTGGACCTTCGTCTTCTTGCAAAGATATCAGGAACACCACACACCCCTTCTCAGTGACCTCATGACCCCCCATGCTCTCCTAATCCATCTGCTGACTTCATAGGAAGAGTCACCAGAGACATGAATGTCGCTGACGAGGTAAACAAACCTCTCAACGAGGTCGACACCCTCCCCGCAGACAGACACACCACTGATGCCTGTGCCTAAGAAGTCATTAAAGGTCTGGATCTTGGTCTTTATCCAGGACACTCACAAGCCCAGACACTCAGACTCCTCGCTCAGTCTTTCGAGAGCCCTGATCAGAGCCTCCATTGATTCCTCGAAGATCACAGCATCATCAGCAAAGTCAAGATCAGTGAATCTTTCTTCACCCGCAGATACCCCACAGCTGCTGGACCCCACACCCAGTCCATGCAGGCATAGACCAAAGGAGCAAGAACACAAATATCTGCATGCATTTCTTTGTGGGGACCATCATTTCATTTCTATTGGAAAAATCCTAATCCCAGCCCTAACTTTAACCAGAAGTAATCAAACAAAATACTTGATCTGTGATAGTTTCCTTTTGTCAAAACACGCTATGGCCACTAGATGTCAGCATTTACTCGTCAGGGAGAGCTATTGTAAATATATTAGAAATATTGCGACGGGATCAAATGGATTGTTCTAATTTTCCTCTCACGCGTTTCCTTAACGTGGCAGACGTGTCTGGGGAAAAAGGCGGGCCCTGTATTATGCTTATTATCATTTTTTTAATTACTTACAATTTTTTTTGGCTGGGGGGGGTGATTTGAATACTTCAAAGTACAATGAAGTGGATCCAAATATTTGGAGCTTTATAATAAATAAGGACTAATGACATAATGAAAAGTCTTATCTTGAGATAGCGTGTCACACTTCAATGGTATTTCTGGGTAGTTGGTTTTTCCATGAACATTTGTGTTTCTTCATAATTTGAACTATGTTGTCTGTCCTGAAAAATACCAGACATACACCTGGTTCCTAAAGGAGATGAAAGGGGTAGCTCTGTGATGGTTATGTGGTATTTAAAAGGTACAGCTGGACTTTCTTTTAACAATCTTGAAAAAGAACCTGACAATTTTCTCAAGACCTTTGCACTTTCTACTGAACTAGCCTGAAATGCAGAATCAGTATGTGAGATGGTTTCTCACAATAGTAGCGCATTGTCTTTTTCATATAATTGTTAACGGACCGTAAGGGGGAAGAACTTGCATTTTTTAAATGATGCTAATATAGTTGGGTTTCAACTTCTACAGGTGACGCCTTGGACGTTTGCTATTTAAATTCAGCTGAAACTTAAGTTGTTGTTTTAAAATGATGTGTGTCTCTGAAATGCATTCAAGACGTCCTTTCGGTGACAAGTGGAAATTTTTACGTCATATTATTGCAAATGCAAATGCCTGGAATAGTGTTGAGTAAGTGGAAGTCAGCTGCAGTTGGGAGTTATTGTCATACTATACCTATGTCTGTAAAAAACATCTGTATTTAAATATTTAATATCATTATACTTGCTTGAGGCCAAACGCAGGTGAAGCAATGATCTTACCCACCCATCATTAAAGGGTTTGATGCAGTGTGTTTCACTGCTTCAGGGCTTGGGAGAGTCTCAGTCACAATATTTACTCATGCTGTCATCCTAATCCATTGAAGTATGCTATCATGTTGGTATGTAGTGAAGATATCCCCAGTAATTTCACTCCTGTGAAGTGGTTTACCCCAGTCTCTCTGTACAGCTCCCAGTGCTTGCCAAATGGGCTGGGGAAGAAATCCAAGCGTTTCGGAAAACGTATCATGAAATTATCCATTGTCACTTGTTCATAATACACTTAAAACTTATTGCCATTGCGATCACTATTACAGCTAGGCCTAACGTGCACCTTTGCATGCATAAAGACTATTTAAAATTAATGAAATTAATGAATTTACACTTGATTTTTATTACAAGGGATTCAAATAACTCAACTGATGGGCTGCCGTTCAGCTACAGAAGAATGGATGTTTTAATAGTTTTTCTGTACTATAAGTGGTACTAAGTACCATCCAGAATTGTAGATCAGTATCTGTCTGCACATATGGATTCATGGACAGTCAGACTGCTGATTGCTTCCTTAAGACTTGAGGCAAATATGCCGTTATGCCTGACAAAACAATGACTGTTATTAATGGAATGCGGTTTGAGGCACAAAACGACGCACATGTCCGTGCCAAATTGTCACAGTCCTACTGAATGGGTAGAAGAATATCGATACTATCAGGGCGGAAACATCTTCATGGCTGGACGCCTTGGTGAGAGGTGATACATTCTACTCTTACAGTATATATTAAAACTGAGACAACTTCAGTCTAAAATGACATGTGACAATGACAGGTTCTAGAACCTTTTGTCTTTAAGAGTTTAGGAGACAGCATTTGAAAGAGGATATCTGGAGTTTTTGACCAGATTTTATGTGTGCACCTTTCATTGTGGAGTAAAGGCCCTCTCTGCATTTGGGAAGCAAGACCCAGCTCTCCCGTTTTCCATCACAGGATGATGATTCATCTTCAGACCAGGGCAGTCATTCAATTTGTGACCACCGTAGTTGAAATGCTAGAACTGAATGTCGGTCTGAGATTTCTTGGAAGTACTATTACGACTGCGATTTCTAAGCCTTTCACTTACCTGCATAACATGATGATGGGTGTAATTCTGGAGAAAGTGTGATGTCATTTCAGTGTCAGATTTCTGTTGGCGCCCACAGCTCAGAGTGAAGCTGGAAACTCAAGAGGCAACAGTTTGGGGCAATATTGAACTTTTAGATTATGGGAAGCATTCATTTCTTACATGACACAACATGGACCATAGAAATTCATGTCAAGGTGTGTCATGATGCACAAACTGTGTGACTTGAATTTCATGTATTATATATTTATTTTATTTTCATAATAATTAGTCATTTTAATACATATCATTAGCTGGCACTTCCAGGGGTGACGTATAATAGTCTGGAGTTAGACACATATCTCTTTGAGGCTCTTTGTTTGTTCATTGTCAGAGAAACACACCTCCTTTCCCTTTAGTTCATTTCACGCGGTGAGTAACGAACAGGTCTGCGCGAGGAACTGTAATGTGGGACTAATTGATGGGAGTGGCTGAAGTTTGTGTTTCTCTTAGATGCTGTGATGGGCTTCAACTTGCTTGAAAATTTCCAAACCCTTGTGGGTTTTTTGACACATCAATAAATGGTGTAATTTCCACTGAAGTGGAAACGTAATTCTTTTTTTTAAATGAATGATTATTCTGCGGTTTTTCTTTTGATTTGTACAGATGGAAAGCCTACACCTTTGAGACACCTGCAGGAGAGTTTCTTCTGCATCCTGCGGAAATAATGGCATGCTCTAATCATTTGCTTTCCTAGCTCAGTATAGAACTTGCTTTTTGAAATTTACACAAGACGCAGAACATTTCTTTGTTGTGGTTGTACAAATGGACTGATCTTAGTTCTGCTCATCAGGGAAGGATTCACAAATGGATACATCTAGAAACCTACAATTTGCTTATCTTTGTATATTCCAGATTTTAAAATGTATCTAATGCTAATTGCATTAATATAAACAAATTGCCTATATCGCTGGGAGGTTTACTCCCACTACTTTGTACTGTTGCCCCCTGTTTGTGTAATGCAGCGCTTATCACATTATCACGGCGGTTATCACAAAGCTTAAAATGGGCTTTAACTTTTGTAAACTTATAGTAAAGTAGTCCCCATTAAAATACTGTTTTGGCCTGAATATTAGTCGGCCCCGATTATAAGACGATCACTAACATTTTTCAGCAACTCTTTTTGCAGAAAAGATTTTGGAAATCCAAGTCTTAAGACGTTTAGAGTATCACTGTTAAAAGGCAGCCAGAGGTAATTACATCACAATAAGTGTATTAAATAGCAAACATTCCAATAAACAAATAGAAAGGATAAATAGTCAGTATTACAAACACTATGACTCTAAAGGGCACAGAAAGATTTTGATGCAGTAGATCCACATAAAGAGTTAAAAAAATGCAGGCCTACTGTGGAGAGTCATTTTAATAAAGGGCCGTCACCTAATTTCTAATGAGAGTTACTCTATTAACAGACACTATTGATTTAACACTATGATTTAACACTAGCAGCATAACAGACAGGGAAGTCAACAATTTACACGACTTTCACAGTCACACACTAACGAAACACAAGCATTCCACGTCAATCATTTCACCTTTATGATATATAGTTATATACCAATGACTTTAGCACATGAATATGTGTATTAATATGCAGTATTTAAAAATGTAAGCGGTATGGTGCAAAGCATGTCAGTAGCTGCATAATTAGTCCTGCTGACCAGCCCTGCAGCATCAGATTACATCAGCTAATCGCAGAAAGCTGGTGGGCTTAGAACAAACGAAAAAGCCCCAGGGACCATGCAAAGGCGACTCGCCAAATCGGTGATAACGATACAACAGCGAACAAGCAGTTAAGACAGCTTCGATTCTGTCGATTACATTTAAGCATATGACCAGGAGGCAGATAATTTGTACTGTCGTATGTGCATACTGACATTTAATTTCTAATCCTTTAATATACAGACGTGGACAAATTATGCTAACCTTTCACAAAAAAAGATTCCACAATCGTCTCTGAAACTGAAGAATACAGAAGCAGAGAAGGGCCGTGCTTTCAATTATTTTTTAACGCCAAGGTAAAATGCGTTTTCTCAAGATAACGAGATAATATAGCAGTGTGGCAGCGTAACTTACACGTCCTAAAAGAACTTGCATCTTATACAGTTTGTATTGATATTTAAGGGTAGCTGAGTATGTAGATGGAACAGTGTCAAGCATAGCACATTTCACTTGGTGGAATAACCCCCAAGGATTCAGACAGTTTCTGTAAATCTGAATGTGGGTGTAAAGGTTTGTTTATATTTCAAATTAAATTTCATTAAATCTCAGTATTTCTTCCTGCTACTAGAACGGCACTATCACGACCAGGTGAAACATCAGGGTCATCAGCTGACTGAGGAAGCCATATCAACTGCAGGACTATGGATTGTTGGAGGTAAAAAGCTCATCATTCCCATACTACAAAAATCTGTGAGCTGTTGAATGCTCAGATGGAAACTGGAAACCCAAAGCATTGCAAACTTACCACCAGAATCCCTCAGACCCAATCCTCCATTCAAATATGTTGGTTTGGACATCTTTGGACCCTGGTATGTCACAACCAGACATGTGAGAGGAGGACAAGTTGGGAGAAAATAATGGTATTTAGCTGCATGAGTTCCAGAGCAGTTCACATTGAGGTCATTGAGTCAATGGAGACATTGAGCTGTATCGATGCCGTTCGATGTTTTATTTGTCATCAGGGGTACAGCGAGTTAAGATCTGACTGCGGAACCGACTTTGTATGGTTGTCATGGGGAAGGATTCACAGAATCCCAGTTTGCAAAGATACTTGAGCGAATAAGGATGTTTACGAAAGTTGAATCCACCACATGCCTCTCACATGGGTGGATCTTGGGAGTGGATGGTAGGTTTAGCAAGAAGGATCCTTGACTCCATGTTGCTACAGAAGAAAACCCGTTTAACTCATGAGGTCTTGTGTACACCAATGGCCGAGGTGACTGCAATAATGAATGCAAGAGTGCACGTTCCACCATCCAGCGACCCTGATTCTCCATTCAAACTTTCCCTTTCCATAATTCTTACACAGACGACTGGAGTCCCACCACTACCTTGAGATTTTACAACTAGGGATCTGTACTCAAAGCACAAGTACAAGTACCGGCTTACAAATTCTGGACACACCGGAGATGTGAATACTTACCAAACTTGCAGCTTGAAAAGCAAGAAGTGGACAGAGTTTCAGGGATACATGTGAAAAGGGGGCTATTCCTCTGTTGAAGTACAAACAAGCTAAAGAAAGAACAGGCAAACATGGCAATGCAGTACAGGAAAAATCATGATAGTGTGAAAATGGCTGATTTAATTCTTGGGTCGACAGGAGCTGTGATTTGAGGGAACAATGGGAATGAAATCAGACAGCGAAGGAAACTATAGATGTGCTTTTCCACTACAGTGATGTTCTTTCTTTTGTTGGTGTGTTAGCATGGCAATGTTATGTAGAGAGAAACAGTCATGTAAAACCTGCTGAATAAAATGAAGAGGGAATTCCTTAGTAAAACTATCTGAATATGTAAATATGTAACTTGTAGCTAAATGACCATAAAGTGTAGTTTTTGTCCATTAAAAGTAGAATAAATTTGAAACAGGAGACATTATGTGTTATTATAACGATATGGACTCAGAGATATATCTGTATATTTGTTATTACCACATGCAGTATTAAGAATTAGATGTCCATAACGCCTAATTTCCACCATGGCAGGTCTACCAGTATAAGACCAACTTTGATTGGGAGATGTATTATGTGGTTTTACAAATATTTCAGTGAATACATTTGTTACCATGAAACCCATAGTATTCCTTCCAAGAACGCAGATATAAAGACATCAAAACTATAAAGTAACACATATGGAATTATACAATGACCAAAAACTTATTAAACAAAACTGAATTTGTTTCGGGGGGGACTCAGAAGGCTGCCGAGGTCATCTCAGAAACATGCTCATTGGCTGCTTTTCCTTTACTCTACGGACAAACTCCTCCGAAAGCATTCCTACTGTGTTTAGTCAGGTGGTCAGATCATGTGATGTGACACTATCACTCTCCTTTGAAGGTGGCTTGGCATAGCCAACCTTTTCAATGGTACTGCATACTGTATGTAAACATCTGTAAAAAAAATGATGCAACTGCAAGGTTGCACCAAAATGTGGTTTGAGTAAAACCAGATGCCATTAACCAGACCCAGGGTGGCCAATCAAGGGAAAATTCCCGGTGGGCTGCTGTGCCAGTCTGAAACAACGTAACTGGACAAGTTAAAAAATGAGCTGGTTGGAATGAAAATATTACAACTTTAAAATTCATCAGCAAGAAAGTTCTCTCTCGCCCCCCCTCTCCTCTCTCTCTCACACACTCACACACACACAGGTTTGTAATTATATCTTTGCAGAGACTGTTATGTGCATGGAGCAGGCTAGCAGACAAGTAGGCAAGATCAGCCGGACAGACGGGGTTTATTTTAGGAACAGAAAGGGCGGCCATCCACGGACTTGAACTCACAATGACAAACATCAAAGACAGATCTGGCATACTGACTAAGGACGCGGACTAAATACACAAGACAGGCTGAATTGAACAAGCAACAGGTGAGAACAATCAGGCAATCACATGAGGTAACGAGGGGGGCGTGGCACACACGAGGATCGTACAAGCTGGGTGTGACAGGGACTCTCCATTCATTTGTATGAGGAAACCTCTAATCATAACATGGCAACCTTAAGCCCTACCCAGCCCTAACCTTAACCATAAGTAACCAAACAAAATACAAGACTTTCGGCATTTTTACTTTTTTGATTGCATTCACAGATCTTTGTGGGGACATAAAAAATGGCCCATACAACATAAAAAACTGGTTTTTATTACATTGTGGGGGACATTTGGCCCCCACAAAGTAATATAAACCTAATTATCTTGTTTATCTACAAGATCTCCTCTTTAAAAAGATGTCCTGGCTGCTGAGCTGTTCCTTTCTTTACAGCCACTTCAGTGCATATTGCACTGAAGTGTACCAAACCATAGTATACCAAACCATAGTATACCAAACCATAGTATACCAAACCAGTATTATGCGGGTGGGCCCCATACAAATCCCCACACAAAACAGTTTATTAATTTTTTTTTACATTTCTGAATCACAATCTCATCCACAGAACACAAACATTTTTTATTTGTTATTACAAAAAGTCCAATCACATGAAAAATGTAAAAAATATTCAAAAACATTGTGACAAGCTTGGAATAAATTGTTTAATTCAATGTCATTTATATTTTTTTAAAAAAATGCATCATGCAGTAATTTAAAAAAAAAAAAAAACATTAACGAATTTACGTGTGTGCGGAGGCCAAGTGTCAAATGCAAGACATTGAAGTTGGAGCCAGTGGAACCAGGTATAGGTCTGTGAACATAAAAAAAGAAAAGTACAATGCCACGTCGTGTTTCAGACGAGCAGGCAGACAGAGGAGTGAAGCTGAAGAGGTACGGAAGACCCCACAATCTTCCACACGTCTTACCTAGGACTCACCTGGCTCTTAAAGGGGCCAGGTCTGTCTGGGACGCTATTCCACGTATCCCCAAGGCCCATAAAGGGGCAACGCCCGCTGCCAAGGGACAAGCCACAGCCATGCTGGCATGGATGGAACTATAGCTATATGTCAACCTGATGTCAATCAGCAGGTCTTCTCTGCTTGCTGTGTGACTCTTCAGTTAACTCTTATTGCTGTCTGGGAAGGGTTTGCACAATGCATACAGGCGTAGAACTGCAGACGCCCATGTATGTTATACATACACTTGGAACAACTATCATATTTTTCTCAGTACTTGTCAGGCCTGAGGCTGATTGTTTGCCAGTTGTAGTTTCCATAGTTACAAGCTGCTTCTAATTAGACTGCATGAGGTGGGAAAGTTATACGCTGGAAGTGTCACAGAACTGGCTATCCTGCATGTGAGTGTGTAGCTGAGGCAGATTGTGTAAGACTGACAGCCATGCAGATGCGTTCTGGCTGGTTTTACCTTAGTCCAGTTATTGTGTTTTTGTAGCGAATGATGGCGCTTGGAGTTAATTTGATGTAAGTTGAGCTCAAATGAGGGTTGGGAGGTTTTATCACTGCAAGGTATTTGCTGAGTGCAGCTGCTCTTTTCTCTTCTGCAGGGTGATTTGCTTGATAGGAGTCTACTACAGTGATGTAGGACTAAGTATGTGCTATTGACTACATATGGGATTGTGAGGCTGGTTGGGAGCTTGAGTGTCAATGTCTTGCCCTTTGTGTTGTGGTTATTCTTGGTCTTGTCTTACCCACAGGTGCTGGCATTGGATTTCCTGTGAAATGTGACCCGAGTGCTGGATTTTCTGGTAGTAGCTCTGGCACCAGTGAGGTGCAAGTGGCAACAAGCACTTCTGGCTCTAAAGGAACAGCATCCTTGTACATGACTGGTACTGTAGGCTCCCAAAGTGGCCAAGGATCTTTCCAGTATGTGCTGGTCTAGCCTGCCTCTGGCCCTATTGGGGAAACTATGCTTCTACAGTATTTGTAGCGTACAGGGGCAAGCAGTGTCACAGCAAAGCCCTGCCAGTGCCTAGCAGTTGGGGTCTGCCCAGGGTTATACTGGTGCCCAGCAGCTGGCCTCTCAGCAAGGCAACTGCAGTAGCTGGACCCTCTACCAGAAGGGTGTAGGTTCTCAGCAGGACTACCCCAGTGACCAGAGCCTAGTATACTAGCCGGGTTCTAGCACCTCAGTCAATTTGGTTTCTGGCCAGACAGTTGAGTCTATTAAAGACTTTGGTTTCTAAGCTGCCTCTGGTCATGGTAGCAGTGGGTCTGCAAAGCAAGAATAGCGGCTTGGCTCAGCTTTGATTTCCAAGTGCACTGGCCCCTGGAAGTGGTTGGCTTGGAATCCTTGCATCGTTTCTTCCCAGGTGAGGCAAAGGTCTTTTGGGTCGTGCCAGCTTCCTTTTGCGTGTCTGACTTGTTACTTCTCTTCACAGGGAACTAATTGTCTGGCTTCCTTGACTTGTGGCTGATCTGACTTTCACAGTAGGGAGCTCTGCAAGGTGTACCTCTCCTTCAATCCATTTTTTTTTGGGTCTCAAGGACACAATGGTGTCCATAACAAATGGATCATATCACCACCTTAGTGGCATGTGACTATAAATGCATTTCCATTATCTCGACTACATTTTTGTTCATAGCTATGTTGGATTCAATGGGTCTCGTCATCCTACAGGGTTTATACTGCATCCCTGTTTAGCACTCCACCTATGCCTAGTATTTCTGGCAAAAAGTGGCCCATTGGTGTAGCCATAACCCTTGATAGTGAACTTGACTGCTAGAGATGAAGCCTTTTCCAAATTGGCTTCTACAGCCTTTCCATACTGGTTTCCACTACTTGGATGGTGGGTCCACCACATCAAGGGCCATTCCAAACAATTAGGGCAGAGTGAAAGGGTTGCTGCCTCTGACCCTGCCATTGTATCCCTTCCTCGTTTAGCTAGATGTTGCTGGCCATCCCATTTTACTCCCCGCTTAATCCTTTACTATCCAAACTGCCATGTGGCTCAGTGGATGCAGTCTTTGCTTAGACTGCATTGCCTTAGGAGTTTGCGGCTCTTCAATGATCAGCCTTATCTGACTTTCTTCTAGCTCTACTCGTGTTCTGTTCCAGTTTTTTTTGTACGTGTTTGGTCTTGTAAGTTCCTTTTAGCTTTGTGTTCATTAGTGTTTAGTACACCTGGCTCTTATAGCCCTATGCCCTTTTTTTTTTGATCCACATCTGTCTCAATCCTTTTTTTTTTTTTTTTGAAATGCCTGCCTTCATTTTCTAATCTTGTCATTGAGAATGCTGTCGGTTGCTGTTCGCTATCCTGTTCTTGCCCCTGGTGTAGTTTTAGTCCCTTACCTTGTTTCCTATTGGTTTCTAGTAGTTATTCCTTGTACAGTAGTTTTTTCCTGGATGTATCATTAGTAGCCTGATGTCATTCCCCCCCCATCCCTTTGTTCATGACCCCCCCCCCAATGGTCCTTTTGTCGTTTACCCCAGAGTTTCTTTAATAATCCAATTTTTGTCTTGGAGCTGGTAGTGGATTGTCACCTTTTCCCTGCCTGTGCTGTACTGCAGCACTACAGAACCCTTCAACCCAGAGTTGGCATCAGTGCTGACTAACAATGTCTACTGCATTTGGCATGGAAGATGTTCCATGTGACTACACACACACAATTTTCCCAAAATGGCTCTAAGATTAGACATTGCATTTTGTTATACAGACAACATAGTCTATATTTTCAAAAAAAAGTGTTCAGCTGATTGTAATGTTATTTACAGGGACTATGTGGGCAAAAACAAACAAACAATGAGAACCACATACAATTGGTCATGTAAAAATGTAACTCTTTCTAATACCATGTGGATCATGGCAACAGTTGCAGCTCCTGAAATCTTATGAAATCATGGTAATGACAGGTACAACAATTCCTGTTTCTGCTAGAGAAAGGAAGGTTTGTCACAAAGCTTGCTGTTGTGTTCATAACCTACACCATGGGTGCCAAACTGCAGTCCGAGGCGGGGGGGCGGAGCCCTGCACATTTTTGGGTTGCCCCTCATTTAACACACCTGATTTCAACTCCTTGTGCTAATTACCACACAGCTCTTGGGCTGAATCATTTGTGGTGGAACAGGGAAAGAACTAAGCTATCCAGGCCCCCCAGGACTGGAGTTTGACACCCCTGCCCTGCACCCTAAGGAAGGGAACTTCCAGCTGTGAGTGTGGCTACAAACAATGACTCAGTACGAGTGGGGATGGTCTAGTTGACTTTCTTTGAGAAACATAGCAGATCTCCAAAGTCCATTATAGTCTTCCACTGCACAGGGATGCATATAGTTTTGGAACTGCACACACTTCATTTTTTTTAAGCTTTGCAGGGACATCATATGGGTGATTTACTAAAATTTTGAGATTACCTAGAATTGAAGCAATGAGTATTTTCAGACATTGAATCCCATTAGGGCTATAACCCGAAGTCTTTGACAGATGTATTTCATGTTGATGTCGTAAGGGTGAAGATCTAAACCTGATTAAATTTTGAGACAAATGACAGTTGAGCCAGATGCTGATAGCAAAGAGAAAGGCAGCCTCAGATACCTGATCTTGCCATTATAACACAGAAATGATTTGTCAATCTTTAACAAACTTTGTGGACACTGTGTAGGTGAAGATCTGGCCTTGGACATTGTACATTTCAGTGATTTTCAAACTGTGAGACAGGCGACGATGTCCTGAATTTTCTATGATAGATATTTTTTTTGGTCGTTAGCCTCCCCACTCTGCAAATGATATTGATAGCAGTACAGTAGCAAATCCAGTAAAATGTATTGTTGAGAACTCATTAAAATTAATTTTTTGTGAATTCAATTGTAGAGGTGAGGACAGTGACTTGTTGTCACAGTTCCGGCGTGCCGGCGGACGAGAAAGCAGGGCAAGGAGCCAGGAAGTCGAGTACGAAGGGGATTTATTGTGGACAGGACTGGGGAAGCACGACGGCAAACATCAATGACAAGTCTGGGGAAGACTGACTCTGACAAGGACTAAATACACTAGACAGGTTAAACTAAACAAGCAACAGGTGATCACAATAGGGGAATCACACAAGGTGGGCGTGGCACAGAGGAGGATCGTACGGAGCTGGGCGTGACACTTGCATTATATGTGTAATTCTGCTGTATTTTTGTTCAGCAAAATGTGTCATGGGCAACCCTCCCTCCCCCCACCCCCTACTCTGCTAAATTTATTTATTTTCTGCTAAATTTGTCATGCCGGGATTTAATCATGTCACTTAACCACAGTCCAATTCAGTCCATTTAAGTTAAATATGTTGCTTGAATTATGGTTAATGATTTTGAATGAATGACCGCTATGTACATAGGACATTATGCGTTGCGTTTATATTAATGGAGGCATGAATAACCATGATCTGATGCCCGAATCATGAGCTGAAAAAAAGAACACAAGCAGAGATATACACAAATTAACATAAAGGTCCTTCTTGTGCTTCTGAAAAATGTTACATGAACTTTGATGGCAAGTTTAATTTTAGGAATTGTTTGGGAGGATGTTTTATGGAAATGACACTAAGGTTGTGAGGCAGTTTATCACTGTATGATATTATGTAGCCAGTCTCAGGTTTAACTGGTCTGAATGATTAGTCAGCCGTCTCATGTCGTTATGTAATGCCCAGTGCTGTAGCTATAATACTCTAGTCTGTACCAATCCTGCTCTCGGAATTTAATAGAGATAGCAATTAAAAAAACAATAATTAATCTAAAGTGTAATTTATTTGGTGTGTGGTAATATTACACATAAATTGCAATTCAAATCAAAGTCCAGAGATCAATTTAACTACATAACATACATACACAAAACAATACAACAAAGCAAGATTCAAAGCCCCAAGCCGTGAGCCCAGACAAACTGAGACTATTCAGAAGAGCCTTAACAGACAGCTTTCATTAAAGTTAGATGATGTTTCTCACTTACGCATTTGCTGCATGGACATGTGTGACCTAATAGAGGAAAATGGCGAGAGGAGAGGATGGATTTGGGAGAAGACAGTAGGCAGGAACATGCCTGTGAGCCACTTGCTCATTGGGGGCCGACATGGACTCAGATGACGAGCCCGAGTGAGTGTGTGAGTCCAGTATCACTGGAGCTGACTTGGCAGTTTCCCTCAGGGAAAAAAAAACAATGCAGACCCAATGGAGTGGAGCCACCAGTCTTACAAAATATCAGCACACATACCTGAACTATACTTTAATCATAATACTTGCCAATTCATCTTCTTCATACTGCTTTTTCTGGTAAGAATTGTGGTGGCAACATGCCCAGCAGGTCAGTGTAGACCTACGTTACTGATTTCCGAAGGATCCTTAAGTATTTGTAAACCAGCTGGGATATACAGTGCCTCTGACGTGTCATGGGACTGTGCCACTGCCTTGGCCCAGTGCCATATACCCAGACCAAGTCCCTTGGGAGCCTTCTGAGACGCCCAGTCCACCTCACCTGGCTTCTCTCAATTCAAAGGGGCAGTGTCACTATTTAGAGGTTCCTCCATATAATCAAAATCCTTACCTTATAAACTTAGAGCGAGACCAACTATCATGAGGAGAAAGAGATTTTTTTCCCGCCAGCACCAATCATGACCATAAGTGATGATAGGGCTCATGACTGTTTTGAAATTTGGGACCACCAGTGTTGTGCAAGTTACTGAACATTAGTCAGTAGCTACATTTACTAGTTACTTCATTCAGAAATAATTCAGTTACTTTACTGCATATACAAGTAATTAGTTACTATCTGCCATCACAGCATCTGCTGCAGTGATTCACCAAAAATTTCCAAAGTTGCCTCTTGATGAGGTTGGGGAATTTCTCAAAGTGTTTCTTGGCAACATCCTT
>JAODKF010000126.1:17710732-17721511 GCA_026779585.1 Mormyrus proboscirostris
GCCATGGTCCCAAGGTGTACTCGGTGCCCAGCAGCCATGGTCCCAAGGTGTACTCGGTGCCCAGCAGCCATGGTCCCGGACAGGGTTACACTGGTACCCAGCAGCCATGGTCCCGGACAGGGTTACACTGGTACCCAGCAGCCGGGGTCCGGACAGGGTTACACTGGTACCCAGCAGCTGTCCTCACTGCAAAGCAACTGCAGTAACTACAACCTCTACCAGAAGGGTGTAGGTTCTCAGCAGGACACCAGTGATCAGGGCCTAGTATCCCAGCAGGGCTCTGGCACCTCAGTCAGTTTGGTTTCTGGCCAGACCTTTGGGTCTATTCAAGACTTTGGTTCCCAAGTTGCTTCTGGTCATGGTAGCAGTGGGTCTGCAAAGCAAGAATACAAGCTTGGCTCAGCTTTGGCTCAAAGTGCACTGGCTCCTGGAAGTGGTTGGCTTGGGAAATCCTTGAAGCATTTCATCCAAGGTGAGGCAAAGGTCTTTTGGGTTGTACCAGTTTCCTCTAGTACATCTGATCTGTGACTTCTTTTCACAGGGAACTAATTGTCTGGCTGCCTATTGATGGTGAACTTGACCAGTGACTCCACCATACCTGATCTGTGCTCACCATAGCTCCTCTGTAGGTTCTCTACTTTGGTCCAAGCCTTGACACTTGTGCATTTTCATTTCAAATAAATGACTTGATGTGAACTTGTCCTGTGATTCCTTGACTTGTGGCTGATCTGACCTTCACAGTAGGGAGCTTTGCAAGGTGTACCGTTCCTTCAATCGTGTTTTTTGTGTCTCAGACACAATGGTCCAAGTTCCGTAACAAACGGCTCATATCACCATGTTAGTGGCATGTGAACAAAATGCATGCCGTTATCTCAACTCCATTTCTGTTAGTCTGAAGGTTGGTTCATAACTACATGTGATTCAATGGGTACTTAATAGGGATGCAGTATACCCTGTAGGATGATTGTTTGAGCACTAGGCCTAGGTGCAGTGTAATTTTTTTTTTTGCTGGCAAAAATTACCCCATTGGTGTAGCCATTACACGTGTAGGGGCTCCTACCTTTTAGTCAGAATTCATTCTCTTACCTTTGCTCATTTGTGCAGGGTTTTAAGCATGCCTAAGCAGGGACATGGGGTCTTGCTAGGGCTTATAGGCATGCTGAAAATAAACACTTGCGTTCAAGCTCTGCTTGACTTGATGGCTTTTCCTTTTCTGCAGCTCCACAGTGGTGACCCTGTTTCGGTGCATTTGTTTTTCGCAAACGCAGTTGTGCTGAAGCTCCTGGAGTTCTGGTGTGGCCAGGTGGAGGCTCAGTTTGGCTTGTGCATGATTATGGTTGACACAACAAAATATTTTGTTGCAGTGATGAACAGCTCCACGGCGGCTAGAGTGGTGAGTCTGCTGCAAAACCTTCCAGAGACAAACAAGTACAGTGCCTTAGTCTGTTGCTGGGCACTTACGAGCTTTGAGACAGAGCGCGCCCGGGCTGGGTGACCATAAGCCCTACTTTATTTTTAGGGAGCTTTTCATGCAACAGCTTCCTGCAGATGTGCAGGGGGCGTTAGCTAACCTCCCGCTTAAAGACTGTAGGGAGCTTGCTGGGGAGGCTGACAAGGTACACACCGCCAGGCTGGCAGCTTGTGCAGCCGTGTGTGCTCAGAGCTCGGATAGCTCCCCACCGCTTGCCAATGCTACTGTTTCTGCCGCACAGTGGAGCGATATACCTGCCCTCTGCTTCTACCATGCGCATTTCGGTGACAAAGCAATGAAATGCACCCCACCTTCCCGCAGCCTGCTCTTCGTCACGGATGCTGTGTCTGGCTGCTATTTCCTCTGCGACATGGGCGCGCAGGTCAGTGTTTTGCTTGTGTCGCTGGCGGATACGCGCTCCGGGATGAAGGGCCCGATGTTGGAGGCTGCTAATGGCAGCAGTATTTTGACTTATGGCACTCGTGTCGAGGCAGTCTGTTTTGGTGGCCAGCGGTTCCATTGGCATTTTGTGGTGGTGATGGTGTCCACCCCCTTGCTGGGCGCCATTTTTTTTATGCTCTAACAACCTGCTGGTGGACATAAAACAGCAGCGCCTAGTTGATGCCAGGACTTTCCATTCGGTGCTGTGCTTGTGAAGCAGGGCTGGTTCATCTCAGCTGTTTAGCGCCTTAGCGGCAAATGACGCGTTCGCCCACCTGCTGGCGGAGTTCCCAGACCTCACCCGGCCCACAGTCACGGCCAAGCACGGTGTTGAACACCACATTGTTACAACAGGGCCACCGGTCCATGCCCGAGCCCGACGCCTCGATGCGGGTAAATTGGCCATCGCTAGGGTGGAGTTTGCTGCATTGGTGGGCCTCTGTATTGTTCGCCGTTCCAGCAGTGCCTGGGCCTCCCCTCTGCACATGGTACCCAAGCCAGGTGGGGGTTGGTGCCCGTGTGGCGATTACCGCCGGCTTAATGACGCCACAACCCTGGATCGCTACCCGATCCCACACATCCAGGACTTTTCTTCCCAGTTGGCGGGGGCATCCATTTTTTCAAAGGTTGACCTGGTGCTTGGTTACCATCAGGTCCCAGTACATCCAGGGGACATTGCAAAGACTGCGGTCATCACCCCATTTGAGTTTTTTGAGTTTCTTTGGATGCCTTTTGGGCTTAAGAACGCTACCCATTCTTTCCAGCGGCTCATGGACAGTGTCTTGAAGGCAGTGTCTTCCATTCCTGTTTGTGTATCTGGATGACATTCTGGTGGCCAGTAGCTCCAGGGCTGACCATATAGCTCACCTTTGGACCCTTTTTGAGCGTCTGAGTAGTCATGGCTTAATTATCAACCCAAAAAAGTGCCAGTTTGGTATGTCCTCCATTGATTTCCTTGGCCACTGCATCACGGGCGATGGGGCAGTTCTGTGCCATGTCTGTGCCATGCAGTGCACTAAGGGGGGAGAACCAAACAGAATGAGAACCACAAAGTAGATGCATAAATCTCCAATCACGGGAATGAGTTAAACAGTTCCTGTTTCTGCTGGCGAAAGGAGGGTTTGTCCCAAAGTGTGCTGCTGTATTCATACCCTGCACCTTAAGGAAGGGAACTTCTACAGTAGCTGTGTGTGTCATGGGTTTGGAGCGGGGACGAGGCATGGTTCAGGCACAAATGGTGGACAACCAACTTGCAGCTGGCCAATCTCCAAAGTCCATTATAGTCTTCCACTGCACATAGTTTTGGGATTGATCTATATCACACTAACTTCATGCACATTTTTCAAGCTTTGTAGTGACATCACATGGATGATGTACTAAAATTTTGAGATTACCCTAGAATTGAAGCAATACCACAGAGTGATCTCAAAAAAGGCATTTTCAGACATTGAATCCCATTAGGGCTATAACCCAAAGTCTTTGATAGATGTATTTCATGTTGATGTTGTAAGGGTGAAGATCTAAACCTGATCAAATTTTAAGACAAATGACAGTAGAGCCAGATGCTGAGGGCAAAGAGAAAGGCAGCCTCAGATACCTGATCTTGCCATTATAACGCAGAAATGATTTGTCAATCTTTAACAAACTTTGTGGACACTGTGTAGGTGAAGATCTGGCCTTGGACATTGTACATGTCAGTGATTTTCAAACTGTGAGGCAGGTGATAATATCCCGGATTTTCTACGATAGCGTTTATACTAAAGTATCTTGAGACTATTCATGTGTGGGCTTGCTTCTCAGCCAAAGGAGTGGGATCACTCACAATTTTGCCTAAGAACACAGCCATGCTATATGGTACCAAAATCTTCCAACTTCATAAGGCAAAAGTGATAACTAAGTGGCTCAGGGAACAAAACCAATATTTTGAGTCCATGGCCAGGAAACTCCCCAGACCTTAATCCCATTGAGAACTTGTGGTCAATCTTCAAGTGGTGGGTGGACAAACAAAAACCCACAAATTCTGACAAACTCCAAGCACTAGTTACGCAAGAATAGGCTGCCATCAGTCAGGATTTGGCCCAGAATTTGATTGACAGCATGTTATGTCGTATTGAAGAGGTCTTGAAAAAGAGGGGCCAACACTGCAAACATTGACACTTTGCATAAAGTTAACGAAATTGTCAATAAAAGCCTATGACGCTTACGAAGTGCTTGTAATCGTACTTCAGTATACCATAGAAACATCTGACAAAAAGATCTGCAGCAAACCAATACTTGCATCATTCTCAGAACTTTTGGCCACGATTGTATTGTCTTCCTTTTGCTATTCCTTTTTGTCTCTTTCATCCCTATTTCGCACTATATCGTTTTCGCTTTCCTGTACACACACACACACACACACACACACACACACACACACACACACTAAATGGGGACCTTCCATTCATTTGTACGGGAAAAATCTCACCCTAATCTCAATCATGACGCTCTTAACCCCTGACCAGCCCTAACCTTAACCGTCCATCCATCTCCTACTGCTTTTCTGGGTCGTGTCACGGGGCCGCAGTCTAAGCAGGGTAACCTTGACTTCCCTCTCCCCGGCCACTTCGTCCAGATCCTCCTGGGGAATCCCGAAGCGTTCCCAGGCTAGCCGAGACATAGTTTCTTCATTGTGTCCTGGGTCTTCCCCGGGGGCTCCTCCCAAACTGAAGTGATCTAAACAGGGACGTGAAAAATGGCGACCTGAAAAAGGAAGTTTCCACACTTTGGGAATGCCCCCCCCATTACATTTATGCTGCATAATAATACCTAATAGTTGTCATTGCAATTTTTTAGTTGATGTTTTTCTTTTTCTCTTTCTTATTAGCTTTATATTTCTTTTCAAATTAATGACTTTACGATATCCTTGTAAATTTACAACACAATACAGTTTTATCAGTAAATTACTGTGTATTTACCATATATAAACTCTATTAGAATATACTGTATCATGTAATTATAAGTAACTATTATGGGGACAGCATGTGGCTCAGTGGGCTAAGCCTGTGTGACTGTAATTACAAGGTCACCAGTTGAACCCCAGCCCCAGCATGTGGATCCTTGAGCACCCCAACAGGTGGCTGCTCAGTGGGCTAAGCCTGTGTGCCTGTAATCACAAGGTCACCTGTTCAAACCCTGCCCCAGCATGTGGGTCCTTCAGCAAGACCCATAACCCCCAGCTCCATAGGCACCCCAACAGGTGGTTGCCCTTTGCAGGCAGCTTACTCTACAAAGAGCACAGGGATCAATACAGTTTAATTATTATTATTACTAACATAAAATATCCACGTCCACAGCCAGTCCCCTTCACCATGGCCTGATCAGTTTGGCTCCTCCCCTTGCTGCTCAAATGAAACTGTAATGTCACCGTTTACAGGTACATCCCTTCATGACAACAATATTCCCAGATGGCAGTGGCCTCTTTCAGCAGGATCATGCTCCCTGCCACACTGCAAAAAATTGTTCAGGATTGGTTTGAGGAAAAAGAGTTTAAGGTATTGACTTGGCCTCCAAATTCCCCAGATCTCAATCCAATCAAGCATCTATGGGATGTGCTGGATGAACAAGTCTGATCCATGGAGGCCCCACCTCACAACTTACTGGACTTAAAGGATCCGCTGCCAATGTCTTGGTGCCTGATACCACAGGACACCTTCAGAGGTCTTGTGGAGTCCAGGCCTCAGGTAAAATCCCTTATCGGCATAATTCTTGGTGGTCGTTATTTGGGCCATAAAGCTAAATGATGGTTTATTTTCAGTTAATTAAAAACAGGAAGATACAAACACAAATGATTAAAACTCTTCTCTCAAATTAATATTTTTTTCACTGTAAGTGTAAATTATTTCGGATTAACATTTGCAGAGGTGTAAAGTACTTGAGTAATTTCACTTGATAACTGTACTTAAGTATTATTTTTGGGGATTTTTGCTTTACTGGAGTACAATTAAAAATGAGTACTTTTACTTTTACTTAATTACATTTTAAAGAAAAAAAGTACTTGTTACTCCTTACAAATTTATTTACAGTCAAAAGGTAAATCATTTTAAAATACTCATTTTTTGAGATCACTTCATTCTATTTTCCCTTGCTAACAAAACAATTGAATTACCTTTGCATCCCAGTTTAATTAAAATTTTATTCATTATGCCAATGAGATTCGTTTTCACATTCTATGAATTAGTCAGACATGTTCATTGGTCCTTTGGAAGTGACGTAATGTCGCATCAATCAGCACAATGCACAGCACCTTGACCAGGAAATTAGAGAAATTATAACATTCAATCAGTGGAAGAAAATGGAGGAAGAACATGATTCAGTAGCGAACACAGTCCAAAATCAGCCACAGGGTGAAGAGCACCCGTGGCCGTTCCTTAGCGAATTCTTAGCGAAATCAGCTTCTGCTTAAGTTAAATCAGAGGTTTTACAACTTTGAGTAGCATGTTGCATATTTACATTAGGTGTGCCTTGTCGTATAATTAAATGGTTAATTCTAAACAGTTCTAAAGCAGGATAAAACCTTGTATGTGGTTCATTCACTACATGTTTTTAGAGATTAAAAACGTAACCAAGAATCTCTAGTTTTCATTGCTTTTACTTTTTTAATACTCAAGTACAATTTTAATGCGGTACTTTTTTACTTTTACTTAAGTGTGACTCTGGCTGAATACTTTTACTTTTAATTGAGTAAAATTTTCACTCATTACTTGTACTTTTGCTTGAGTAACATTTTTGAGTACTTTTTACACCTCTGAACATTTGTATTTTACTGTTGTTTACAACATGACACTTGGCATCAGTCCAACTAATGTGGAATCCAACATTTTTATGATTTTATAACATTATGTTTACTCTGAATTTTCTTGCTATCTCAGGATAAATATGTTAGCAAGTGCACCCTGTATGTAGGTATTAATAGTTTGTGAAAATCTAATGCTAAGTAAAGAGAGGTTTTAATGAGGAGTACAAATGAGACAGGGATTACAATGGAATTACAGCCTGCCTTTAATTATCATGATCTAGACCAAATACTTGACAGCTATAAATCCTTGCCACTGGTGTATTCCCAAAGGATTTGAACCAAGATTGAGTCAAGTTATCGTGCCTGAGGACAACTGTTCCCTCCCCCTCATTCTCCTGCTGGTCCAGGCTTGCATTGCATTTAATGATCCTGGCCTGATCATGCTTTCATCATCAACATGAGACGTTTTGTATTGAAGAAAACACAAGAAGGAAAGCGGTATCACACAGCACAATGGTGTTCATGATTAACGTCCTGATTTTGTAGCTTCTCTGGAGTCATTTTGGGTGCTATGACACCTGACTCTCTCATAGATTTTTCGAGTGCACAACGTAGCGATTTTCATTTAAATGTGTATAAAGAAAATATAAACGACCTCAGTTTTTGTTGTGTTCCTGGATACTCTCGTCTCACCAAAGTGTCCACCAAAGTGTTCTCCTGTTCATGTATAGTGTATATGTGTGTATTTGTGTGCCAGTCACATTATTGACGTCACATCTCTGCTCCATGCTTGGGCACGGTTATCGATCATTCTAGATGCATACCGTGCCTGAGTCCAATTAAATCATGCCCGGGCCTACCTTTTTAAGTGGGCCCAGACATGATACGGAGCGACTAGTCAGACAAACTCTGGGGGTCACGGTATGGATCGTCTGTGTGAATACACCCTTAAATGTGATATAGATACAGCTGAGGAGCATTTACAAGTCTGTTCCACTGGAAAAACTGGTAAATTTGGATCCCCTCTTAAAATTCACCCTGCCATTTACAGACAAGCAACTTTATTTGTCCTTGCAGTCTTGCTTGGAGAGGCTGACAAGTGTGATGTCCTTTAAGACTAAGAAAAAAGTGCTGACATGAACACTTGTCCTGGCAATTCCGTGCAGCCTGCTTCTGCTGACACCAAGGCCTGTCTTTTGAATTCCTAAAAGAAAGTCTGATTAAATGCCAGGTCTCTCTGATTCCTAGGATTTTTTTTTCTCTCCTTCACACCAATGTTTTCTTGCAAGGTCTTTTTTTCCCCACATTATTAGATTTTGTATTTTTCTTTCTTTTATAATTTACACTAGAAGGTAAAGTTTATTGTGATCACAATATAAAATAATGCAAATATGTAATGGATGATAATCAATGTTCCGCATAAAAAAATGCTGTTTGAAGACATGCCTAGTTTTGTTATTTTGTTATTCATTAATTATTTGCGAAAGATATTGTGGAAACATTTTATTTCTAATTTCACTACTTTTGGCAGTAACGAATAATTTAGCTAATTACCTTTTCGAATTAAATTATACAATTAAAAATACTGAAATTTAAATGGGCTCGTTACTTGTTACTTTTGTCTTGATAAAATTTGAGCCTTGTATTGTCTTGCAATGTCACAGTAGTAACACCAAAAAAAATAATATAAATATACATGTCTGCATTAATAAGAGACCTGAAGTAACCCAAAAACTTACTTTCCCTAGTAACCGATTACTTTTATATACAGTAATTGGTAAAGAAACTGAATTACTTTTGAATGAGATGACTAGTAATTGTAAGCAATTTGCACAACACTGGTAATCATGCTCTCCCCACAATCCAACACCATGCCTTTAGGTGAAGTTCTGTCTCCAAACTGCCCACAGTTTATGTTATGTGAGGGACTGTCACCCCCCCCCCCCCAGCTCCCCAGTATGTCCCTTGTCTCATGCCCATAGGGATTGTGGGCCAGCCTCCAGGCTACTACAAGAATTTACTCGATAAACAGTAACAGAAAGTACAGTAGAAGTGCTGTATTTTCATCTGGTTCCGTTGCAGACAAGCTGCCCCCTTTGGACTTCATAACACATTCTTCTAAATGGGAATAAAAAATTACATTGTAATTGCATGGAAGCTGATGGATGAAGAAAACTTTAAACTTAAAGAAGATACTTAAATCTTTCTATTAAAAATAGGTTAAAAGAAAAACAGTTTTCAATTTATTGTGAAGACCTGCTGCTCTTGCTCCTGTTTTTGGTGCAATGATTATTTAAAGAAGCATTACATACAACTTATAATCTTTAGGTCTGCTTTTTATTAAAGCTTGAATCTTTGCAGATAACACTAAATCACATGCTGTGGATGGAGCAATATTTGACATGATTATAGAGCTGCAAATAAATATAGCTATACAAAAATAAAAGAAGGGCATTCTTCAAAAAGACTGCAAAAATGACCGCATCATCTGATAATAAAAGTCTATCAAATTCCTGGAGTATTTCATAAGCTTGAATGCTTATTGAATGAATTCAATAAAACTAAAAAAAAACAGAACATTGTCTTACTCTACTGTGCATCTGTCAGGTCCTTCTCTTCTGGAATGTACCCCAGTTTTTCCCCCTCCAGCAGTGTGATGAAAATTTCCCCTTGTTAGTCAAACAATTGCCAGAATAGGGGCCCTTACCAACTGCTGCTGCAGGGAATTCAGCTGTTTCCAACCACCAAAATCCATGTGGGTCAGAAATTCTATTCTAGAACCCTCATTAAAGAAAGACTCAGTAAAAGAAATGACCATTGACTCTATATCCGCTGAAAATGGGAAATGAAACTTCCCTTATAGAATCTTCAGGCACTGAATATTTTTCCACTAGCTTTCAATTTCGAATTAGCTTCACTGTTAGTTATGGCAATAAATTGTAACACCCCTCACTTATTGCCTGTCTGAATGTGCATACCCGGCAAGGCGTCTGTCTTTGTGACACTGATAACAAATGTGTTCTCAATGCCCAGAACACTGGTTTTGCTAACCACCCAGAATTGTTTGATTATTACGTCTAAATGAGACATTTGTTGTAATAAAATTTCACTCAGCTCTTAATTCTCAGCAGCTTTCTGAGCCACAATGTCTCTCACCACTTGACCATCAGAGATTATCATCAGAGATGTGGGAGAGGGCAGTAATGCTTCTCCTTCATGTCACAGCAGACTGTTCCAAGTCCCATTTCTCATCCTTCCAACGATCTTGACACTGATCATATCCAGATCTCAGATCTACTATTTCGACTAAAACAAAACTAAAATCGCATAGATAACCATCTACATGAGCTAATAACTTAATGAATATGAAAGATAGATTTTATTATAATTTGCTCGTGGGAGGTGCAGATAACTGATCAAGCCAACACAAGCAGCAGCCAAAATTATTTATTAATTATTTGGACTTTAGGGAGCATATAGTCCCATGTGCAGCCTTGGCGTATCCCAGTTGGCATCAGCAGCACGTTGAGGTTCAGTGGAGTTACCGAATTGTCTGTTGGTGTGTGAATGGTGCCCCACCTTGGGTTATTCCCTACCTTGCACCTGTAGCTTTTAGGATAGGCTTTGGGTCCCATGACCCTGAACTGGACAAGCAAGAACAGAAGATGGCTGGATGGGGGGATGGTGCTAATGATGAACATCAATGCTTCAAAATATCCCACAAGACAGAATTAAAAATGGTCCTTACATTTACCAGAATTCCCAACACACAATAACCAGTACGCCTCCAGCAAACTGCCCCTCATGCCATGGTCCATTTCATCAAACTGTGTCCCACTGCTACTTCACCTTACACTATGAAACTCACATCCATCCATTTTGTATAACCACTTGTCCTATTCAGGGTCATGGGGGGGTCTGGAACCTACCCCACCAGCTATGGGCATAAAGCAGGGAACAACCCAACACATAACAGGGAACATGCACGCACCATTCACATCTAGGGACAATTCGGTAAGTTCAGTTCGGTAATTTTCTTTAGTATGTTTTTGGATTGGGGGGGGGGGGGGGGGCAGAAAATTGATTATCC
>JAODKF010000126.1:17732350-17750033 GCA_026779585.1 Mormyrus proboscirostris
TGTAATCTGGCGGCTGACAGCTAACGCCCCCCCCCCCAACCCCCCCCTCCATTTGCATAGCTGCCAGCCCCCGTTGTTAGCTATCGCTTTTCAGACTGGCATCCACATGCACTCGAACATATTTTTCCCCTTTAGTCTTCAGGGTGCTTTTGGTGGGGGTGCGTGACAGGGGACCAGGTGGAACATAGCACAAATGACGCGTTTCTCCTGGCCCCACCAGCGCCTCCCTAGCCGCTGTCGCCACTTGTGTGGTCCGTCGGACAGATTGATATTTAAATCAGCACAGAATTCAACCCTCCGGAGGTGGCGTTCGCAGCGTTCCGAAAGTTAATTACGCTCTTTTTTTTCCCCATTCTTACTCTTACTTTGGAATGGAGATAAAAAGCAGGTACATCTTCTTTGAAGTGCCATTAGCACAGTCTGATGTTCTTCCATCTACTTGTGTTGCCTGTCAAACTCTCTCATGTACAGTTATGATTCACTTCTCAAAATTTGAAACAAATATGATACCTCTAATCGCACTTGGATATTGGGAGGTCCTGATAGGGCAGAGTCTTTGGCCTTGCTCTTGTTTTTTTCCTGTGCAAATTTGCTGATATTTTTGACAGGCGACCCCTACTGTTGTTCAGCATACACCCTACTCCCCCTAGACAGGGTGATGGAGAAAATGTCCCACATATGGCCATGAGCTATCATTATCTTTGACTTCCCCCTTTGATGAATCTGCTCAAATCTTGGCAGAAGAGCAGGGCATATTTAATGGGTTCTTTCAGCCATGGCCTGCTTGGCGGAAGCCTCTTACAAACCCATTAACGTGGGGTCTATGGATTTCATGGCTCCCCAGGCACTTTCTCCTATTTCAATAAGGTACAGTCCAAGGCTTTACCCATCCGTCAACAGCACGGGCCGCAGTGGATGCCGCACATTTTATCGTCGAATAATGGTGACCATATAGGGTGGCAGTTTCTGCGAGGATGGCTTCCTTGCTCGTTGTCTTACCTGAACTTAGGGACGATTTGTTTATACCGCTCAGACCTTGCACTCTTCCAAATTCATGTTTTCCAATTTACAATTGATTTATTTATTTATTACTTAGCTAGCCATTTGGGCTGTCATTAATATAGAAGGTTTATGACGTTTCAGGAGAAAAAAAAATCTGCCGAAGGGTAGTATCTGGCAAGTATACTGTCAAATAAAAAAGATTCTTGCATGTGGTTATATTTATGTATTGTCTGTACACTGGGAAATAATCGGAAGCCTTTTCACTTTTAACATTGACGTATTCTGAAGTTTTACATACTGTCATTTTAGAGAAATTTGCTTTGGTTTTCATGCTTTTTTATTCTTACAAGGAAAACAAGTTTACCTCTAACCACTCAAATCACTCTTCCATCTTCCACCAGATAACTAAAACGTACAAAATCGAATCAGAGAGTCATATTGAATAGAATCCAGTGTTGTACAATTTACAATAACCACTGTTTTGCATAGGGAAATCCATAACACAGATAGCTAAGAGGAATGAGGGAACAGTACCAGAATGTATTAGAAAATAAAATATAATAATTTAATAATAAATATATCTTGAAACAGGAATACCTTGTTGCAAAATCATAGTGCTGATATCTATTGATTTCCCCCTCTCATATTAGACTTAAAAGGCATTTGGTGCAAAATTAAAAAAAAACCAAAAAAAAAAAAAACAATATCCATCTGTCTTCTAACTGCTTATTCTGATCAGGCTGAAAATCTACATAAATTGCAACTGGGTTATTGGATTGCTTCACAAAACATTCAGACATGCAAGTAATAAACAAAATGCATTTAACTTTCATCCTGGTGTCCGTGAAACCACTCGTGAGCTTGTTTAGCATTGTATGAGGTATCAGGTCATCGAGAAAACACTGCTTGCACCATAGGGTGCATCTGGTCCTGTAAAATGGCCTAATATTCTCTGTCCGTTATATGACTATGCAGAGCAATCAGTGGACCGAATGCCTCACATGAGATGTCCGTTTGTACCATTACGGATCTCCCGCTATGCGTTGGCAACATTTGGCAATGGACGTTGTTAGTTGAAAGCATCCTTTGGGTTTCTCATAACGTAAACCCATCTGGATGCAGGAAAAAGGGTGAAGGATGATTCATTGGACCATATTACTTTATACATTGCTCAGGGATCCAGCTTTTCTGTTCCTTATACAGTACTTTGTGCATTAGCCTTGAATAAAATTGGTTTGCAAAAGGCAGTCATGACATGCAGTTTTTGTTAAGTCTGGCTAAAAGAGGTGCTGATTCCATACTGTGCTAATTTTTAAGACCGTGATTTTGTATTGCTTAGCAACTAGCCTATTACTGTAGGTATCCATCTGCTCGTGTTGGTGAATTTGACCACTATTCCTCTTTGTCAATGTAGTTTGTACATATTTGACGTATACTGTCATGATGTTTGAGATAATTCCCCTTAAAACAATCAATACTTTTTATTAATGCACAGATTTTTTAATCATCTTTGAAAATCCGTTAGATGCCTCAGGTTGCTTTGAAAACTCACAAATCAAAGTGCTGATAGTCAGGCCACAGTATTGCTGACATATAAAATGGCATTTAACTTAACATGACTCAAGTTTGTGGCTGTGTTTATTATTGTGATTTAGTTTCTTCAAAGGTAAATTCTTTTTTTCATGTGGTGTTTCCATTATTTTGTCTGTCCACGATATGTTGTAATTAGTTTCTAGGCAGAGGTGTTGTAATTTATACTGTGCTTTCCACAAGACATGGGTGGTTTATTACTGGCCCCATGGTTTGTGAGGACCTCAGAATTAATGTCCCCCATACATCTGTACAACATAAACCAGGAATTCAAAATGGGCTGATGTGTGTGGGTTTACCTAGTAACACAACAGAGTAAATAAACTCTGCAGAGGAGAAACAAACCTGCCTTCCTGCCTAGAGGTGACATTTGTGCCTAGAAGTTCCTGACACCTATCAGCGTATAATTTGTATAATTTTGTTGTACAATTTATCCATTCATACTTTTTACAACTTTGATTTACAAAGTTTGCTCTGTACAGCTATAATTGACATCACAGAAGCAATTTCGACCAAGATATAAAACATCTGATTCAACCGATTAACAAACATTTCAAATGCATACATAAAAATTGCTTTGAAAGGCTATAATAATGCTTTTCAAAATGCTTTGAAAAGGTCTGGTCAAAGTATCAGTTACTCATCCAAAGTATTGAATCTTTGTGTGACATATTCTCAGCATTCCAAAGGACCTCCCCGATGGGGTCGAGGGTGCGTTAGGAAGTGTTCCCCGACCCGGGCCTTGAGGACCCACAGGTACTGTAGCCCACCCCACTGCCAGTCAGTCCACATTTTTGCTCCCTTCCATCTCCCAGACTGAACTGTGGACTGTCTGTGGGTCCCCAAGGACCGGGTTGGGAAACACTGCTGTGGTGAGTCAGGTGTGACACATCTTTCAAGTGGACTATGTCTGCAGCTCTCAACAATCAGGGAACACCTCGACAAGAACCTGCTTAAGCAGGCAAAGCTAAGGAGGCCACAGACCTCACTAGGCACTAAGCAGTCCCAGAACAGATGGACCATGTGCTCTGTGCTTCGGCATCTATGTGGGTAGTCCTGGATGGTTGCCAAGCAATGTTGATACCAAAAGACATAATAGAGGGGCTTTCCATGTAATATCCTTCTGGGTGCAATGTCCATCCAGCAACCCAAGATGCTAGATTATATTGCTTTAAGTGTATCTTTGTTATGGAGGGACGAACGTGAAAGTGCTTCCAGGATGGTGCCGTTTCTTGGGACTGCTGCCAAAAGTACGAAAGCGCACAGCATATGACTGTGTTACACAACATGAAAGCAAGGCGAAATATCTAGTAAAGATACTGGTGTGTTTCTCTTTTAGATGCATCAAGGCATCTTCCATAACTGCTTCTCTGGGACAGGGTCACCGTGAGCCTGGAACCTATCCCAGGCAGTTCAGGGCATGAGGCAGGGACACCCAGGACAGACTGCCAATCCATTACAGGGCACACACACACACACATGCACGCATGTCGGGTAAACATATCTTTATGGGGACCACTCATTCATTTCTATGGGGAAAACTCTAATTCCAACATGACAACTGTAACCGCTACCCAGCCCTAACCTTAACCAAACAAAGACTTTTGGCATTTTTAGTTTTTTGATTGAAATCAAAGATCTTTGTGGGGACCTGAAAAATCGTCCCCACATTGTCAAAATAAGTTTGTATTACATTGTGAGGAGCATTTGGTTCACACAAAGACTGTGAGAATGTGCAAAATCTGACTGACAATGTGCAGACAAAAACAAGTGTATTACACACTAATGAAATTGATTTAAGTGTGTAAGCACTGTGTCATGCTCATTTTACTAGACATTTATAGTTAAACTATTAGGTACATTTAATAATATTAGCCAAGGATTTTCATTAATTTTGTTTTTAAATTAATTCTTACATTTTACGAAGTAAAGAGAAATTTAAAAAACATTTTTATTATTGACTGGAACTGCACAGAGCTTCATCAAATCCATTCTTCTTGGCATCAGTGCAGGAAAGAGCTGTTGAATTTTTTAATGTGGAAGAAAACCAAATAAAAAAGCAGCAAATTAGTTTTTCAAACAGCCGTATCTGCCACCATGCCCTCGTGATAAAAACTCACCAGTGAAATTCAAATGAGCTTCTCAAAAAAAAAAAACAATTAATAAAGTCATCTGCCGAATCTTTTTTTATAAGTCACCAGCTTTCGAAAACCCACCAGCAAAAATAAATGAAATGGAAATTTCTGAAGGTGAGCTAATTAAATGGTGTGCAGGGTGGTGTTCAGCTCAGCAGGATTGGGATCTCTGCCTGTCTCTGGCAGGTTATGGGTTCAAAACCTATGGCCGGTAATCATATCACTGTTAGTGCCTGGTGCAACGAGCTTCATTCGGGTTAAATTCGGGTTAATGGTTCGTAGTGACAAATGCTTGCACTACATTGTGATGCTCGTGAAAACATTGTCGGCTTCAGTGGTTTATCAACTCGACATACAGTGATGTATGTAGTTACTTTTACTATTACTGTAGAATAACAATAATAATGACTAATTATAATATTAATGTATAATAATAATAATTACTATTATGCATTGTATTTTTTCTGCAAATTCGACTTAAATACAGATTTAGGGAACGGATGTCATTTGTAACCTGCATATCGTATACCACATACTGCCTGCATACTGCCTATCGTCTTGTGAACGAGCAAAGAGATGGAGTGCTGTGACTGATGACCAGGCCCCCACAATCCCCTGACCAAAACACTGCGGAGCAGGTTTTAGACGAATTGGATCGAAGAGTAAATGCAAGGTAGCCAATGGGAGCCCGGGACCTGTGGAAACTCCTTCTGGACTGTTGGAGAAGCATTCCAAGCGGCTACATCTGCAATCTATACATTTCCAAGTTTCTAATGGAGAGCAGTATGGAGCATGTTAAAACCAAAGAATTAATTCCTATGGAGTTGCCCTTGTACTGTGCAGATAGCAAACGGAGTACCTTTCATTTACTCCTGGTGTACTCTGCACACCTTACTACACTTCGGGACTATCAGTGGGTCTCTCCAGTGAAACTGAACTCAATGGTGGCGATTTTACTACCAGCCCTTCACTGGGGAACCAGATTATAAGGAACCTAGCTTCATCGAGTCGCCACTGAAAATAGCCGAACAACAAAGCAATTACCTTTTTGCTCTCTGTGGTACATTTTTGTTTACTTGTCAAATGAAAAAAAAATAAACAAAAATCTCAAATGGGTTTGTATGCTGTAAACAAGCATGCAGTGGTGTAGGGTAACCTTATTCTGCCAGTCAACCTGTCTAACAGCAGAACTTCTGCAGTCTGCATGACAGTGGCAAACTTATATCGATACGATGCCCCAGTGAACGGGGCACTCCTGAAAATACCAGAATTTATTATAGCACACTTCAAAGGCAT
Organism: Mormyrus proboscirostris; assembly: GCA_026779585.1. Lineage (NCBI taxonomy): Eukaryota > Metazoa > Chordata > Actinopteri > Osteoglossiformes > Mormyridae > Mormyrus > Mormyrus proboscirostris. Next base: position 17,738,374 of record JAODKF010000126.1, read on the forward strand.
GACAGGCCATTAGCATTATGCAGAGGTGGAAAGCCAGAGAGCACAAATCCAGACCAGGATTTTGTTTCAACCAGCCGGTTGAGTACTCTGTGACTGTGACTATTTATACGCAACTTGTTGGTTGAAACAAAATCTTGGCCTGGATTTATACTTCCTGAAGCCAAACTTTCCATCTCTGGCTTTATGTCTGATTGGGGAGTCCTTAAAGCAACATGATAGCCCAAAACAACAATGACTACAAGAATAAAATGCTGAAGAACAGCAGTGGAGGAGGTGGGGGCAGAGGGGCATATGGCCCTGGGCCCATCATGGCGGGGGGGTCAACTGCAATATTTGCCAAGCGGGGCCCCTCTGCCAGCAAATTTTAGCAACTAGCCCTTTGAATAACTGACAATCATTCTTAAATCGCAACAATTTACTGAGAAGCACCCCCCATGCAAATGTTACCAAGCCCAGTCAGTCCCTCCTGCTGTGGGTTCCCACCTCCGCCCCTGGTGCCAGGTGACAGCCAGCACAGTGGAAACTCGCCCAACATGGGATGACCATGCAGGCTCCAATCATACAGTCAGGGCGCAGGGATGGGATTTAAATCTGAAGCCCTGGTAGGGGGAGCTACTGTGTCACTTAGCCCAGTCATTTACTATACATTAAAAAATAAAATAAATAACAAACTGCCATGCTGACTAAGGTAAATTAAAAAAAAAATGTTAAAAGTTTGCCATGTGACCTGCGCATGTTATTTTTGAAAATAACACAGACCAGTAACATTATGGTGTCCCCTGGCCTGTTGGGAGGGTACCCTGTCATGTGCCCTGACCTACCAGGGATGGACTCAAGGCTCATGGTGACCTTGCACTGGATAAGCCATTATAGAGGGTGGATGGATGGATGGATGGATGGATGGATGGATTTTACATTTGGGGCGTTGTCAAACAATTCTCGGTACCAGTCAAAAGTAGGAACGCCCTAATTAAAATAACTTGTTTTTAAATGAGATAATAACCCTAAGTACACCTCCCTGAAACAGACAGGGTGCTGCAGCAGGTGAGGGAGGCCCCTACAAACCCGAGTTTGGGATGAGCTGGATCACAGAGTAAGAGCAAAGTGGCCAGCTTGTACCCAGAACCTGCAACTGTTGCAGACTGTAGGACTGTTGGATTCCAGGCGGCTACATCTGGAAGCTGGTTGAAAGAATGCCAAGAGTCTGCTATGCTGTCATTGAAGCAATAGGGGCTGTTTTTAAGAGACTAAAATTTATGAACGTTTTGAGATATTGACACTTTTTAATGCCCATATGCAGTATGTTATGGCTAGTAAATGACCCATTAAACCACTTTGACGAAAGTAATGTTCACACATACCTCATACATTAGCAAAATGCTATTGATAAGAATAATAAATTTATTGTTTTCATAAATTAATACTCACGTGCCACAGTTCCCAAAGGTGCCAACATCAGATAAAATTAAGATTTATAGATTAATATAACTATTGTCCATGTTCCAGTCCAGTTAGTAAAATAGATTTTTTTGAGCTTCCAGCCTGTAGAGATTTCAAGAGATTTGCAAAACATTTGCAGATAGTGCAGGAGTGATCTTTCTTTAAAGATTTGTCTAAGGTTGTCACGTTTTTGTTTCAGTATCCATCCATCCATCCGTCCATCCATCCATCCATCCGTCCATCCATCCATCCATCCGTCCATGCAACCAAATGTTTCTGATGGAAAATCTTCTGAGGTGCAGGGTTGCAGGAATTGTTTGACTGTGCTGTTATTATAATAATCCCATTAAGAAAATCATAATTCATAATATCTTATTTTTCTTATTGATTACATGTTAATAGAACTGATACAAATATACAATTATTTTGACCTTCACTGCAGGCAAGAAATCAGATTCTTTTTTTCTATCTGATATTCTGAACAGCATATAGAAATTGTATTAAAAGAAGGTGGGTATGAACTCTGCACATGACTTACATTTTAAAAGATGCTTTCTTAAACCGTTGCCATCCCTTCCATGATGTTCCTTTCTCTTGTGTCCCCACGCTTCTATTTTCTAAGCCCAGACTCCTCATCATCCTGTACTGGACGAGACTTTGGAATTTGTGTTAATATTTTACACTGTGTATCATGTGAATGTGTGTTTGTAACTTATCTGTGATTGTGCTGGTCACACATTTCTGATAATCAACAAAAGTATAAGCAACTTTTTTTTAATACTAATATTGTATTATACTCTCCAAGAGTTTGGAGCGTGATGGTTGCAGCAAAGCAAAGCAGGTGATGCTTTTTAGGAATGCCATGTCTATAATAATCTACGAAGACATTCATAACACATTATAATGCATTCATAAAGCATCATAAATATGGCTATATTTATCAAAAGGCATAACACACTAGAACCATGTTTATTGCATCATATTAGACTATAGATACCTTTTTTGGATTATAATGTTGGTATAAGATGTAAGGAGGCTTTAGGTAGGTATCTATAGTCAATTATAGATTATAGACAGTTTCATAAAGTATTCATAATGCATAATAACCATTGGCTATAATTTGTTATGCCTTTTTATAAATATTTATAGCTTGTTAGTATTGCTTCGTAAATGTAATATAATGTATTATGAATATGTTCATGGAGTCGTATAGACATGACATTCATAGAAAGTGTACTGAAATGCTTTTTATCTGAGAAAATGTTTACAAGTGTTCAGTGCAGGATTCACTGAAAAAAGGATAGTGGGCAATTTGGAACGGATTGGTGTGGGGGGGTGGCAGGTGCACAACCTTAGCTGATGATGGGGGAGGGACAATATCTGCTGGACCGTGGAGATAACTGGTTGGTCATGAAGTTGTCGGTCTGAATTGGGTGGATGGCTTACATGCTTTATAGTAGAGAAATAGGTGAAAGGTTTAGTGTTGACCCACTTGTCCCAACAGCGGTAAATACCTGTCAGAAAGAGCAGCAAGAGGCGTTGTTTGGCTGTCATGCGAGCCAGGAGGGGAATTAGCTCTCCATGATACTGAAACTGAAGTTGAGCTATAGTTGGGAGTTCTCCATTTGTCTGACCTATGACGGCCCCCCCCCGCAAGCACTATACTGTACTACTGACCAAACACCAAGCCATGAGCGCCAGTGACCAGCCCTAGCTGTCCTGGACAGCCAGTCAGCACCTCCGCCTTTCCCAGCAGCCCTGTGTAGGACATTGAAGAAGCAGACCAGTAGATTCAGGAACTGCTGGGTAAGCTGGCAGATAGAGACTGGCAGACTGGTGTAAGTCCAATGACCTGTCTCTTAACATGAACAGAATGAAAGAGATATTTGCTGACTGGTCACTGTCCTGCCCTCGCTGCACATTGAGGGCTTTGTGGTGGTCTGTGGTGGCATAGGTGTGGAGCATCAGATTCCTCGGGGGAGACCATCCTGCTGATCTCACCTGGTCCCTCAGCTCCTCCTCCTCAGCCAGGAAGGCGCAGCAGAGTCTTTACTTCCTATGTCAGCTAAGGAGGGCAAGTCTGCCATTTTCCATCCTCACCATGTTCTACAAAGGGACCCTCGAGAGTGTCTGGTTTGGGAACTGCAAGGTCTCCGATCATAAGACCATACAGTGGACAGTGTATATAGCTGAGAAGACAACTGGGACCTCACTGCCCTCCACTGATGATACCTTTATGAAACAGTGCACCCATAAGGCCTCCTGCATCGTAGAGGATGCACCCTAACCCTTCCCACAGACTCTTTGTCCCCTCACCCATCTGGAAGAAGGTCCTGGAGCAGCCAAGCCAGTTCGGCAAGACTCTAATAGCTTCTTCCCCACGGGCATCTGGATTCTGAACTCTACTCTCACAGGTTTGGACTTTTGTCTATCCTTGCACTTTATGTATATATGAAGCACTGCAGTCTGGTGAACATTATTTCGCATCCCCATATGCAGTGCACTGAATATGATGGGTATGATAATACAGCCCCACTTGACTGGACTTGAGTAATGTGTGAGTTAGTGTCTTTAGCCCTGCCCACCTGCTGTTGTGGAGTGTTGTCAGTAACAAGGACAAATGGCTGGCTGAGGAGGTATTTCCAGGTGACGGCCTGCCTCGCATTCCACAGTTACACTGCGATTTCACTGGCACGCCGCTTCCCAGAGAGATAAAACACAGGGTGCTCCTTTCCTCTAAAGTCCTTTGAGAGCATCGCTCCCAATTCTACCGCGAAGATGATCGACTGAACAAAACCACATTGATCCACTGGGTTTCAGCACCATCTCTTTAACGCTGGAGCAGGGGAATTGTATTCTTTGATCACCTCAAGTTATGACATCTGGATCTCCACTTTGGCAGAAACACCTGTAACAGTTGTTGCAATAGGTCGCCTCAACCAAGGAAGGTTTCTCTGTCAGGTCTCTAGATGCCTGCAACCTCCAACACTTGTTTGAAGACAATAGGATCTATGAGTCTAGAATGCAACAGGTTCAGCAAAATAGTGCTTTATTAGTGGGGAAAAATGTTTCCAGGTGTTCAATACAGATATTTGGTGAAGGGAGGATTGTGATGGATTTAGAGTGGATCGGGTGGGGGGGGGCAGAGGGGGAATCAGGTTAGTTGTGGAGTCATTGGTCCAAATCGGGCGGGTGCTTTCAATGTGGAGGAATAGGTGAACAGATTAGTGCTGACCCACCTGTCTCTTCTGTACTCACTCTCTCTCCCAACTGCGTTAAATACCCATCGGGGAGAGCAGCGTTAACTGCCATCTTTTGATTCCTTGCCAGGCAAATCTTGTTTGGCTTCCACATGTGTCAGGGGGAGAAATTAGCAGTGGCAATATGTGGTGCTGAAAATAAAGTCACAGTGGATTGGAGATGTCCTGTCATCTGACCCACAGCGCTGGGTGGATGTTAGGGATGCAGTTTCCTTTGTGAAAGAGACTGACCCAGATGGATCCAGATGAAAATCGTGATGTTGAATTGATTTCTGTCTTTGTGAATGAAGGGTTGGAGACGGTCTAAAGGAGGATTTTTAAAGCTTGAGACAGATGAAACATGGAGCACGTATGAGGGAAGAACTAGGATGCAGAGAAAAGTACCTGTGACCTTGTGTACATCGTATACAACATGGAGTGGTGGAGGCAATATGATAGGATGCCGTCTATTTTCTTGGCAGACACTGGGACTCCTGAAAAAAGAGTGATGTTTGTATGCCAGAAATGGCCCCGTGATAGAGACTGTACCTTAATAATGCAGTGACCTGCCCAGACATCAGACCATCAAATTTATGACAAATGTTCATTTTATTCCAGAAGGCATTTATCAATATGTTTTGTTGATTTACTGATGTGCAAGCAATATATAATAAAAAGTGTAACTTAATTTAAAATGTTGTAAATCCATCTGAGAACAGAATAGTAAAGCTAGTAAGGTTTGAAAACTCTTTATGCGGTTTGAATATTATTATAATCCCAAAGCTGTAAATTTGTGTGGCTTTGTGGGCCAGGACGCTTCTGCCTATCATAGCCAGCACTGCAGCAGCCCCTGCGACTAGCAGTGTTAATTCATTGTGGGGCCTTATGCAAGACCCTTAACCCAAATGGCTACAGGGTCACTGGCTGACTTTGCTCTCTGATCCGCAATTGTATCACTTTGGACAAAAACAAAACAAAAAAAAAACAAATGAATGTAAATTACAGTTGAGGGGATCCAGAGGTAATCCAGGAAGCCCAGGAAGCTACAGGCACAAGGCAAGGAATAACCCAGGATGGGGTGCCAACCCATGGCAGGGCACAATCACACACCATTCACTCGTACATGCATGGGACAACTGGGTACAGAATGGATGGAAGGATGGTAAATTACAGTGAGATGTATGCTGTGTGTTTTATGGGGAAAATTTTTAAAGCGCATTATACTGACACAGAGTTGATTAATAATTAGAAGCTGTTTGCCTGTCTGTGCTGTAATGGGAAATAATATTTTTTAGTTGGTCCTTGAACTAGTTTTTTTTTAATTTGTTTTGATGATCATTCAAAATGTAAAGAAGAAATTTAGCAGCTTACATGTTAATTACTCGTGTTGATTAGGTCATGGTCAGACTCTTTTTGAAGGGTTTGTTTTCCTCATCGCTGTAAAAAGTCGCAGCACAGAGAGCTACAGAATGTTTCACCATAAAACCCAATTAAAACACGTTGCCAGATTTTACGTGCTACAAAAAGCATAAAGTATCTAAATCATCAAGTCGTGAAAAAGTGAATTAGCTTCTTGGCAAAGACCACTGTGCATAAATTAATCATTATTTCCACTCTGTGGCTGGTTTTATGATTAAAGAGACTGAGATTTTACAGCCGTTAGAAAAACTTTGTGATATTTTCATATTGGTTGCTGTTACAGCCACAGTATATACATTTCCAGAATTTCGTTTTGTTTTTGCCTCATTTAAGTGTAATAGACAAAATGTTATATATTATAGCAATAATGTATTGTTATTCTATTCTGCCCCCCATAACCAGGGTATGCAGCTAGAAAATGGATGGATTTAGGCCCATCTATGTCTTGCAGTTTTTGCTATTACTCAACAGATCTCGAAAACAAATGGCAGCATGCAGTACAGTTATTAACCTTTTCTTCTTAACAGAAATAGACCCAATAAATATAGTATATCTATATTGTCACCATATCCATCTATCCTTTATAATCTCTTTGATTTCAATACAACAGTGATACTAAAAAAGAAAAATTAACAGTGAAAATCACTCATTTTCCCATTGATCCGAACACCCCTAAGTACTTTGTATTTTCATCACTAAAACTGAATTGACTGGGAATCACATCAAAGAGCAGCACCATCTTACAGAATGAACTGTCCCTGTAAATCTGACTCGGCAGAGATACTTTGATTACTGAAGCTACAACGAAGGTAATAATTTGGGAATTTATAGCAATAAACTCCATTAGCTGATTACCTGGCTAATATTAGCCAGGTCATGGGGCTTTAGTTGCATAACATTAGTTTAGGTTTAGACCCTGTTGTGTTGCATGTCTTATAGTTGCCATAAATTATGCTACACCAACAATGTGCAACTCTTACTCTTCTCAGTATTGTTATTATTTTTCACCATGTTGGAGCCTGGAGGTGCGAGGTAACGGTGATACCCACTGAGCCGCCATACTGCCTTACTGTGGCAAAATGTGATAATATGAATACTGAGACTATATGTAGAAAGGTTGTGTGAAGGTCCTCTATATTACAAAGAAGAAAATTTACTGTAAAAAAATGTAACTGGGAATTAGAAACATATTTCCCCTCAAAAAACAAGACCGGTACTGGAAATAAACAACCCAGTCTAATGCATACTCTAATGTATGCAAGTGAAGAGGCAGAGGCAGATCCAAAGGTCCATTATGTCTGGTTTAGAATGGTAGAATATTGTAATTCTTCATACAACCTGTGTTTTTGTTCAAACATATGAAAAGGCTTCCTTTGAAAAGTACTGTTTTTCTTTTTTTAAAAGATCGTAAATTGCATTCATATTACATAGCAGGCATACACATTGCCATTCTTTGTTCCCTTTGTAATTTATTTTGGACTTTCGCTTTCTGTCCACAGACAATTCATTCTGAAATCACTGATAAAAAAGACAACCGTGTTTTGCTGCATCTGAGAAAGGAATGTTAAAACCATAACAATAAATGTAAGAAATAGAGGAGTTCCTTGAGGGGCTGGTTTATGATCACAAAATGTTCGAAACTTTATTAGTCATGTTTTAGTATTGTAATTCTTCTCTGCAAAGAGGCAAACTACAACCATCAGCTTGAAATGATCATCTTGTATATTTGTCAAAAAACTCAAACATCAAACCTCAACTGTGACTAATTAATGCTGAGAAATAAAGGATGCCATTTTAAATATACTTCATTAATGCATAATAAAAAACTTTGATAGTAAACTGCGATGTATAATTGTTATCAATGACACATTTATACCCAGGCAGAACTGATCTTCTCTCTAATATAATAAGTTACAACAGTGTAAAGAGTATTTCAACAGTGTAGAGAGTATTCAATCGTGTAGTATTTTACTGTAATACTATAGAGAATGTTTTTTGCACTGTGACCCAATTTTTAGCATGCTTGCTCAGTCGCAAGTATGTGTCAAGTATAGGTTTAAACTAATGCTATGATCAAGTACACAGTGCACTCTGTGCAATTTATGCCAATCAATGCCTATTGCACAAATCTGATTGGATGTGCTAGTGAATTTTTAATTAAGCATCTGTGGTTTGGTTTCTTGGATTGGTTGAGTGTTCACTAGTTTTCCGCTAAGCAGTCACAGAACCATGACCCATTTATATAGGATAATTCTAGGATTGGGGCTGGGAAATCTGATCGTGGATCAACATAGGACCTTGCTGGTTTTAAAATGCTTACATTTCCAACTCTGCCTTGTGACCCTTTCAGAGCTTTCCCATGGGTTGAGAATTGCTAGTGTAGAGAGAGGGTATACGCGCATTTAATCTTTTTATGGCAACTTTGGTACAGACAATATACAGTATATAAAACTGAAGTACAGACATGTCAGGTAAAATCAAAAGCTTAAGAAACTATCTAGGAGATAAAGAGCATAAGGCAAGTTCAGAGTTTGTACAGTATGAGTCAAAGTCGCCACAAGGCTAATACAGGAAGGCAAACCACATCAGAAGAACAATGAAGCAGAAATGAGGGTAATTCAGTGTCTTTAAATAGGGAACATGATAGTTTGGGGGTTACAGAGTGTAGCATAGGGGGGGAAATGGTGTGGAATTCTGATTTTGGGATAGTCAGCTTTAGCGAGTGCCCACGTCGTGATTAATGCATGACTATCAAACAGAGGCCGGAAGCATTACACGTTCAGTAACAGAGAATTATGTTCTTTTCATTGAATTGGAACAAATAGAAGATCCACAGTCTGAAAAAAGGAACGTGAGTTAGGATAAAGGATAGCAGCTAGACATGTCTGCAGGGCTTAGGAAAGTGTTTAAGAAGTTACCACCTTAAATTCTTAAGTAAAGGGGCTGATTAATCAACTAGGAATGAGATAGGGATGTTGTCCAAGTCTGTAGAGAGCTATGTGGATGGCTTCTAATGGGAGGTGACAAACGCATTGCAGAGTAAGGAGGAGCAGGCAGTGGAGACATGGCTGACAAGCATCTGGGAGAACACGTCAACCAGGCGAGACGGGGAATGACAGAGACGGTAACGTTAGAAGGGCGAGGGCTCAGAAGCATCGCTGCAGGTTAGGAACACTGAGGAGGAGCTCGAGGGGGGGGAAAGGGAAAAGGAATGTAAATAATGACCAGACACATGTAGAGGATTCGCATGTGAGAGGAAGCCAGGAGCCATATGAACTCAGGGTCAGCCTGCTAGCTTAGACAAAAGAGGAAGAGGATGGGACAGACAGATATTGTTAGAGAGCAGTGAAGGCCAATGATTGGACAGAACACCCGTCAGCACCATTGCTGTCTAGATGATCGAGAAGACTGTCAGCCGGACATGTCATCCAGTAACTCATCTGTAGTAGGTTTGGGAAAATGGTAGAATACTACAATACTACCTTGCTTGGAAAATATATTTTTGCTATATGAAATACAAGGACAAAAGCTGTTTGAGATTTAGGAGAGACACAAAATTCTACTTCCAGCCTAAGAATGAGTTATGCATGGTGATTGAGAGGTAATGGAGGCAAGGCGGCAGTATTGGCTAGGTTATGATATGTTACCTTGGTCTCAATAAGGATAAGGAAGGAGATGGAAGGCAACTAGATATGGTGTCAGCCTTCTAAACAGCAGAGTGGCAATCGCATACTGAACCCGAAACAAACCTATGAATAGAGTGTAGTAATGAGCAGGTCTATTATGGGAGAGAGAGATAAGATAGACATAGCTCTCCAACCCATACTTGAAGCATTATGTAGTTTGGTGAGACTTTATTAATCAGTCTGCGAGCAGGGATATTTATTTGCCATTTTCATAGTTTTTCTCTTTATTTTAATAGAATAATTCACAAAATTGACTAATACATTTTGATTTCCCTTTGCTATGAGCAAAACATCTATATCTTATTTTTAGACCATCTTGTGGTCAAGCACTGTCAGAGAATTCAGTCATCCCTTTCTGAAACACTGAAACTTTCGCACACACTGTCAAGCCACAAAACATGCTGTACCTTCCTCTTCGTTCTGGTGTCTTGCTTGACAGTCAAAATGCTTTACCTGCAGCAACAGTTCATTGAACTTCGCTCACTGGTGACTCCTGCTTGAACCTTAGGCAAGTCAAACTTTGAAACGCTGAGGGCACTCAAACCCCTAAATGCACTGATGGAGATGCGTGAATGAATGTGAAAGTAGTTTCTGGAATTGGTCATCAGGTGCTGAGACCTTTTCTTTTATTTATCCATTTAAGAACCCAAGTTTTCTCAAAGACCAAGAAGGTAAAAAACCCATTGTGTGAAATATTTTCTTGCTCTGGTTATACAGGCAGTGATGGTAGGTAGGTTTGTTAATTGGTGGGATTGAGCATGTGTCAAAGGTTCTACAAAAAAAATGCAGAAAAATTACGGTAGGCATTGCTTAACATCTTCCTTTTTATATAAATTAAAAAAAACAATCAATATTGTCCCCCCAACTCTGTAAAGCAGGTGTGGGCAGTCTTACCCACGAAGGGCCGGTGTGTATGCAGGTTTTTGGGATAACCTTTAGGTCAGCTGTTCAAACCCAAGTGTGAGGACTCTTCAGCCAATCAGTCCTTTAATTAGTAATCTAATTAGGGAGTTGCAGTGAAAAGTCACACACACAGCGGCCCTTTCTGGATGAGATTGCCCACCCTTGCTGTAACAGATAAATGATTAATACACTGATGTGGTTTTATCAACACAGTAAAAGTTCACCCTTCTGGAATTATAACATTCTACTTTATGAGTGGTTGTTAAACTGTTTGTACTGATGAGAGAGAATGTAATCCTCAAGAAAACAGACACAGAAACAGAGTCTATAATCTTGAAGATGAAAAGCCAGGGAACACTAGTCCATGCCAAGATTTGGTTGATTTAGTCAATCTAAAGTAATGCTTCATGGAATTATTTCTTACCGTGAATACTTGTTGTTTAAATCTATTGAACTGTATATGTTTCTCAGGCTATACAACATTACAGAAATTAAATGAAAATAAATTATCTTCTGGATGGTGCAGACACTATACAACCTTAACTAAGTGGCATAAAAGTGGACTATGTCGCATCCTGCCCATCATATCCACCTGATCCTGCTGTCTACTCCTTAGTGTGACCCTGTTCCTAACCCTCATGTTAATAACTCCCAGCTGCTTCTCATTAGCTCCCTCATCAGTCTTGTATATGTCCTTCCCATTTCTGTGTTCCCCAGTCCTGTCATTGATGTTGACCTGTCCCGATGTCTGTGCCCTTCCTTATTTCCAGTCTGCGCCAGTATTGACCCCTTGTGGTCTAGTTTGTTTCTTTGTTCCCGTTTTGTCCTGAACACCTGCCTTTGAGTCATGGGCATCACCACCATTAAATCTGAGGGGGACGTGTCCCCCTCACATTTTATAATTATTCATTTGGACCCCCCCACATTTAACATAAACTATTAGTTTTATGCCAGTGTGTCCCCCCCACATTCA
>JAODKF010000126.1:17751401-17769997 GCA_026779585.1 Mormyrus proboscirostris
CCCCCCCCCCCTCCCCTTTTTGGCTTCATTCTAAGAAAGAACCATCAAGTTCTCAAAATCTTCCCTTTGGGGTCAGCACCTCAATCAAAACGGATGGCTTACTCTTTGGTAGCCCTGGGTGAGGTGATTGTATAAGGCTGGGCCAGTGGGTTAATACAAAGTGCCAGCAGAATTATATGATGCATTCGTCTTTCCATAATACAAAGTGTGGCCGTTTTACCTGTGTCGATTGCTGCAAACATAGTTTGGTTCAGAAAGTATCACTGCCTCACTGCCTGACACACGCATTTAAAAAGAAAAACAAAATAAGAATAATAAGGAAACAAGCCATTGCAAACACTCATAACCTGGTATGTACAGAATTTTGTATTGATTCATATAATGCATTTAAATGGTGGAGCGAATTATTTGGAGCAGGTCACAGCCTTGACTGTAGTTGCATTATTTACTTGCTTAGCAGATGCACTTATTTAGGACAACTTTCATAAGTGTCTTCTGCTTCACACCATTAATGTGACCTTCTGGATATTTGCAAAGTAACTTTCTCAAGGTTTAATAACAGTGTTCCTCTGAAGGCTTAACCTTTGATATTCTGCTCCACATTTATAACCACAACACAAGCACTGCTTCTCCATATCAGGGGTTTCTGTACAGATCATCCTGTTCATCCTCTCATTTTTAAGAGAATCATTGACAGATCACAAGATGGAAAAGCCAACACACACTGGTGGGCAAAATTGTGGAAACACTTCCAATTCTCTAGAGATTGGAGAATGTTACTCAACTGTTGCTCCAGTTACTTATTTAATTGTCCAATGTATGATACTTGTAACATTCTTTGATTGTTAATAAACATTACAGCCCATATTCGTGTACTAATTTCTAAAGCGTAATGTCAAAAAGGCTACGTGTTTCCAAAATTTTGGCTACTAGTGTATGTGCAGGTTTATAAAAATTCATTACTGTGTGTGGATATGCTTATCAGTGTGAGCATCTATCCTGTATTCCTATATGGTAACTGATCGTGAATAATCAACACCAAGTTGTTTCAATTGCATGTGACATTCTTCACCCCCAGAGCTGAACATGCAGAGAAGACTTCTTGTGATTTATTCTGTCACACAGGGAATTCAGATTTCATTATTGAAAATAGCAATATCCTTACAGTATCCACTTCTCCATCTTCTATAATTGCTTCTCCAGTGCAGGATTTCTGGATGAACGGAGCATGAGTCGGCATACAACACAGACTAAGTCTCTTATAGGGCACCGTCACACCCGCAAGCACACACCATGAGTAGCTGTGAGGCTTCCACGAGCCTAAACTGTCCGTCTTTCCACTTGAAAACCCATGTGAGCACAGGGAGAACATGCATATTCCAGGAGATGTTCCACAAAGCAGGATTTCTCAGTTAGCTGGGTTAACTTAAGATAGAAGTCATGATCGTCCAATAAGGGTTTAAGTAAGGAGCATTCCTATTAGACAATCATAACTTCCAGCTTCTTGCTCCGAATTCTTGGGAGGTGTCCCATGATGCAAGATTTCTTGCTGAGCCAGATAAGTTGTCAGATTTAAGGTAGTCTGAGCTAAATGTAAGTGAATGACAGTACAGTCTTAAATCCAACAAATTATCCGGCTAAGCAACAAATCCTGCTTCATGGAACAGGCCCCTGCTCTCATGTGTTTTGAGATTTGGTTGGTCAAGTCAAATGAGGCTTTATCATCACATCAACCGTATTTGGCACACTGTATACAGTGAGACAGTAACAGTCCCTGGACCGCAGTGGTACATAAGTACAAATTTGGTGTTTACCAAAATAAAACTAATATGGTGGCCACTACTCATTCTTTTGTTACAGAATCTTTATCTTTATCCATCTCTATCTTTATTAATCTGTTATGAGAATCATTCATTTAATTAATTTTAGTTCAGTTTATTTATATTGGGACACTTTATTTTACTCATATTGGAATACCTGACCATTACACCCACAAGAACTTTTATTGTATGACCTCTCATTCTAGATCCATAGAGAAGGCTTTCCACAAGATTTTGGAGTGTGTTTGTGGGAATTTTTGCCTGTTCATCCAGAAGAGCATTTGTGAGGTCAGGCACTGATGTTGGACGTGACGACCTGGCTCACAATCTCCATTCTAGTTCTTCACAAAGGTGTTTGATGGGGTTGAGGTCAGGGCTCTGTGCAGGCCAGTCAAGTTCTTCCACACCAAACTCACCCAACCGTGTCTTTATGGACCTTGCTTTGTGCACTGGGACACAGTCATGCTGGAACAGAAAAGGGCCTTCTCCAAACTGTTCCCACAAAGTTGGAAGCATAGAATTGCCCAAAATGTCTTGGTATGCATAAAAGAATTCCCACAGATAAACTCCAAAATCTTGTGGAAAGCCTTCCCATAAAAGTGGCAGCTGTTCTAGCTGCAAAGGGGGGGACAACTCCATATTGATTTAGGATGGGATGCCAGAAAAGTTCCTGTAGATATAATGGCCAGAAGTCTCAATACTTTTCTCCATATATTGTATATATTTTGAACAATTCAGCCAGGAACTCAATTAGAGCTAACAGATTTAATTACTGCTGGCAGAGGGAATGCACAGTTGCTTAGTGGGTAGCACTGTGACTTCACACCTCCAGCGCTGTGACTTCACTTCTGCATGCTCTCCCCGGGTCTGTGAGGGTTTCTTGGCAATTTGATTTCTTCCCACAGCCCAAAAACAAGCAGTTTAGGACAATCGGTGTCCCTAAATTGCTGTGTGATTGCATTTGTGAGCATGAGTCCTGAGATGGACTGGCATCCCTTGCAGGGGGGGGGACCCTGCCCCCTGCCATGTGCTGCCTGGGTTAGGCTCCAGGGACCAAGTGTTTATGAAAAATAGATGGCATCGTCCTGATAGAATAAAATCTGGGTTGTGAGGGCAAGGGTTATACACCCATAATTCAGGTCCATTTGTTATGTATGAAGCATTTTGTAATGTATTTTTCATTACTTATGATGGTATATATAAAATACGTTACCAACAAAATGCATTTGTTCCCATAAGCTTTGTGTATGTTCGCTCATTTCTGACAGAATCTTTATCAGGAAGGTCTGTAACCAAATTTTTCTTGTAGTTATTGATTAGACTGTCACAGCTCTGTGGAGGAATTCCGCTCCACTTCTCCCTATAGACTTGCTCTTCTAGCATGTCAATGAGATCCATATATTCAATTTTCCTCAGCAAGACATGCTCATGTTTTTTGGATTATTTTCTTGCTACATGATCCAGCTGTTCATATGGTGGGATGGACTGATATTCTCATGTAAATTTCTGTGGCACACAACAGGATTCATGGTTCCCGTAATAATACACAAAATGTCCCCAGACTGTTACACACTGCTAGCAGGCTTCATCATTTGTCTTAGGTTCATTCTGTAGAATGAAGTTTGGTGTTCACTGGACAAAACAAAACTCTTGTCAGTCAAAAAGTTTCAAGTGAATCATTTCTCTAAAAAAAAAATGTTCCATAATTCTTAGGGTTAGGGTTTGGGTTCATGTTATTCTTAGTGAGCAGTGGTTTGTACATTGTTGTTGAAGGATTTTCCCTATTGCGCACAGGGGAAGTCAAGAGAGATTTAGAACATACTAGAGTGTCAAATCTGAAAGAAATGTTCTAACCAAAGTCAACATTAAAATGTGCAAAGACACTGAAAATACTTTCATAATATGGTGCACTAATTCATGTGAACTATTTGAGAGTCAGTGAAGAATTAGCAGAAAGAACTGAAGCCTCGCATGTTCGGGGATGTACATTGAATTCCTGTCTCGGTTTACCTGTTACATGGTTTTCCTCCAGCTATCCAAAAGCATGCATTTTGGTGAATTAGTGTCCTTCAATTGAATGTAGTGTGAGTGCATGCTTTGTGAGGGACTGGAATGTCATCCAAAGTGTACTTGACTTGTGCTCAAGAATGGCTCAAGAATCACCACAACCCTGCACTGAATATGCAGGCACAGAAAACAGATAGATAGATAGATAGATAGATAGATAGATAGATAGATAGATAGATAGATAGATGTTATGTTAATATTATTTTATTAACTATAATATTACATAGAAAAGGTATGTAAAATTGTGGAAGAAGTTGATCATGTTACAGTAATAATTTCCCAGCTATTACTGCAACATGATCATCGTTTTCCGTAATTTTACAGACTATTACACACTAACAAAAACATGCATATTGAAATATTATATTGAAAATGGATGAAATTACTTCAAATTGCTGAAATAACTGCAATTTATATCAAAAGGTGAAAAGTTCTACCACTCTTCTTTTTGACAAGAAAAATATCATTCCCAAAATTTCCAGTGAAAAATAAGAAAAAGTAAGATTTCTGTCTGTTATCAGCAGAACATAAAATTATATTCACTCTGCAAAGAATGGACCACTGACCACAGCTATATTATGATCAATGCATTCATCCATTTTCAATGACTACTTATGCAGTTATGGTCAGGTCTTTCCAGGGCCAAATTGTGATGGCTAGATGACATCTCCAAAACAGCAGGTCTTGTGGGGTGTTCAATAGTCAGCACTTATCAAAAGCGGTTCAAGAAAGGACATCTGGTAAACCGGTGATGGGGTCCTGGGTGCCCAAGGCTGATTAATGCAAGTGGGGAAGGAAGACTAGCCCGTCTGGTCCAATCTTACAGGAGAGCTACTGCGGCATAGATTGCTGAAAAAAAAACATGCTGCTTATGATAAAAAGGTGTCAGAACACAAACTGCATCACATCTTTCTGTGAATGGGACTACGTAGCGACCAATCAGTCAAAATACCAATACTGACCCCTGTCCACCTCTGAAAGCACCAACAATGGGCATGTGAGCTTCAGAACTGGATTATAGAGCAATGGAAGAAGAAGGCCTGATCTGATCAATCACATTTTCTGTTAAATATCTGGACGGCTGGGTGCATGTGCATTGTTAACCTGGGGAAGAGGTACCATCAGGATGCACTATGAGAAGAAGGCAAGCCAGTGGAGGCAGTGTGATGCTTTGGCTAATGTTCTGCTGGGAAACCGTGGCTCCTGGCATTCACATGGATGTTACTTTAACAAATATCACCTACCCAAACACTGTAGCAGATCTAGTACACTGTCAGGGTCTGCACCTGTCTGTCCAAGTCTTTTGTGTCTTCTCCTCGTTTGACCAGCAGGTGTCACTGGCCATCCTGTCTTCCCCATTGTCAGTCTTTAATGTTTCCCTGGCTTGTGTTTTACCTGTCTGTTATCCCCCTAGTGTTAGATTCTATTTTCTAGTTTGAGTTTCTTGATTTTAGTTTTATTTAGTTTTATTTATTTCACCTGTTGCATGTTTTACCAGCCCTTGTTAATTGTTTTCACCTGTCCTGCATTACTCTTGTTAGCTTTTTGTATTTAAGTTCCTGATCCTCTTCTGTTCCTCCAGGAGTCATCGTTGATTGTGTTTGATTTTTGGTTCCCGCCTTGCTGCCTTGAACTTTATACTTAGTCTTTGTTTTTTTTTTTCTATTTTGGTTTTTGAGCCCTGGTGGACTATTTGTTTTGTAGTTTTCCCAGCATTTTCAGTTCTGTTAATAAACCCCTGTTGTGTTCCTGTAAGCTGCCAGTGGATCGTCCACCTCCTTGTCGGCCTGTACCATGCCCTGTCCTCGTGCCAGAAACTCCTGAGTCCTTCATAATACACCCCTTCATTGCAATGGTTTCAACTGTCAGCGACCTCTTTCTGTAGGATAATGCATCCTGCCACACTGCAAAAGTTGTTCAGGAATGGTTTGAGGAACATGAAAGAGTTCAAGGTGTTGACTTGCCCTCAAAATTTTTCAGATCTCAGTCCGATCAAGCATCTATGGGATGTACTGGACAAACAAGTCTGATCCATGGAGACCCCACCTCACTACTTTCAGGACTTACAGGATCTGCTGCTAACGTCTTGGTGCCAGATACCACAGGACACCTTCAGAGGTCTTGTGGAATCTATACCTCGATGGGTCAGAGCTGTTTTGGTGGCATGAGGGGACCTACACAATATCAAGCAGGTGATTATAATGTGACAGCCTATTTTACACATTCATTCTAAAATGTGTGTTATATGTTTTGGGATTTCTCACTAAAACAGCAATGAAGTATCCTTTGCACACATCAGTCATTCTCCAACTCTTTTAATAGCTGAACTGTGATTCAAAAAATGCTAATTCATTTTTCACAATAAAATGATTATTGGAAAGTGTTGTAATCCTTTACATTCTGCTCAGTGTTTAATTACAAAATTATCAAAGAATAATTAATTTAGTGAAAGCACAGGTAAAATCCCTTAGCATCATTCTCAGAGGTCATTATTTGTGCCATAAATGTAAATGAACATTTATTTTCAGTTCACTAAGGACAGGAAGATACAAACACAAATGTTTAAAACTCTTCTCTCCAATTAGCAGTTTTTTCACTGTAAAGGTACATTTTTTTCAAGTTACGATTTGCCAGCAGTGGCCTCTTTCAGCTGGATCATGCTCCCTGCCACACTGCAAAAATGTTAAGGAATGGTTTGAGGAACATGAAAAAGAGTTTAAGGTATTGACTTGAGCTCCAAATTTCCCAGATCTCAGTCTGATTGAGCATCTCTGGGATGTTCTGGTCAAAGAAGTCTGATCCATGGAGACCCCACCTCACAACTTTCAGGACTTACAGGATCTGCTGCTAACGTCTTGGTGCCAGATACCACAGGACACCTTCAGAGGTCTTGTGGAGTCCAGGCCTTGATGGGTCAGAGCTGTTTTAGTGGCACGAGGGGACCAATACAATATTAGACAAATGGTTTTGTCTAATATCAGGAGTTGTCATTTTAAATGAGCTTGTTAATTAGACTGTTTCAAGCCAGCCCACTTGATTTTCTGATCTAAAAAGCAGCTGGAAAATGAGTCAATCTCTGACCCATTATGACCGGAATATAAGAATCTGAACATCAGTAAATTCCGAAGTAAGTTAAGTAACCACCAATCAAAGGGAGAAAATTAAAGGTAAGTTTGCTTTTTCTGCTAATTTAGTAATACATTTACTGTTTGCACTTAATTTATAGAAGTGAGAAATCCCAATTCACCTGTTCAATTAATAATGTGTAGATAATGGTACAGATTCCTTTGATATTATGGTTCGTTCATACAAGGTACTTTCTCCTGTTGTTGATGTTATTATTTTGCATTCTTAATTTGGGCCACAATAACTTCCAGTCATTCAGAAGCAAACACACTCCTATTAACTTTTATTTCTCTTTGAATGAACATTTGCAAAACATCTTGCCATTCAATATATTTACCAAAGTGCAATTTTCCATTTGCAAACTTTAATCTAAATGTTTTTATTTTATTTTAAATCACTATTGCAAAGGTGTACGCATGTAAAAGGTGTACCCATCCCACTCCTATTCCAGAAATACCTTTTCTATACATTCATTCCCCTATATTCATATTTTATTTAAGGTAACTCGTAACCTCAGAATCCACCTCCATATGTTAAATAATGAACTCAATAGTGTAATCTTAATTCTATTTCATTATGGATTTCATCAAATTTGTCTTACTATCAATAAAACACAGTTAAGTTGCAGTTACAGTTAAGTGTTTTATTTAAGGTGCCTGGTATCAAGTTAAGAAAATATGGTATACTCTTACATTTTCTAGAGGCATTTTGGATGGTGTCATTGTCAACAAGACAACATTCACTTAACTCTGACTGACTTAATAACTTATTTAACATTAAATGTTCTCCCCAATAGTAACACTTTAGGACAACAATATTCCAACGTCTTGACACGTCATTCATTGATTGTTTAGTTTCCATTAGGCATGGTATACAAGTTATAAGAATCACTGTGAGAAATGCTATGTCGCTGGTTTGGTGGTTATTATGTGTGGTTTTTATTGATTTCATGATACCAAAGCATCAGAAAATTTCCACAGAGTATGAATTAGATGCTACTAGTGTTGCACGTGATAAAACATGTTTTTCAGCCATTGCTGAATGTTTCAAGAGTTTTAAGAAATAGTGTATAGAATCTATGATATAACCGGGTATTCAGAGCAGTCAAACCGTGTGAAGAAATTATTGAACATTATATTTCAGCACGTAGACCATCAGGATCATTGTGACAATGAACAAATTAGAAACTCAGAATAAAATAACTTTATCATAGTTTGTATATGTACGTGTACATCTACAGATGTAAATGTTCAAAAATTTCACTTAACTATAATCACTGGCTCCAATAAATTCTTCCATAACAAAACTATAACAGTGAGGTGGTTTACTGGATTTTTAAAATTAATCTGCAACTAAACTATGCACAGCGCAATGCACGCCACACTTCCATGATAATCCGATCGTGCTTTCATATTATGACATAAACCAGTACGCGATGTAAACATAAGCGCCCTCGAATAACGACGCATTTGAAGGCTGGGAGATTTTGCATTCATCGAGGATGAGATACTTTTTGGACGTACAGCACGTTGGCCACCGTGCTGTTATTTCATGTCATGGCAAACTCTTGCGCACCCTCTGGTGCTTGCTAGACTCCGAAAGTTCTTTGTGTTGCCTGCTTTGCAGATTGTCTTCCTTGTCTCTGTGGTTGCTCATTATTCAGAGACAGACGGATCTCAGGTCATCTGCAGCTGCAGCAAAGGAGAAGCAGGAAAGATGGCGATCATCCACTAGACCGGGCACACGCATGAGACACAAAACAACTTTTGGAGAGATCGCGTTTCTGGACGAGCCCGTAAGTAAAATACTATTCACCCCCAATTGCCAAGCTTTGTTAATGATCCATAAGAAATACGCTACGGTAGACCAAATGATCTGGAGAGCGTCTTGTGAATGACCTGGAAAGAGGGTTTTTTCTTAGTTTAGGACCAGTCGCAGTGACTTGGGGAGTCGCAGCGAGAGCGGTTGAAAGCTTTTGTTGGCACCCAAACATGTAAAGTCACCTAGATTGCATTCCCCCTATTATTTTAACCATCGTTTTTGAATTTGCAGGTATCGATACGTGCTTTTTGAAGGCAGGTCTGCGCTCGGAAACGGACCTCATTAGAGGTTGTCTTGAGCTATGTGATCGATCACTAGGGAGAGAGTAAATTTGTCAGGTCTGCTCGGGGGATTTATATATCACCCCTCGCTCTATTTTTTCGACTATTTGAGGGAAGCCATTGCACGGATTGCTGTCCTTTCTCCCCCTCCCCTTAGTACCGGTGCGAAAAGAGCTGAATCTCCGGTAGCGGCAATCTGACATTGCCGGTGGTCCCCTGCCAGACACTCCGAGAAAAAGCCGCGTACACAGTTGTTATGCTTCTTGATGGCTTGTCTTGCATTAGTTAAAATGTCAACTGATGGATTTAATACTCTTCCACCAAAGTAAGAGTGCCTGCTTTGTGGGTGTGTGTGTAGGGTAAATGTGTTGAATTGCAGTTAGAGTTTGCCTTGTTTTCCGTGTCCGGCACTCTCGGTTTGTTGCTGCGAGCTGAGCTTTTTTGGATGTCTATGCTGTCAGCGCTCTGAAGTCAGGTATGTCATTGTGGGCTTCACCATAAAATGGAGGAAGGCAGATGAGTCTCTTAGGAAAGCCAGGCATGTTTTTCTTCACTCAAGAGCAAAAGGTTGATTTTCCTTGTTTGGGTGAGGGGTGGTGGACTACTTTGACTTGTGTAGGTTGTGCTTGTGTGTGGGTAGTATGAGGAAACAAGTGTGTGGTTTGGCTCCTGGTGAACTAGTCATGTTTAAGTTTTTTTTTTTTTTGTCTTGTCAATGCTCTAGACTTCACAAGAAAATGGAGGGCGTTAGGGCTTCCAGAAGCTGGACTGTGAGGAGGGTTGGAGCTGACAGTGATGCTGAGAGAGGGACATAGATGAGATAGGAATTTTAATGCTTAATTATGCAGTGGGAGAACCCAGAGATTCTTAATTTTCAACAAAGTGGCCTTCACACACAGAGAAGTTACTCCCGCAGTTTGAAAGTTCTCCAGATGTTTTGATTGCTGTAAAATGAATATTGATGAATTAATCAAAATTATTAATTAATGAAGCTGCTAAATGGTCTCTCCCCAAGAGTTCTTACAGCTGAAAGAGAATGATATGGAAATATTGCTGAAGATGTTTTAATAAGTGACACCCAACTATGGAATAAATTTGCATTCTACTTTTAGCTTACAAATGGTAACCATCCTAATAATTGCACATTTCTCAGCTGACGTCATTTTTCTGGAGGACAGCTACCCATTTAAAAGTCAAAACGAAGGTGATTCTGTTTTGTTTGCTATTATTTATTTAAGTACTTAAGTTGTTTTTGAGTGTTGAGGGGTTCCTTTGTATTAAACTTGCTTGAATAAGTGTGCCTTTTGATTTTTTTAGAAGTACAGTTTCCTAATTCTTTACAGAAGGAAAAATGCATCTTCTGTCAAGCATTATATTATTCCTGTCTGAACAGTGTCAACTATTGTATGGTGCTTCTGCAGTAGAAATGGTCGCAAGGAAATTTTGCTGGCGATCAGGTAAGGCTCAGTAATTTTCCTGTGGCCCTGTTTGGTGACATACAGTCAAAATGGAGGAACTCTTTATGTCATGGCTTTGCTAACAATGGAGATTGTCTGAAGGTGTTTATCTGAAGAATGTCAAAGGCTCCTGCAAGAAGGAAAAAAAATTGTTTTTGGTTAGCTGAAGGGAGAAATCTCTTGATGTGTGTCTAGGTTAAGGTTGTTCCTTGAAAATTGTATATGGGTTGCAATATGATATTTATGGACCATTCGAGTCATCAGCAGTGGACACTCTTGATGGGACGCCAGTCTGGCGACAGGCACAGACTATCATAAACAACTCACACATACTCACCTCAACTGTATGTCTTTGGGTTGTGCGAAGAAACCCATTTAGAAAAAGAGAGATCCTACACAGAGAGCCAGTGGTGTGGGGTTAACCCCGTAACCCCTGGGGGTGTAATTCCCCGGGGCTTCCCGCTGTGTCACCAAACATTACATTTAACTGACAGAAATAAATGGCAGTAATAGTCCAAAATTAAGGCTATGCAATCAGGTTTAGCTAATTTTTATACATAGGAAAAAAATCAGGTCATTGTAAAGATTTAAAAAAAAAAAAAAAAAGTTTGTTAAACTTTGAAGTCACACATTTTTTTCTTTATAGCTTATACCATTCGTTCAAAAGTTCATCTGTTACGTTTAATTCATGCCACACCTTTTATATGTTTATCGTTATGTAATGGAAACCCTCCCTATTGCCCATTCACACCTATATCTTAAATATAATTCAGATTTTTTCCTGCATTTACAAGGGAGTTGTCAACTGTCTATTAATTGTTTTAACATTTTAATTCATCTGACACTTTCTGTGGTGTGCTTTTAAAGTGGCTGCATATTTCAGAGTTCAGTGGCAGCAGCAGGTTGTCTCCTGGGATTTGAACCAGCAACCTTTAGGTTATGAATTTAAAAACCTTATGAGTCATTATATATGAAAATCATATTTATACGTCGGTTGTACATCAACAGACACTCTTGTCTAAGTTAAAATATGCAAATGTTTCATATATTTCAGCTTTTTTTTTCCCCAACAAATTTCAGGTTAAATTTGGAATAAACTGCTCTGTTTGTAAAGGTCAAGTGGATATATTAATATATGCATCTAGAGTTTTCCTCATTAACATTTAGCTCTAAAATCAATTAATTGATAAAATATTTAGAAATGTAACATTCAGTTGAACATAATTAAAATTGTTTGAATTTATGATTTTAGTTATTCGTGAAACATACAGTTTAATCAAGATTGATCGATTGAGAGATCAGCTTGAACAAAAAATTGAGCATGTGTAATATGTCCTGCTGATAGGATATCAATGGGATGTGTATCACACTGTCTTTGAACCAAACCTGTTTCACAATAATATATATTAGTGTGCAAATTAATGATGCGTGTGATGATACATGTAAAGGAACGACCTTGGTCAGAAGTTCATTATAAATATAATTAGGCTTTGACAATGAGAAATTTATTGCCTTATCTACAGTCACGCAGAACCTGCTCCTACCTGAAGAACCCTTGGATATGCAGGCCTCAGGTATGACACTGCTGTTAATGATCGACTGACAAACATGCTAATTTCATGATTAAGTTGGCAAAAATTTGCGCGCCCCCTGCCACAATAACTGTCCTACAGCCACAGATATTTGGGTAATGATCTTAATATGCAGAAAGACCAAACTGACCCTAGACTGTAAAATGAAATATTATAAACAAACATTGCTTGTTCATGGACTATGAAAGCAGTTCAAAGTCTTGGAAAATGTTCTTCTTCCACTCAGCTTTTACTGCACAAGGCCTTCTTTGAGAATGAAGGCATCCAAAGTTCCAGCCCAGCATGTGATGCTGGTGTCCAAGGTCAATTAAATATTTAAGTGTTTGGAAGAAGTTCTTAGTAAGTAAATATTAATGGATCTCTCAACTTTCCACCACAACTGTTAGAGGCTTGTGTAAAATCCCTTAAACACTATTTAATTATAAGACTTAACTTTTATCGTTAGCTACCTTATCATGGACACGTTCAATGAAAAAGAAATACGACTGAAGTATAATTGCAATGATAATTTCAACCTTAACGCATCAAGGGTTAATGCATTTCCCAAAATCATAGTTGCTTACACCTATATGGTTGAAACCATGTGACTGAAGGATTCCAGCTCTGTTAGTTGCTAATGGGTGGAAAACATACCCTAGATCATCAATCTTAGAAAAAGTTAATTATTCTGATTTGCGTGTTCATCGGGTTGATAAGATAACTTAATATAACATACATCATTTGATTTCGTTGTCCAAGTATTTCTGGCTAGGTTCATCAACTGTCGTGTTGGAGTTGGCTCCGCTGGTACTGTAGGTAGCCTAGTGTGTATTTATGGTGTTCCCAGCTGAACTAGATTATTTCCCAGCTCTGTGCCAGTCAGGCCAAGACTGGAGTACAATCTGGTCTTCTTGGAGTTTGAGTTAAGAAAACCGAAAAAGAAAAATGTAATTAGACAACATGTGACTCGTAATTGAACAAGCTTGTGGTTTTTTGTATATTTCGATTACCAGGTTTTTATTTCGATATTCATTTATGTAGCTGGCTAAAATATTTGCACTTGCGTTATTGTATTATCAATATTTTATCATAGTTTACATTTGGGTAACAAACTGGAGTTTGTTTTTGTATGACAAACTGCTTCATTTGCATCTAAATGAATGTATACATTAAGAGTTACTAATTACAATTATTTGCTCAAAATATACTCTGGCACTTGAATCTATTTGAATCATTTTCTTCAGGCAGAAATGTACTTAAAAAAAAAAAAAATTAAAAAGCAAGAAACATAATAGAAGTCAAACTGAATTCCTTTCTCCTGAACACACCAATATTAACATATAACATTTTAACGTCCACCATTATTCAGTCCATTGCATTATAAGATAAATATTATAATGGTCTAACCCATTTTTGTTTGTTGCATTTTCCAGTTGCAGTAACTTTGGGATATGCTGTAGGAAATAGAAAAGCTACAATTGATGGTCATGTTCTACCAATTCACTGCTTCTTCAGAAAAAAATAATCTATATTTTAATTATATATTTATATAATGTGAAAATTGCCAATTTTAAATGTAAAAAAATTTTTCTGTCACTTTCAAACAATTATACAGTGCATTTCAGTAATATCTTCATTATTTAACCTTCCAAGGCTTCAGGTTTGGGAACTTCTTCTCGTCTGTCACCAGCTACTCAGTCCAAGGCAGCTAGATCAGGTTGAAACCTCAGCCGCATACTGTAACTGAAGGAACTGCTACGTCAGGCCTTCAGAGAAGAAGGCGAAGCCGGCAGCATTTGGCCCGACATCTACAACCTCAGCTAAATTCTCATTATTTTAAATCTCTGCTCTGTACCTTTTATAAGAACCAAAATTATATTTAGTTTTTTTTTCTTTCAATAGAAGTGCTTCAAACAGTGTGACACTCTTTTAAAAAAAATCCTACTCCAGGAAAAATGAATTTGGCTTCATGCAAAAAGCATGCCGTTGTTGCCCTTGGGGTACCTTATAATTCGCTTAATGCAGTGTTTTTTTAGTGGAGTAGATTATGACCGTGAGCATTACAGACCGCAGACCTAAAGTGCCTAAAATGGAGGTGTGCGTGTAAGCTGGTGGGGTCTTGCTCGCAATATCCACCTTCAAAGTCACAGAAGCAAGGTGAAGCAACATATATCCTCTGGGAATGGGGTGAATGATGATTAAACAGATGTGAAAGAGCCGGGTGATTAATCCCCAATTCTCAGGCATGAAGAGGATGACACCAAATGTGCGGTCTGGACAAAAGGGAATAGCTTTGAATGTGCATGACAATCTTGTAAAGACCTGCAAGACTGGATGTTGTTTCTCACCTACGTCTGGCGTTTTCCTCTGATTACCTACACAGTTTTTGCGCTTTCCATACTATCAATGCATTTTTCTGCAAACCTAATGGAGAAATTCTGCTTCGGGTAAGCATGTGAGAAAATAGTTTTGAGGTTTTTTTTTTTTCTCACTTCCTAAACATTGCTTTCTTAATCCACCTACATTAATCCTGATCCTGCATATTTCATTGTAGAACGCTAAATTAAAAATTGTACTTTTCAGGTATGGCTGTTTGAGTTTGACTTTATTAGGACTGCACTACACCATGAGTCAGAAGCAGAGATTAGCGAAGGTGCTGGTCGTTTGTTCAGACTGTTTCTGTAAAGCCGATTTCACTGCAGTGACCAATTGTGCCATAGCAACCGGGACTTTGTGAATAGTAAAGGTGTTTGACTTCATCATCATATTCATGGAACTACTCTTGATTGTGTTTAGCAATGTACATGGGGTCATTGAGAGAACAGTGCCTGCACTGTAGGGTGCATTTGTTCCAGCAAAATGGTCTCATGCTCCTTTGTCATCATACAAACTATGCAGAACAATCATCAGACCTAATGACTTCCATGAGATGGCAGCGTATGCCATTGTGGATCCCCTCACATTTAACAGTTTGCTTTTTCCAAACATAAACTCATCTGGATGTAGGAAAAAGCATGATTCATAAGACAATCTTACTTTTTTCCATTTCTTTGGGGTCCACCAGGTTATGTGTCTTTGTATATTGGCCTTGAATGCAAGTGGTCTCTGAATGGCAGCCCTGCCATGAATTCTAGCTTTGTGAAGCTCAATGTGCAGTTTTTGTTGCGAGTGGGTCGCAGAGGTGTCGATTCAGTTCTTTGGTAATTTTTGAGACCCTGCTTTTGTGGTGCTTAGCAACTGTTCTGTTAAGTGTCTGTCTATCACTGCTGGTGAACTTCAAATTGCGAGCACTGCTCCTCTTATTCAGTGGCGTTTTTCCCATGTTTGGCAAATTCTGGTATTTTTGAGACTGTTCCCATGGGCCCCATTAAATAATTTTGCAGCTTTTGTGACCAATACACCTGGAATTCAGGATTCAACTTTTTGGTGTTTTGGAAACTCATAGATTCCTTATGTTGCTTTGATATCTTGCATATCACTCCTTCTGATAGTCCAACCAGTTTTAAAGCTGACACACCGTTGATGGGCATCCAACCCAGTATTACTCTGCTTTCTAGCTTTGTTTGTATTTGTGATGTAGTTACTTTAAAGTTAAAGTCCTTGTTGTCTCTCTGTGATATTGTCCCACACAGTGTATACAAGTATATTTGTGAAAGAGTTTGTAAATAATTTTGATCTTTTTGGATTTAGATGAATTTCTCTTCAGATGTGATCATCTTCATCAAATCCGCAATAATTAAGCCAATATTATTTAAAAATAACATAAATGATATTTAAATCTCAAATGCTAGTTGAATAAATGATTTAAGCAATCAAAGTCATTGATCGAGTCTTTGAACATATGTGAATTCTTGAGTTAATTAGTGATGGAACCTCCTTTATTGGCGGAGACCACAATTGATTGTATTCTGTAGCAGTTGATCTTTTGAGGTCTTTTGGCCCATTTTTCTTCATGGATGCTTTTGGGTTTTTTTGCTTGAAAACCATACTTCGGGTCAAGCCATAGTATCACAACGGGACTCTGACTTGGTTATTCTAAAATATGAAATTTCTTTTATTTTAATCTCTCTGCTGTTGACTTACTCCAGCATTTTGGAACATTTTCATGTAACATGACCAACTCCTTTTGAGTTTTAGGTAACAGCCAGCTACCCTAACATTCTGCTATAGAATTTGCTGAAAAAAGCTGAAATTCATCGCTCCTTCAATGATTTCAGCCTGCACAGGCCCTGAGGCAGGAAAGCAGTGACATACCAGCAAGCTCCATGTATTTTGCTTCATGCAGTGTTTCCTCCAGATGTAATACTGTGTCCCTTTGACCCTGACCAGGGTTAGCAATTGGATAATGCTGTGTCCACCGCAAGATATCTGTTCATAAAGTATTGCTCCAGTACTATGGAACATCCAGGTGGTGATGGATAGTAATGCTTTATTTATTTATTTATTTGGAGAACAGTGGTCTCCTGCATAGTAAGCACTTTTCCATGATCAGTGTTCAGTTTTCTTTTGGCAGACCCATGAACAGAGACCTTTCATGAGATGCCTGCAGATCCCTAGTCGTCTCTGTCAGTTGTTTGAGGAATTTATGCTGTGCCCTTGACCTGACCTTTTGTAGAACAGTCGCTCTTAGGGAGAGTAGCAGTGGTGCAGAATTTCCTCCGGTTGCCAACTATCTGCCTGACTTTGGACTGATGTTGGGTTTCCAATTTTATGAGCTTCAACACCTCTTCTGCGGTGCCCTGAAATCTCTTTTGATCAAGCCCATGTTGTACTTGAACAGAATGCTCTTGCAAAGTGCGGGTCCCCAAAATTGTGTTATAATATACATATGACCCACACATCAACCGACTATGACACCTGCTTCAATCACCCTCTTTTCAAGATTGTATTATCTTAGAAGTTTACATGCTTTTTCCATCCATGACCTTGATCTTTGTGAACCATTGGGTCCATAAAAGCCTAGCGTTTGACATGTCTTCATTGGTATCACTTAGATGAAGATAGGATTACATTTTAGGGTCCAATCATATAGAAATTCCGAAAATTCCAGTGGATTCACAAACTTTTCTCACATTGTAAATGAATGGAAATGCTACTAAAAAAGAAAAAAAGATTAAAAAGCAAGAAACATAATACAAGTCAAACTGAAAAGGCGGTATAGCTGCATGCTGGCCGACAATGAGGCATTTTTCACGTTAGCCTTCAGGTATCTCTTTGTTCACCTCAAAGCAACTCTGCTGACAGTTGTTCCCAGTGTGCCGTGATTTTTCTATCTTGTGTTATTTGAGAGTATTTTCATTATAATATTTTATTTTGCCTGTGCACAAGTTGTTGAATCAAAATTTGCTTATGATTTATCCGCATGGGTCTGAATGAAATCTGTCATAGTTGTATTTGTTGGCAAACTAATGGCAAGGCCACTGACTTGGTGGTGACTGTTGCCAAAACCCTTAGGTGACGCGTTTGTCCACAAATAATATGCATTTAATGACCTTGTAAGAAATAAATGACACCCGGCTCCTTTTAACAATATAGTGTGTACAACATTCAGTGTAGGTTATAAGCAGAGTATTTTGGAGTATTTCACAGCATTATAGTGACAGTACGTAAAAGTATATTGCTGTGTTATAGCGAAATGTACTGAACAGGAATGAAACGATGATAATGAAGGACTCGTATACCACTTCCACAAATGGTAGTGATCTTTATCAGTTTTGCCATATTGTAAGTATTCAGGTTTTCTTTTAAGCTGTCAGTCTGGAGTATACTGCAGGCTCACAGTAAAGAACTGCGAAACCTTTGCTTGTTTCTGAATAATTCCAGAATATTTGGATCCAGTTAAGAGGTGATAGTGTGTTTAGCCCCAGTAAATTTCAGATTGATGTTACGATGGCTGTGGTACTGCTACTGCCTTTGGGTGAAAAGGAAGGTGATGTTGCCACCCCAGCAACACTTTCTGGCAAAGCATTGACCTTTTTAGTCAGCAGTTCCCTCAGGCACTGTTTCTTCATCTGCACTCGCAGTGAAATAGCTAGCAGTGATTATCCGTGATCCATTTTAGGACTCTGCTGATGTCCTCAAACGAACCATTGAGCTCCCTGCTGATGTTTGAAATGACTCTCACAGTGAATTTCAAAATAGACCTAATAATCCTTAGTTTTTCAGCTGCATTCCATCTTGTAGCAGTAATGAGCCATATTCTATGCGAAATCTATAGCTACAGTTATGTTTAAATATTCAGTTGATTTTCAAGTGAGTGCTTCATTCAACACATAGTCAAGCTCTGATTGCAATTAATCTCATAGCTTCAGGTCATTATAAAACAAATGCTGCGTGTATATAATATAGCATTTTGTATCAAACAAAAGTAACATGCTATTATTATTATTATTATTATTATTATTATGGATGCACACAGTGATAGCTACAGGATCCCCATTGTTTTTATTATTA
>JAODKF010000126.1:17770097-17787053 GCA_026779585.1 Mormyrus proboscirostris
CTGCGTGTATATAATATAGCATTTTGTATCAAACAAAAGTAACATGCTATTATTATTATTATTATTATTATTATTATTATTATGGATGCACACAGTGATAGCTACAGGATCCCCATTGTTTTTATTATTATTGTTATTATGCAAAAACACAAACCCAGCATTCTGCATACCACATTTCTTTAGGGTCGTCTACCAAAGGTAAAGCTTAGCTTCACAAGGGCATGATGCTTATCTACTGCGCAAGTACCTTTTTGACGCTTTTTGCACCTGGTTGCCTGTACTGTGTAGCTTGCAGTGTGAGACTATGTCTGCCTTCAGTGTCTTTTTTCTGTTTTACAGGCAGCATTCAGAAGGAAACGATTATGTGTAAAGCATAAAAATTTGTATACAGCGATATAGAATTATTGAAGACTGGTGAAATGAAATGCCTTACATTATTGCACATAGAGTTCATTCGTAATTTGAAATTATAAATGTAATTGATTCTAGGGAAATGAAATAAATAGCAAAAACGCATCCAGTATTTCCAGGTAGAAGGGTCAGAGGGGATTCAGGCAAGGACAGAGATCACACTCCCTTCTAGGCAGTACAGATGTGGACGGCGGATCAGTGATTTTTAATGAAAGTATGCATATCACTCTGAACCACATTGTTGATGGTGGACCTGTATGTGATTAATTGACATCAACAAACAATAAATATTGTAAAGAAAGATTAAGCATGGAAACCATAAAACTATTAATGCATTTAAAAATTGTACCAAAATACAAAATTGGGTACAATTTTTGGGCCATTCATTGTCAGAGTTTAAGTGTCCCTACAGTCATGTGAAAATAATTGGACACCCATTAAATATTTTATATGTTTTTAAGAAATATCAACATATCAATATTAAATCTTGTTTCAAATTGTATTTGTAGATAAAGGCGATGTAATTGCATCACTTATGCAAAAGCAAGAAACAAATTCGCTTATTTAATAAAAGAAAATACCTAAGATGCGAGTTCCTACTGAGGAAAATGTTAGGACACCCTATGTATTAACAGCTAGTATGTCCCCCCCTTGGCTGAAATAACCTCTATAAGACATTTCCGAAACCATATATCAATCTCTGACATCGCTGGCAGAAAGCTTTCCTCACTCTCAAGATTCAGATCCGGGCTTTGACTTGGCTATTCCAGAACTTTCCACGTCTTTCTTCTAAGCCTTTTCTTGGTAGATTTACTGGAATGTTTTGGGTCATTGTCATGTTGCATGGTCCACCCCCACTTCAGCTTCAGCTTCTGGACAGATGATCTTAGATTGTCCTCAAGCGCCCTCTGATACAATGAAGAATTTATAGTGGATCCTGTGATGGTGAGCTGGCAAGGTCTTGCTGCAGCAAAGCAGCCCCAAACCATGACATTACCACCCCCATGCTTTACAGCTGGCATGAGATTCCAAAATCTGTCTTTGGTTTACACCAAACATGTTCTCTGTTACTGCACCCAAAAAAAATCCAATTTCATATTGATTTGTCCAAAGCACATTATTCCAGAAGTCCTGGTCCTTGTCTAGGAGGTCTCTGGCAAACTTCAATCTTGCCATGATATCTTTTTTCTTTGACAGCAAGGGTTTCCTCTTTGCATACCTCCCATGTATCAAATCAAGCTTGTGCTGTCTTGTGCATCTACCCCGATGGTAGATGCTTGTTCCTTGACATCAACTGTATCAAGAGCTTCCTATATATCCCATGATGACATTTTAGGATCTTTGGAGACTTCTTTCACCATCTTGCTATCTGCTCTTGGGCTGAACTTACTAGGACGGCCTGACCTGCCCATGCTGGCAGTTGTTTTAAATGTTCTCCACTTTTAAATAATTTTCCAAGCAGTGAAATGGCTGATTCCAAACTCTCTTAAGATCTTTTTATATCCTTCCCAGATTCATATGCATCTACAATCTTCTTCCTGAAGGCCTCAGAGAGCTCCTTGGAACTCACCATGATGATACAACTCTCTTCAACAATGAAGAGCAAACCAAACTAAATGTCTGTGGTTCAAATATGACTGACTCCACCAAGAAGCTCCGTATTGATATGTTAATCATTTTCTCCTGATGTGGTGCACCTGAATCTAATTCTAGGCGTTTTAAATGAGGGTGTCCTAACTTTTTCTTCAGTGGAAATTGGCATCATAGTTATTTTCTACTGTTAAATAAGTGAATTTGTGAATTTATTTCTTGTTTTTGCACAAGAACTAAATATTTAAATATTTTTTCACATGACTGTATATCACCACAGAATGTTCATTTCCTATCTTCTTCTGTAAGATGTTTGCGTGGGCTGAGCTGAAAAATCGCTCATTGATATTTTCACATTTTCCCCAGAGCTCACCAAAAACACGTAATACTCTCAGTGAAATTATCCATATAAAGTCTTGTACAATACTTTCTTACGGGAGGCTTGAATTTTGTGTTTGATGGTTAATGCTCATAATCGTACAATGCTGATAAATGTGGAAAGGTTTGTGTGTGACCTTGTAGTAAGTTTCCACAAAGCTGATTTCGGTTCTTGTTTTTTTTTTTTTTTTTTTGCCTGTGTTGGAAGACGACAGCACAGCATCTAGCTCTGTTTTAATGCTCACCACTAAACCGTCCCATCTGTGCAATGAGATATGAAAATAGAGAGAGGGGAACTGTGCTGATATGCACTGGAGCAGCTTATTGGTCCCTGACCTTGGTGCTTGCCGACGTAACTTAGTTTTGAGGCTACATTTGGCTCTCTGAAATAGAGGCTTCCCTACTAAGTCGGCATTCTTTCCACTTCTGCTGTGATGCCTGAGAAACATCTATTCTCTGAAAAGAATTTCTGATAGTGGTGGCCTTGCTAACCAGGACTGGCATTCCTCCTGACGTTGCAGTTGTAACCTTTCACACCTATTTTTGCCTCTTTCTTAAGCCGCTTTGACGTTTGACATGTCATCCTTAAATATAA
This sequence comes from Mormyrus proboscirostris, assembly GCA_026779585.1. Taxonomy (NCBI): domain Eukaryota; kingdom Metazoa; phylum Chordata; class Actinopteri; order Osteoglossiformes; family Mormyridae; genus Mormyrus; species Mormyrus proboscirostris. Next base: position 17,773,072 of record JAODKF010000126.1, read on the forward strand.
TTTCTTTCTATAGCACTTTCGCACAAGTTTTGCAAGTGAATATCTGTAGAATATATTTACGTAATGTACTAAAATCTGAAATAGCTAGTAACCTATGAGGTTACTTTTAATTGACATTTATAGTTTAGGGACATAAATAACATAAAATGCCACGGGACTGCAAATGCACAATTAAACATTTTTGTATTGTGTATCGATTACAAAAACTCTTTTGTGCCCGAAGGTATCCTGTTACATTTCAGAAGGTAACCTGAAAGTTGCATTCCGCTGATGAGAATCGCAGATGAAAGCAAGCTGGCGACGGACTCTGAATAGTCCAGAGCTCTTAGCAGAAACAATGTATGCTCTCCTTGAGAAAGGAGGCACATCTTGGAGCAATGTTGCCTATTTGCCCATGTCTTAAATAGACGTGACTTGATGGGGAAAGGAAGCATTCTGTTTGGCAGGCTCATGCGAAGGAAACAGTTGTCAGGTGGCCATCTGTTAGGGCTGGTTGGAGGTTTGTTTGACCTTGTATTTTAAGATTTCTGACATTAAATGGCAAATGATAATTTAACTGAAAGAGTAATGCAGGTTTTGCATTCAACTTATTGGATATTAAAGACCATTTCCTTCATATAATGTACAATTTAGTATCCAGTAACTAATAATGTATTGTCGCACACTCTTGTTAAGTGTCTTGGGCCTACTGTGTTGTGGAAGGTGCTATATGAAAATACTTCGTACAAAAGCAATCGTTGCCAAATTATAAAAAGAAAGTTAAGTATGTCTTTTCTGTTTATTTTCTGCTAAAAACAATTGTTTCCTTCAAATGACTGACAGTACATTTAAAAGTAGATGACAGTAATAAATATTACAACCATCATTAACCTCTTTCAAAGCTGTGCATCTATTTTGATGAATTGCAATGTATTTCATTATCTTGTGTACTTGATTATCTTTCCTCCTTTGTACTCTATAATATTCAACATGTAAAGACTAAATACTTTTTAACATAATCTGAATGTACAAAACATTCGGGGAACCATCCAAATATTGCGTTGCATTCCTTTTTTCCCAACAACGCCCTCAACAGGGCCTGACTTCTACAAAGCGTTCCTTTGGGATGCTGGCCCATGCTGACCCCAGTGCTTTCTCCAGTTGCATTGAGTTGGCTGGTAGCGGACCTCTGCTCCAAACTGCTCTATCTGGCTCATCCCACAGATGTTCAGTTGGAACGAGATCTGTTGACTGGGCAGGCCGTTACATTAAGCTGGATTGATTGTCATTCCTGGACAATCTTGGCCTTGTGGCCCAATGCATTTTCCTGCTGAAATAAAATCAGCTTGCAGATGGACACGCAGCTATAATGCAGGGATGTTTAGATATCCTGTGGCATTCAAACATGGGTCCCAACATGCAGCATGAAAACGCACCCCATGACCCTTCGGCCACATGTATAACGAGCGCGTGAATGTGTGAGTGAATTCCCTCGTAGCCATGCCCTCCTCTCAGTGTGCAGCAGCAGGAACAAGCATTTGTCATAGCAGGCAATGTTTTTCCTGTCCTCTGGCATTTTTGTTCTTTAACCCACTGCAGCCAAAGTTTCTTTCTTTCTTTTTTTTGCTTGAAGAAGGTGAACTCTGTGAGGTCGTTGGCTGTCAGACCCCATTTGTGTCATGGTGGAAAGAATTATACATTTTTTATGGGACTTTTGGTACAAATGCTGTACTGGACTATCCAACTGTAGGCCATCTGTTCATCTACATGATTTGTATCAGCCCTCTTTGCCTCTCTAATCAGCTCTCCACCACTGGCCTGCCATTGGCTGGATGCGTTTTAGGTGGTCGACCATTTCAGATACATGTTGTACCATCAGTGTTTATGCTCACATCATCTTTTTTGTGGGTTTTTTTTTTTATTATTTGGAGGTTTTTGAAGTTCAATAGTCAGGTTATTGTGTGTGAAACAGGAAACAAAAATATTGTCTTTATTGTATAGCTCCTATGCAGGAAGTGATATTGAACTGATTTGTGTAAAACGTAGAAATTTAAGAACACATTCTTTGTGATTTTTTATTTAAAATATGCTGGATGGGTCCATAATAAAATTGTCAGTGTCTTTCATATAATATATTTACAAATAGTCCTTGTTTTGTACTTGGCACCTATTTCTATTCTATTCTCTTCTGTTATCTCAGGATTATTCTGGCCTGTTTGGGCTTTTCTCCTCACTGTCTCACCTAAATGAGAGAAAATGTGCTTGTAATTATATCCAGTCTTATTACTGAGTGAATGTGAAACACAGCATTGACTACTTTGTCATGAAAGACTTGTGACCTTATGTCTTTGGTATAAAATCAATAACTTGCCATTGTGCCATTTCACGCTAAAATTTATTAGAACGTCTGGGAATTTGTGATGAAGTGTGTGAACTTCAGTCAAAGCGATGTACATCCAGGTTTCTGTGCTGCAGTAGTTCTAAGGACGCTTAAAGGACACAAAATGTCTGGCTGTCTCACACATACTGTGTTGCTAAGCAATTTTAACAATTTTGATGATTTACTTAAGCGCTAAGTAATCTCACGGCACCACTTATAGCTTTTGGCTTATCGTAACCAAAAGTAAATTTACAAAATATTTGATTTAAATAGCTACATGTCGGATTGTAGAATATCGAAAACACTGCAAAAGTGATGCATTTTTTTTTCCAGACTGACATAAACTGGGAAAATCTCTGTCAAACGAGAAATAAATGCCCAGACTATATTTCTTGTATGTTATTTGTTGGAAATTACTGTACTTGAGAGAAAAATCTAGAAATTGTTCCACGCAAAACATTCTTCTGTACGGCTCTTATTGACTGTATGAATACACAGTGTTTAATCAGTCATGGAATGAAATGTCAGAACGTCTTTGTTGAAGGCGGCTTTGGTCCTGATGGATTCTTGCATGGAGCTGGACCAAAGAGTTTAAGGTTCATCTTGCAAAACACGATAATGGGAACACAGCTATGACTCATAGCTTCCTGGTATGAACCTGTGTGGCTCGACAGAGAAAAGCTTTTATAGAACTGTTTATGGTAAGTGAAGGAATACGCCATCATTTAATCTAAGCTGAATTGTCGTGGCAATGCTTTTTGGTATTTTATGCCTTTTCTTTAGCTTCGACAGAATAAATAATTTATGTTTTCCTGGCTCAGCTGTGCAAACTCGATTTGTTCCATAAAAGGTTTTATATTCAGACCATAGTTTTTGAAAGTGTTGTGTCTCCATAAAGTTGGACGAATGGACCAATGCCAGGCAATATAAACAGTATCCTTTTCTCGTTGCATGATTTGGTGGACCGATGGTTAAGGACAAAACCTCTGTACTCCTAATCAGCTTAATGCTGGCGTATTCAAAGGCTCTCTTTCAGACAGAGCAGCTGCTGTCGGCGAGTTTGAGCTGAGGGTGTGACTGCTGGCAGAGTTTGCTGATGCAGAGAGACCGGTTGGTGATTAACAAATGCCAGTAGACTTTGGAATCTGGGGAGCCAAGTCAGATGTCTTTGTCCTCTGTGTTCAGAGGAAGGTGTCCCAGGTGGCTGGGCTACGCTGGCAAGCCCCTAACTCTCAGACGATTCCCGAGCTATGAAAAAAGGGGAGGCTTAGATATGCCATCCATTTTAGACTTCCTTGCATAGGTTAATTTTGAGGGTCTGGTTTGTTTTGTTAACCTGAAGGATTAGATTTCTCTAATGCTGTGCACGTCGTGTTTTTAATTTCAGTATTTCAGCAATATTTTTCCAAGATTTGAAAAGACAAGGGTTATCAAGTGCAAGACGTGGTGAACTGAGCTCGGCTGGAAGATGTACATCTGGCAGATACATTTCTGTCCTAGTAGCTGGAGGGTCTGTAAGGAGGATCGGGCCCATGTTGAGTGCCAGCTGAACACCTCTGGATCTTAAAATGGCTGCCCCTCGAGCTGACAGCAGCTCCTCATTTCGAGTTGCAGGCAGTTGATGAAAATATGACAAAACCTACTTGATTTGGCACAAAGCTCTGTGGATTATTTTTTCTCCAGTGCTTCCTTTGAGATTGCTGACATGTGACCTGGCAGCACAGTGGAAATTGTTCAGAGTACCTGTAAAAATTTAGGTGGGGTCACCATGCCATTGTAACTTGACCCGGATATACAGTTAGACCAGGTTGCTCCAGGATTCTGCCAAAGGGAGTGATTTATTTAATGATGAATTCCAGCATTCAAATTCGTACTCATCTCATCAATTGAACTAGGTATTTCATAGCTCAGAGAGTATCACTCTTGCCTTACATCTCCAGGGTTGTGTGGTTGTGTGGTCTCCTTGCTACTAGATACCCTAGTTTCCTTCTGTAATTCTAGGACATGCAGTTAGGATTATTGGTGTCTCTAAATTGCTGTGATGGCATCCTGTCCAGGGTGAACCTCAGCCCTGTGCCCTGTGATGGACTGGCATCCCGTCCAGGGTGAAACCAAGCCCTGTGCCCTGTGATGGACTGGCATCCCGTCCAGGGTGAACCCCAGCCCCGTGCCCTGTGATGGACTGGCATCCCATCCAGGGCGAACCCCAGTCCTGTGCCCTGTGATGGACTGGCATCCCGCCCAGGGTGATTCCCAGCCCTATGCCCTGTGATGGACTGGCATCCCATCCAGGGCGAACCCCAGTCCTGTGCCCTGTGCTGCTTGGAATTGACTCCAGGCTTGTAGCTGAGGCCATGGCTGATAGCAGCAAATAGTTGAATGATGAATGGATGGAAATGAATGTTGCTGGGGTTTTTTTTTTCCGTTTCTTTGTCATAATGTATTATTAAAGAATTTGCTTAGCCATATAATGAAAATTAAGCACACCTATGCAGATTTTTAGTGTATATATCTCTGCAGTGAGTCTCATACCATATATTTTTTCCAGTGTATTTAAATGTAGTCGACATCAATGTACATTGCAAAATATTATGCATATAATAGTTCATTTATACTGTATATCAGATGTTTTGAAATTGGAAGAGAGGCTTGAGGATCTGTTATGAATTAGAATTTGGTGATTAGTGGTCATTGTCAACACACAGTGTGCAACAACGAAATATGTCCTCTGCATGTAACCCATGTGTGACTTTCGTGACATAGCAGGGGGCAGCTAATTCAGCGGCGTAGCTCTCAGGTCGGGGCGACCTGTCGGGGCAATTCCTTCAGACTGGTGTAACATGGGAGCAGTGCTTGGGGACAGTACCTTGCTCAGGGTACCTCAGTGGTGACATGCTGGTGGGGGATTCGAACCTGCAATCTTTCAATTACAAGCGCGCTTCCCTAACCATCAAGCCACCACTGCCCATACTGATATTGTATTCTAAACCAGTGTGTTTAATAGAGAAATATAATATTTATACCCCGGTTTTAAGTGAGGTGTTGCTAAATGAAGTTAAAATTAATTCTGTGTTTAGGAATGAAAGACGTAAGGCATGTTTCAGTCACAGGGCTACAGATTACATGCCCTCCAACTGATGAACGTATAAACGTCTTTCATGGGTAACTAAAGCAATGAGCATGTTTCATTCCTGCAGATTCAGTCTTATTGTGGAAGGCTGGGTGCATCAGATGGTATTTGTCTGGGCTGAAATGAGAATCGCACTGGGAACTCCAGCTGCAGCCAATGTCATGAAAATGGGACAAGTAAACCTGTAATCCCTCCTAACAATCGTTTTGGTGTAACATCCCAATCATTTCAATGATGTCAGCATTTCATTCCTTCTATCTGTGCCTTGTGGTCTGCAATCACGTCTTCCTCTGTCTCTCTCTCTTTTCTTCCTTGTAGATATTCTGGATTTTTCAAAGATCTCTTGGTGATGGAGGTGTTACAGTGCGATGGCTGTGACTTCCGAGCAGAGACGCACGATGACCTAAAGACACACATTCAGGACGTCCATACGGCCTTTCTGCAGCCCACGGCGGTAGGAGAAGGGACCCCTGGTCAGTCAAGGTCTGAGTCACTCAATTCCCTCAGCCAAGTGGAGGATGAAGAAGATCTGACTGCTTTAAACAAAGAATATGGATCGACACTAGAACAATCAGGTACAATCTCTGTCTAGGAATCATTGATAATGTTCTTTGGGGTGAGTTCTTTAGGAGTAGCGCTCATTTTCCTGTTGAAACTGTGCCTCATTAAGCTTTTTGACATCAAGCCCTCTTTAATCCCCTTTTAAGTATCATGTAGGAACGTTGGGCTGTACCTGAATTATTGAAAAACATAATATTCTTTTGTAAGCTGTGTAAGCATTCATGAGAATTTTAATTTAATATTCATAGAAATTTGCTTTTAAGTTTTGAACTTATGCTGGCTTTGTCTATATGAAAACAAACACAAACGTACAGAGATTGCAGCATTCATTCTACATATTCTTTCTTTTTTCTCCTTTAGGGCTGCATTCTTTTGATAGAGGCCCTGGGCACTTTTCTGGCGCTAACCAAATGAAATACAGCCAGTCAACAAACCAGTCAGCCAAACCTACAATACAGTTTTTCCAGTGCAAGTTCTGCATTCGCTATTTCAGATCCAAGTCCCTTTTGAATGAGCACACGAGGAAGGTGCATAGCCTCATGGGTGATACCTCCCTTAGCGGAGGAAGCTCGCCAGCTTCCCAGTTATCCAAGCAGTCCAGCTATAGGATCCCTATGCACAACAATTTTGGGAAAGTGTTTTCTTGTCAGTATTGCTCATATAAGTCTCCACGCAGAGCCCGGATCCTAAAACACCAAAAGATGTATCACAAAGGCAGCGTATTCAACTCACCCGGGTCTCCACCTGACACTGCTGAAGATTCTTGCTCCAATGCTCTGTCTTCTGAAGATCTGTGCAATGACTTACCTGTGGAAGTGGTAGAGCGTAGTATTTTGGAATCCATGGTTAAGCCTATTACCAAGTCTCGGGGAAATTTTTCCTGTGAGTGGTGCACATACCAAACTTTTCGAAGGGAACGCTGGTGTGATCATGTGATGAAGAAGCACCGCAGTATGGTGAAAATAATTTCATCCCTACAGCAACAGCAAGAGGAAGGAGAGAACACAGGTTCTTTGAAGTCTGATTCAACATCGTCCCCCAGAAGCACCCCAAATTCCAACATACCCGATAACCTTGGTGGAACTGAGGGTTCAGCCAGTAGAGGATCTGGAAATGCAGTTGTTACTGTGATCTCTGGACAAGCTAACAAGGTTTTGTCTTACCAAAATTTGAAAAATAAGTCCAAGACGCCAAACAGAACAGGGTCTTCAAATTTGTCTGAAAGATCGACATTTACGGTGTCAGATATGTCCAATTCTGATATGGATATGGACACTAACATAATGCTGAATGATTCACAAAGTAGCTCGGATGATGATGTGGATATAGATGATCAAAATAACACTAACTCTGAAGTATCTGAACATTCTGCGAAACTACTTCTATCTGAGGAGGATCACAAAATGCTGGAAACAAAAGGAATACAATTTAGGAGGTACCTGAACAGGTTCCAGTGTCCTTTTTGTTCTTTTTTAACCATGCATCGCCGGAGTATATCTCGCCACATTGAGAACATCCACTTATCTGGCAAAACAACGGTGTACAAATGTGATGAGTGCCCTTTCATCTGCACTAGTCTACTTAAATTGAGTACTCATAAACAATTTCACATAGAGGCATCATCTGATTGGGACAGTATGCATTTGCAAAATGAAAACTCAAGTGTTCAGAATGAGGTGCTGGAACCAGTGAATGGAGGAAGTGTTACAACAAAAATGAACGGCAAAAAAATGAGCATGGCAAATGAAATCAGCCAACAAAATTCTCATCATTGCACTCTCTGTAAGTTCTCTACAACCACTCTGAAAGGTCTCCGTGTCCACCAACAGCACATACATTCTTATTGCGACAACATGCACCCATCTAATCCTGATGGATTACCAAATGATCTACACGATTCTGATTCAGAAACAAATAGTTCTTCAAACTATGTACAAAAAACACAGACATCAATTCTTGGATTCTCATCAAAAAAACACTTGATAAATAAGACTGCAAGAAAGTCTATAAATGATTTACCTTTAGATCTCTCTCCAGCTAAGAAAAGAACCCGAATAGATGAAATTGCTAACAACCTCCAAACCAGAATTAATCAAAGCAGACAGCTGGAAGACTCTATAATTAATCTGGAAGAAATGGATGATAGTGAAGAACAAGAGGGGAATAATGTTGAAATGAGTTTGGGTGAAGAGAAGGATGGTGCACAAGCTGAACATCGTGGACACCACTACCACCAGAAGCACATGTATTTGAGAGAACCGGTAGACTCTCAAGTTGACAGTATTGTTGGGAAAGACAGTTGCAACCCTCAATCAAAGTCTGGATCAAAACACATTCCTACTCATCTTATTGTCTTGGATGATGAAGACAATGACATGGATTTTCGTACCTCTGCTGAGTCCAAAGATCTACAAGATGGAGTAAACCAAGACAGTAGAGATGCTTTTCAAGAGGGCCTTAATTACACTGAGGATCCTGGGACACTGTTTTACTGCAAGCATTGTAAATATCATAACAAGTCTGCTCGCAGTGTGAGCACACATTATCAGAGAATGCACCCGTATATTAAGTTTAGCTTTAGATACATCCTTGACCCAGAAGACCAGAGTGCTGTGTTCCGTTGCTTAGAATGCTATATTGAATACACAACCTTTGATGATCTTAATCAACATTACATGGATCATCATCCTGATGCCATTAATGTTCTGAACTTCAATCAACCTGACTTGGTGTACAGGTGCCGCTTCTGTTCATACACAAGTCCAAATGTTAGGAGCTTGATGCCTCATTACCAAAGAATGCATCCAACGGTAAAAATAAACAATGCCATGATATTCTCTAGTTATGCAGTTGAACAGCATACAAAGGGAGTTGAGTCCCAAACGCTGAGAGAAATTTTAAACTCAGGCCCCCAAAGCTTTGGAAATTCCACCTCTGTATCCAGAGCTTCAGTCCAGTCTAGTCCTATTCATAGAAGCCTTCTGAAGACACAAGAGTCAAGCACAGATGTAGATGCCCTTAAAGAAACAACAGTTAACAATGTTATGGTCTATGACTGTGACATCTGCTTGTTTACAAGCCCGAATGTGCATTCTGTTTTGGTACACTATCAAAAAAAACATCCTGAGCAAAAAGCTTCATACTTCCGTATACAGAAAACCATGAGGCTAGTCTCTGTGGATAGGTATCAAGCGTCAGATAACACAGCCTTTGGTTTAAATGTACCTTACCCTCCAAAGACCTCAAGTGTAGTTCCATTGCGAGTGGATGAAGACGTGTACTACTGCAAACATTGTGTCTACAGTAACCGGTCTGTAGTTGGTGTACTAGTGCATTACCAAAAAAGGCATCCAGAAATTAAGGTGACGGCTAAATACATCAAGCATGCTCCTCCTTCCCCAGGATTAATGAAACTCATGGACGAGTTAAAGATTTCTCCACCAAAGCAATTTCTAAAGCAGTTCAGCAATGGAGTCGATACAACCAGTGTTACCCAGCCTCGTTTTGGAGCAGACAAAGGCGAGTCAGAGATGCTTTTCTTCTGCCAGCATTGTGATTACGGGAACCGTACAATTAAAGGCGTGTTGATACACTACCAGAAGAAGCACAGAGATGTAAAGGCCAACGCTGACCAAGTTCGAAGGCACACTGCTTTAGTTCGCAGCCAACGAGAACGAGCTCAGATGGTCCAGTCTGGTAGCATGTCTGGGATAGCCTCTGCATCCGACTCAAACAAAACAAAACCACTCCGCTCTTTAAAGTGCAAACACTGCTCGTATACATCTCCATATGTATATGCCTTGAAAAAGCACCTCAAAAAAGATCATCCCACCGTAAAGGCCACATCCATGACTATTTTACAGTGGGCTTATGAAGATGGCATCCTCGAGGCTGGATATCACTGCGAATGGTGTATCTATTCCCATGCAGAACCAAACGGCCTACTCATGCATTACCAAAGACGTCACCCAGAGCACAATGTTGACTACACTTACATGGCAAGTAAGTTATGGGCTGGTCCAAAAGCTACTTCTGCTCAACAAATAGGAAATGCCGACACTAAGCATTATCAGTGCAGAGACTGTGCGTTTGAGGCTAGTTCTATATGGGACATCACTAACCACTACCAAGCGGTGCACCCCTGGGCTGTCAAAGGAGATGATTCTGTGCTTCTAGACATCATAAAAGGTAACCAGACAAGTGATCAATTGTGCAATCCAACGGACAAAGAACAGCCCTCAATGCCCAATTCATTTAACAGCCACCACCTTACACATGATGAGGGCATTACTGAAAAATCTGCTGAAATGGTTCCCCACCTCTCATTTGCAAGCACCTCTATTTCAAACAATCCATACCAATGCACTGTATGCCTTTCTGAGTACAATAGTCTTCATGGACTCTTGACCCATTATGGCAAAAAGCACCCAGGCATGAAAGTAAAGGCGGCCGACTTTGCACAGGAGGCTGACATCAACCCTAGTTCGGTATACAAGTGTCGTCATTGTCCTTACGTGAACTCTCGAATTCATGGGGTTTTGACTCACTACCAAAAGAGGCATCCACTGGTGAAAGTGACAGCCGAGGACTTTGCTGATGACGTTGAGCAAGTGATCGATGTTAATGACGCCGATGAGAAATCCAAATCACAAAGACAGGGCTACGGTGCTTATAGGTGCAAGATGTGCCCTTACAGTCATGGAACCTTGGAAAAACTCAAAATCCATTATGAGAAATATCACAATCAGCCAGCATCGGATATATTTGATCCTTCCCTCGTGAATTTTTCTGTGAGTAAGGATGACGCAGTAGTGGAATACAGTGGAAGTAATGTTGCAGAAGTCGAAGAGATGACTGACTTTCAGTCAGAAGTGTCTTTGTTCCTTGATGACAAAGAGGAAAAGCACACTGTGTTCACTTGTCAACTTTGTAAATATTTCTGTTCTACCAGAAAAGGTATAGCCCGCCATTACCGTGTCAAACACAACAATGTCAGAGCTCAGCCTGAAGGAAAAAACAATGTCTTCAAGTGTGCTCTCTGTCCCTACACGAATCCGATTCGTAAAGGGTTAGCGGCCCACTACCAAAAGCGACACGACATCGATGCGTACTACACCCACTGTCTGGCAGCCTCCAAAACCGTTGAGGATAAAGTAGACAAGGTTGTGGTGTCTGTAAACCCTCAAGCCAATGCACCTGTCCTGAGTGAGGAGTTGAGGTTGGCTGTGGAAAGGAAAAAATGTTCCCTCTGTAGCTTCCAAGCCTTCAGCAAGAAGAGTATTATCTCTCATTATATCAAGCGCCATCCAGGAGTGTTTCCCAAAAAACAGCATTCCCGCAAACTTGGGAGCTACTTCACCGTAGTCTATGCTAAGGAGCCCGAGAAGCCAGTTGCTTTGGAAAACAACAACGATACCGAATATCAGTCTGAGACAGAACAAGAAAAAGATGTAGAGTGGCTGCCATTCAAGTGTTTGAAATGCTTCAAGCTGTCCTTTAACACTGCGGAGTTGCTCTGCATGCACTACACTGACTACCACACCAAGGATTTCAAACGGGACTTCGCTACCTTACCCAGTCCCACGCCGGACGGCACTGACTGCTACCATTGTTCCCACTGTGAGCTCGAGTTCTCGTCCCTCTCGGAGCTCAGCATCCACCTGAGCAACCATAATGAAGACTTCCAAAAGCGAGCCATGCGTCAGGAGAGGAGAAAACAGCTCCTGAGTAAGCATAAGGAAGCCGAGCTTCTTGAAACCAAGTCAGAGAAGGTTAGTCACTTTTACTTCCTTCATATTGATATTTTATATTTAGGCATTACAGTAGGATTCTCAGATCGCTGATCTACATCGCACCTACTCTGCATGGTATACAGGCCTACATTTTCGCTTATGTAACTGCATAGCATTAGTCTGTATGTGTATGATGCTTGTGCACTGCACTGCGTTCTCCTGGAGGTAGTGTTAACTGGTACATGGAGGAGAATTTTCTGTTTAACAAATATATCTATTGAGGGAAGAAATAGTGCTTAGCTGAATAGGATTCATTTTGAATGTTTAAATAAAAAAGTGAAACACATTTCCTCCTCATTATTTTGCATACTGAAAAAGCTTAAATGTGTACATTGCTAACACCAGTATGACAGTGATGGTTCCGGGAATGCATGATATAATGAAGGGTAGTGCTTGAAACGGAGGTCAAGTTCAGGCTTTAAGAGGATTTTAATGTTTTTATGAGCCATTTGTTTATGTCATAAATCATTTGTCAAAATTTCATTTAAAAGACTCATATTCAGTATATTCAGCCTCCTTTTTTTGCTATCCGGCAGCATAAAATACTAGTAATCTAACTAGTAATCTGCTTTTTCCCCTCTGCATTAGGTGGGCAGCCGTGTACACAAAGCCCCAGTTGGCTACAAGTGCAATTTTTGTGTAGAGGTTCACCCCACCCTGAGAGCAATTTGCAACCACCTCAGAAAGCATGTCCAGTATGGAGAAGGCAAAGAAGAACACGTGAAGGTATGCCGACATTAATCTGCCACGGGAACCGCTTACCGGCTGCACTGACGTACGAGACCCTCTGGCTTTAAGGAATTAAAAGCTGATGTTATATCTCAGTTCCGGATGATTTTGTGTGACCTTTCAGAACACGTGGATTTCTGTGACAGTTTTGGTAAAGCAAGATATACCTCTAATAGGCATCTACCACTTTGTTTTAGCTTCAGATTTATTATGTGTCTTGTACCGAAGAATTGCCACGGTATAATTTATTGCTCAGATTTAACTTATAAACCCTCTACACCATCTAGCTTCCCTTTTGCTGTCTGGCTGTTGCTGTCTTGTTTATTACTGCTATTAGTCAATTTGTTCTGTGTCAATAAACCATACCTTACGTATGGAGATATAATATGTTAAAAAGCAAATTGGTTTTATATGATGAAATTTACATGACTAAGTTTTCCTGCTTTGTTTATAACAATCTTTTCACCTGCATCTGTATTACCTCTGCTACTTAAATTCATCTCATGTCATTTTTTAGCAACACTCTGAACAGGAATTTCAGAGTGTTTCTAAACAGGTTTATTCATACTTTATAGGATATGTTGTTCAGACGGTTTGTTTGTTCCAAAAGAAACACTGTCAGGTCCGTTTCCCTGGGGACAACTGTGGGAGTTCCAGTGAAAGAGTCGTATAAAGTGCAGTTTTACAGGCAGCTGGTAACCAGCCTGCCATTAGTATTCCTCTGGGAGGGGCACAAACCGACGGAAGCTGACCACAAACCCAGTTCATGTGAGATGGATGCCAAAAGAAAACCCATATTTGTGGATCAAGCCAGGTTTTCCCATGCAATGTTCTAGGCACTATATAAATTAAACTTCTTGTTGCACCACTTTTGACAGGGATTCACACATAATCTTGGCTTTAGTAGGAAAATAGTTGTAGTGCCTTGTTCCATTTTCCACAAGAAATATCTCAGTATTATTTAGAACATTTTCATTGTATTTAGTTACTTACTTAGTAGCTAATTGATTAGTCATCCTTGGTACCACTAGCATGAACTTTATTGTAGAATCCATCAGCGACCCTTTGCTGCCAAACTCTCGCCTACATATCTGTGTGTGTGCATTATAAGAGCAAGATGGGGCAGAAGGAAGGAGGATTCCCCCACTGTGATCAATAAATCGTATTATTATTATTATTATTATTATCTATTGCAGTCTCTTATATGAAGACTTCCCATAATTTATGTAAATTGAAATACTTTTACAAAATATTTCAACTCTGAGGTGACGGAGTCACAGATTGTGTTCTGTCCAAAAATGCTGCAGTTAGGAATAACATTGTTAAGGGATCCAACTACACACGTGGACAAAATTGTTGGTACCCTTCAGTCAATGAAAGAAAAACTCACAATGGTCACAGAAATAACTTT
>JAODKF010000126.1:17790499-17802850 GCA_026779585.1 Mormyrus proboscirostris
AGTTACTGTACGGCACTACGGCCATGTGGCGCGTTTCCCTGAGGGAGATCTGGCTCACAGGATCCTCATTGCTGAGGGAGCTTGGAGGGAACAAAAATGTGGACTGTCCGGGGTTCCCCAAGGACTGGGTTGGGAAACACTGGTATAATGCACAGACATGAATCGTATATCTTTGCAATCACGAGAACTTACTACTTGTATGCTAAAATATTCCTGAGTAATCCTGTGCATAATGAGGCATATATTTTACACATTTTCCATGAAAAAGCATCCCTAATAATCCATAAGACATCAATATTATTCACATTACATGGAAAACAAAGCACATATTCGCCTGAGACCTTCATTATCTTGGTCTCGCCCTGCTGTGGTCTTGGTCTTGTCTCGTTCACCCCTGACATGGTCATGGTCATGGTCTTGTCTTGGTCTCGAAGCACTCTGGTCTTGAATTGGTCTCGGTTTTGGTGGTCTTGACTACATCACTACATTGAAGTCTAAGGATGAAGTCTATGTTTCTCTACTAACCCAATTCAGGTGCATAGCCTTGACTGAAACAGCATACTGTTGGTATTATAAGCATCTGAATACGTAAATATTTAAAAAATGTGTTTCACTGCCTTTCATGTTACATGCTCTTAAGCAGAAACACTGTTTTGCATTGACTTATTCCACTCAGCATATTTCATATGTTTCTGGCTTTTGAAAAGGAAATATAAATAAAGAATTTAAGGGTTTTGCTGCTTTTTCTTTGCTTATTATAGTATGAAACAAAAAGCCACATTTTCTCTGATTTTCTTATAGACTGTAAATGAATTTTCAGACATGGTGTTGATCAGAGTCATAATGGCGAATGCCAAACTGCTATAGCTTGCAATAATAATCTTCAGTTATTAATTTTCTAGTTAAATTGGAATAGATGTGAATGTAGAAATACTTAATGCAGTGTATGCTATCATCACTGAAATTATTTTAATTAAGAAAATGCTTTCTGGAATTATTGAAAACCTTACCATGTTAAAATATTACCATATAGTTATGGTCAAGTGAACAGTACCTGTCAAAAGTCTGGACACGCCATCTGAAAATCATTTGCTTTTCAAAAAGATGACCCTAAGCACACCTTGAGGTTATGCAAGTACTGTGTTATCTTGTGAATAAGGAAAGCGATAGAGTCCTGTGACACCCAATCAGGCCCCCCACAATCCCCTGACCTACTGTAAACCCTATAGAGCTGGTTTGGGATGAGATGAACTGAAGAGTAAGAGCAAGGTAGCCAACCAGAACTTGTGGAAACTGCTTCAGGACTGTTGGAGGGGCATACCAGGTGGAATTTTCTGAAAACTGATTAAAAGAATGCCATGGGTCTACAATGCTGTCATCGAAACAAAAGACTTCATTCTGAAGAGTCTAAAAATGTTTTAATTTTCGGAGGTGTTGAACCGTTTGGTCATTGCAGCATTTGGTCATTGCAATGTTTCATCACCTCAAGGCCTTTTACTATTAGGCAAATAACAGATAAAATAGAGAGAAATGCAATAAAAGCAGGTGTGTCCAGACATTGGAGTGGTATTGTATTGGTATCCGAGTAATTTTATATCTTTTAAAATAAACAGAAACAGGAAAATAGGTGACTTTCTAACTCATAACTTTCACTTACATCTTAAAAATAAAGGAAAAAATTGAAAAAAGCTTAACTCTTCATGTTATAGTGAATGGATGGTTTGATATTCTTCAGAATGGCAAAATACTTACAGTATGAAAATAGAATCTTCATAGAGGAGCTCTTTCTCAATTTTTAAGCAATCACTATTAAATTTAAAATGATCACTATTACATTTATATTTTTAGTAACCCACAAAACACATTATAAAGAATAAATGCCCTTGTGATGCTTGCTGTTCTGTGGTTAGATGACTTGTCGGCTTACTGTTTTCTTAAATAGGTGAGAACACGTACAAGTGCCTGGAGTGCGCTTTCTCCACGATGACCATCAGCCAGCTGAAGGATCACTCCCTGAAAGTGCACGGGGAGGCTCTCACCCTCCCCAAACTGCGAGCTGCCACCCAGACAGTGCTGCGCCCTCACAGGCACATGCAGACGAATGACCAGCCTGTCACTCTTCCTGAGTCTGAGGGTATGTCGTCTTCCTCCATCCCGCACATGGTGTTATGGAGTCCCCGGAGTTTCTTATCGAAACAGAGCTTCTTTTTAAGCATGCGGTTTATTCCTGTGTTGTGTTTGTCATTATAAAGATTGACTTTGCATTTCATATCTGACTTGATGCTACCTCCTGGAATGTTTTGTAAAAAAAATTGTGTTGTGTGGTTTCCCCTGTGGTGGAACGAGCTACAGAAAAACATCTGGTCATCAGACTCCTCCTCTATCTTCAAGAAATGCCTTAAGATCCATCCTTTCCATGAATTCCTCAACTAATCTGATTGTCCTTAATGCTTTTGTGTTGTACTTACTGGCCCTTGGGTAGTCTTATTAGGTTCCTACTTTGTTGATAGTTATATGTAATGTTGTGTAGCTGTTGGCAGAGGTAGATAGTTCAGGTCCTGAAAGTAAAAAAATCCAGAACATGGTTTTGTCTCAGCCAACCGGTTGAGTTCTCTGTGACTGTGACTCTTTACACTCAGCTGGTTGGGTGAAACAAAATTTTGGCCTGGATTTTTACTTTCTGGGCCAATACTATCCACCTCTGGCCGTTGGGCATTCCTTGTAGGATCAGCCTAGCTACACTTATGCCAAGTCACCTCCTAGACAGCATTAATATTTGCAAATAATATTTGCTTATCTTGCATGTCACTTTGGACAAAAGCATCTGCTAAATATGTAAATGTACGCAGAATATTTTCTTCAGCTGTCGAGCAGCCATGGCAGTTATTCTGTGCTGAAAATCCTGTAAAGTGTCAGGAAATATAATCAATAAAAATTGTGTTTAGAATAAAATGGGTTCAGCTGGGTGACGCAGTGGGTGACACTGTGACCTCACACCTCTACTCCAAGGTCAAGGGTTTGAATTCCAAGCTGTACCCCAGCCTTCTTCCCTGTACTATTTGGGTATGAGTCTATCTGCCTCCCCACCCTAACGAGGAAAAACGATTGGATAGTCAATGGATAATAAAACGGTTTATAATATAATACAGCAATGAATTTTTTATTCACTTAATGTAATATCATATTTACTTGTTTTGTTTTTCCATTTTACAGAACCCATAGATTTAGAACCTCCTGACGTCCAAGAGCATCTCGGTCAGTACGAGCTGCCGTCCCATATCCAGGCCCCCTCCAGCCCTGCTTCATTTGCGGGGCTGGAGCCGAGGCTGGACGGGGTCCTCATCTGTGAATTCTGCGAGTTCAGTTCTGGGTATATGCAGAGCTTACGCAGACATTACCGAGACCGACATGACGGCAAAAAGCTCTTCAAGTGCAAAGACTGCTACTTCTTCACGTGCAACAGGTAACTTCTCTGGGAAATAATAAACACAGTACAGATGCTCCTCTACGTACAAACCTTCAACATACGAACTTTCAGACATACAAACGAAGAGGACTGTACTGCGTACCAGTTCCACGTAGTACAACTTCTGACCGCTACTCCCGCCGCACAGCAGCGTAGCGTTCATACTCCCAGCACCCTAGTTCTTTGTACTTGTGTATACCCTTAAAATGATGTTGAATAACGACTTACGAACATTTCAAGTTGCGAACGGCCGTTTCGAACATAACTCGTTCGTGAGTAGAGGAGCGTCTGTATTGTTCAAGTTATTTCATAGAGTATGCGTGTGCTACCCTGGATTTCATTCTGTAAGGACTTAGGAAATTATCTGATTTAATTGCTACTTCATGTGCATGTTAATGAGATTTCTTACCTTCATGTCCTCTACAACTGCTAATTGCTCACAAATTGATCTCTCAGGTCAACATTCACCATGCATGTTGAAACTGGACACAGCACCGCCCCCCCTGAAGAGGGACCCAAAGACCTACATTGCCCACTCTGTCTCTACCACACGCAATTCAAGAGCAATATAATTGAACATGTTGTCCTTCACCGTGGTAAGTCTGCTAAGGCAACATTTGCTAATGCAGTCTGAGTGCTGTGTTTAGCTTTGGTAATAATTTTCTTAGTTTTTTTTCTTTTTGCCGTGAATTGTGTTATGAATAAATAAAATATCTGTGAATTACTGTAGTGTAATATATTAAGCATTTTTACACTGTCATATTTTTCGAATTTTAGTTTCTGACTGGAAAAATAAAATGTTGGAGAAGCTGGGTTTTGTAAACATGGAGGAGGTTTCTGCTGAATGACTGTTTTATTACCCAGCATAGACGATGTGAAATCCACTGAAAGCTACTTTAGTGTCTAGGAAATATGCAGAAAAATTGACTTAAATAGGATTTCAAATAGTATAAAATGCTCTCACAAAAATGACGTTTAAGGATACTGCTTCAAAAAGAGTTGTTAATTCATTGGGCTCAAAATCAGACAAAGCACATCTTGCAAAGTAGATGCAATGTATTAAAAAGAAAACGAGCTTTTATATAAGTAAGCACTGGAGATGCATTTAATATCTGCTAATAGAATATGCAGAAGCATTTTTAAAAATGGGAAGCATTATCATTATATGTTATGTCTAGAATTAAAAAAAAAACATGCAACTGTACAGAACTATGCTTTTATAATGGCAGATGTTGAAGAACTCTAGAATGTAAATTCTCCAGTACAATACTAATAATGTGCTCGATTTCGTGGTCTTCCACACATAAGCTTGTACTTCCTACCAAAAGAACAAAACACTGAAGAACTGAATGATGATTAAATGTGTAGGAATAATAGGAATTAAAAAAACAAAATACCCCTACTTAGAAACCCAATGTATCTATTCATAATAGATTCTGCCTGTCGCCTCATACTGCCTCATACTGTAGGTACGTGCTTTTATTAATGTTGTTATGTGGATAAGTGCCCTGCTTATTCTAGCTGGTACATTCAATTAGTAACCACTGGTGTGCTATAGAATTCTGGTATAATACAACAATGCTGAATGAATGGTGAGACAAGACATAGAGGGTTGTTCATGACCTTGAATTGTTGGAAAGTGTAAAATGTGGGTAGAAATTCTATACACCCTTTAAAATTCACAGTGTTTACCGCATTCATGTCATTATGACATTGACATCAAGATTATTTTTTCCTTTATGTAATCATGTAACCAACAACGTGTTATGTGAAAAGCCAAAAGCCAGCATCATCAGGGAATTTATTAAAAATAATGGAGAGACCTTGATTCGATGTGTGAATACCCAGAAATTTGCTCATGTATACTTTCAGGATATATATATAGCAGAATGGTATCCACCTACTGTATGTTGCTCTTCGATAACTTATCTCAGGCCACAGTTAAGGCTCTATGGTGCATTAAAGAAATTCAATAATGGGCAAGCATGGGAGTTTTGTGAGGAATGCACGACTCTTTAACACTTCTTGTGGTGCTCACCTTTTTGGCTGCTGTGTCGTGCATATATATATATATATATATATATAAAAAAAAAAAAATAGCACATCCCTGTCTTTGCAGTGTTTCACACAGCACCGCAACACCAGTCTCCCTGACGGGGTGATGTCATCCTATGTGCAATGTCTTAAGGCGGCAGTAACGAATTAAATTTAGCTGTGACAACATTTGTTGTGAAGTAGAAGGTATTTGGAACCAGCATGACCTTATCCGGATCAGGTCATCCCACCAAAATGGATGAGACAACACGGAAGGAGCTAATAGCAATGCCACAAAGAATCCAATGAGCACTCGCTGAAGGAGCTGCAGGCCTTTTTGTCAAAGAATTTGTACATGTCGAAACAGAATCCAAGATGTACACATCTAGGCTCAAAGGGATAGTGTCAGAAGAAAAACCTCTGCTCTAAGAAGCCCACGTTAATACATTCAGGATGAAACCTTGTGGGTTTTGGAGGAACATGCAGGAAAAAAGGTCTAGTCTGATGAAACCAAGATCACTTTGGATGCAATGCAAAACATTATGTTGGATGAAAACCAAGCATCACGCATCACTTGGGGAAGCCCATCCCAAATGTAAAGCGGAGAGCCTTTTATGTGCCCTCATTTGGCACTGGTGAGCCTAAGAGGATGGATAGGGAGCTGGAAGATACCAAACGCAAACCAGATCTTGAAGAAAACCGGCACCCCTCTGCCAAAAAATTGCAACTGGGAAAGATGATTATGTTTCAACACAACCATGAACCAAAGCAGACTGCCAAATAACACGAAGTGACTAAATAAGTAAAGGGACTTCATCCTGGAGTGACCTGGTCAGGCCATCGGCCTCAATACTGAAAACTTGACCTGAAGATGGTAGTTTACCGACAGCATCTCTGAGCTTGATGAGAAAATGTACCCAAATCTAGATCTGCCAAAAGGCAAAGGTGATTAGAATATACCAGTGTTTCCTAATCCGGTCTTCGGGGACCCCGAGATGGTCCACCTTTTCCTCCCTCCTAACTCCTGGCCAGACAGTCCGCATTGCTTCCTCAGGAAGATCCATGTCCGTGGGTCCCTGAGGACTGGATTGGGAAACACTGGTATATGCGTGTACTGTTTGTATATGCTAATCCAAAACGTTTTCTAGATTTTATATACTTTGTAGTTTTTTTTAAATGCGCATATATTTTCTGAATATTCGGGCTTGGTTATAATGTGTAAGTCTGGGAGGAGGAACGCGCAATTAATACATTATTTGTTTCTTGTCAACATTTTAAAGGGTGTGTAGTTCTGTACCGTAGGTCGCACTTGCAAAATCTGTAACAGAATGCTTTACTTTAAAGAAATAGTTTAAAAAAAAAAAAAAAAATCTGAGCTGTTTGCTGCTTTGCTGCAATTCATGTTCGTCTTGTTTCCACAGAGAAGCGGATGGCACCCCTGGAGATCAGCCACTCAAAGCTGGTCCGCCACCTGCAGGGTGTCATGTTTCGCTGCCACAACTGTACCTTCACCTGCTCTAGTGAAGAGAGCCTGCAGCTGCACATCTGCAAGCACAATGAGCTGAAGCCGTATAAGTGCCAGCTATGTTACTATGACAGCGAGCAACGCGGGGACCTGGAGGCCCATCTCCGTGATGAACACAAGGTAGGCTGCAGTTCCCTGTCACCAGAGCCACGCTGTCTCACTCTTGCACTCTGCATTTATGCCCAGTGGGGTTCATTTCTCTAAAGAATAACTTCTAACCCTACATTCAATCTCTGCCTGCCACTGCGCTCTAAAAACCAAAACAGCTCAGTCATTTTCCATTTCCATTCCATCGCATGCTTTAAATCAATGATTAAATCACCAGTAAATGTGATAAAAGGCACTGTTAGACTGTTATATGGCTGTTGAACAGAAGGGATTAAAAAAAAACATGTAGAATCTTTGGACATTTTAAAGTATTATACATAGTTATGCAGATAATGCAAATTTCATTTGAAAAGTCTGAAAATTGTGCATTATGAGATTTAAGGTGGATTTAGAAATTTTGGCGCAGTGTTGTACCTGTAGGTAACATTCTGTGAAGTATGTGCAGGAATATTGTTTTGTAATTTAATTTAAGAATTATGGTGAATCAGAAGTTTTTTTTAAAATCCAGTTTGTAAAGGTGATTATAGCTCTTAGAATGGGTATTAATTTGAAAGTGTGTAACTATAAAGTTATGATGAAAGAACTTTATTAAACATATCAAACATTACAATTAAAATAAAATTCTTTTTCCCCATATTAAAACTGTTGTATTATGGGTGCTAGAAATAATTTATTACTTAATTTCTAAATTGGTTTATCTCAGGTCATAAGCGATATATCTCAGGCCATAAGCCATAGATGCCCATGGCCCTGTTTGAGTTGTTCCTAAAATAGTACATTTATGTTCATTACATTCATATTTACATGTGCACATTTAGCAGGCGCTTTTGTCCAAAGTGACGTACAAGACAGGCAAATAGCACATTGCAGACACGGCATAAGCGCAGCTAGGCTGAGCTTCTAGTGAATGTCCAGGTACGAGTTTATGCGGTACTGGAGCAGGAGCTACAAAACAATTTCTAACAAAGGAAGAACCTAATAAGACCACTCAATGTCCAGATCCTTGCTCGAATACTCTTGCAGTATAGGTTTAATTTAGTCAACAAACTAGCTGTTCTCTTCAGCACTGAATGGTTATAGTCTGGAAAGAATGTCTAAGCCCTTGTGTTGTATTGTACATCCATCGGAGAAGCAGAACACCTTCCTTGAGAATCTTCCATGCTTCCTTTCCAGAATGGCAAAAAATAGTTCTCGTCTGTGGTTTTGATAGATGTACAAATGTGGCTTATAATATACACTGACAGTTTGCTTTGTCGTGTCTCATGCAGCAGATAAAAGGATGGAAGGTAGCTTACAAAATGTTCCAGATATAAGATTTCAGCCTTTCCAAAATGGCAGACTACTTCAGGGAGGAATGTGGAGGCCGCCCGCGTAAACAATGGCCCATCCAAAACAGCATCTCAAAAACACAACCTCTCATCCTTGCATATCAAACACAATAAGTACCAATAATGCAGGTTACATATACCTGCTTCAGACCTAACCTCACTAAAACCAGTCTAGATTTCAAATGACTTCTGTCTTTTACAAAGAAACAGACAGACTCTGATTCACTGGTCTCTCCACACTGGAGGTTTTTTCACAGACAAAACCAGTCTTTTTTTTTTTTTTCCTCTAGCCATTATCTAGCTCACAACTTGACAGCAGAATGATTTTATCTCACCTGTCTCATTTAGAATCTTTCCCCTCCATTTTTTTTGCTGTGTGTTTGCCCATATTCCTTTCTATTTTTGAAGGACCCTTGATGTGTAGTACTGCAGTTTGCATTGACCTGGTGTACAGTTTTATTTATATAAATATATAGACACAGAACAGAATCTTGGTATAGCTTTACCAACAATTATCCAATATTCCTGATCGTTAATTTGGTTAGTTCGTTTTCCCCTTTGCTTCCTCTGCTCATTTTTCTTCGATATGTAATTAGTTACAAACAAATTTGGTCCTATGTCTCAGAGGTTCCCTTTGCTGAAGAATTCCTAATTTCTAAATTGTTTATTGCTATTTGAAAATAAGCAACATTAAGTGTAACTGCTAAATGATTTATCAAACTTCCTCTTTCTTTAACATTTTATTATAGTTTAGTTTTTTTTTGTTGTTTTTCTTTTACACACGGTGTAAGTTGCTTCAGATACAATGGTTGGCTAAATGTGAATTTACGTTCTGCTCTTGCTGTTTGGTACCGCTCTCTCCTGTAGGTGATCCGGAACTTTGAGTTGGTAGGACGGGTCAATTTGGACCAGCTAGAAATCTCAAATAGCAAGCTGGGCAGCCTTAGCAGTGCTGAAGAGGACGAAGAGGTTGATGAGGAGTATGATGACGGCGGTGAGAATGAAGGCGAAGAAGAGCATGAGAAGCCTAAACTGAAAGGTCAGAGTTCAACAATGTAGATATTATAGGTAACCCAGCTGCTTCTGCTGTATATGTCCGTGACCTCTGACCTTTGGCCTCCGACCTGCAGATGCCTCTGGGTCCCCAAGCAGCAGTGTGTCAGGCTGTAGTGACAAGAGACTCCCCTGTGAGTTCTGTGGCCGTACATTCACCCACACAACCGAGTGGGAGCGACACGTCCTCCGGCACGGCATGTAAGTCCCCCTCCTTTTGACTTCCCCATCTGTTTTTAAAACATAATGAAATCTCATGGACTATGTCCCACTTCTTTAAAATTAGGACTGTTACCACCATCAAGACGGAGAACGGCCTCACCCAGACAGATGGAACCGCTATGAAGTCGGAGGCTGATGTGTCACGAATTGATGAAGGCTTCCCTGGGGCTACTGTGGACGTGGAGCATGGATATCCCATAGACCTTGCAAAAAGTGAAGTGATAAAATTGGAGGGCAAAGAAACCCACCAAAAATGATCCTTAGCAAAACGACAAGTACTGTGGCTCGGATGTGCATTGCACTTGAAGAACTACAATTTATTGTGAAGAGATTTAAAAGGCTGCTTAACAAACAAAGTGAAAACAAAATAGTTCAATAAACCCTGACATTTTTGTGTCGTGTCACCTTTAACGTTACATTGAAATTGATAGATAGCATTACATCCTGCATTTAAAAAATAAAAAAAAAAAAATAGCTTACAATTAAAACGTGACTTCCCATTGAACAGATCCAAATACATCGGTAACAACAGTGGATGATGGTGCAGTGATAATCATCCAGGTCAGTCTTTCAGCCAATTTCTGCAGTATGAGTGCAAATGAGATACGTAGGTCCACAAACTTTTGTAAATGAAGGAGTTCTGCCTACAACTGTTTTCAGTATGGACTGCAAAGCATTCAAAAGATTTTCAACTTCCAAAGATGAGGGATTCCCTTGTTAGCTAATATACACAAATAAATCGTGATTTTCACTGATGTTTTGTAAAAATGTTTTTTAATACATGGAATTCTTTCTGTTATTTGACCCAAATGATTGTTTTATTTTTGATTGTTCTAATATCCCATGGCAGATTTCCTTGAGGGAGTAGTAGCCTTTTTATGCACATACCATTGTATGCTTTTTGAACATTCGGCCGAAATATTGTAGCAAATCTAGTTCAGGTGTGTGTTGTCTTCAGTTACTTGTACTTTTAAATTGAGTTTAAATTGAAACAAAGCTCAGCTTCTGATAGGTTTTCAGAAAAGCTTTGTATTAAAATGAATACTTTTAAGGGCACCTTAAACAACATAATACCTGGGTCTTGCCATTTGTTTTTTTTAAAGACATAATTGATATTTCAGCACCTTTTAATATTTAAATGTCAAAATAAGAGGCTAATAGCTGAATCACAAGAGTAGCTGATGACCTCAGGATAGGAAACCTGTTTTCCCTCAGTACCTCGGAAACAAACATACTGTAATCATTTACATGGGTCTTACCCGCCTCTGTTCCGGCAGTGTGAATTTTAATATTGTTATTGCTCAGATGTCGACAGCACATTCCGGTGAAGACTGCTGTTGACTAAACTGTGATTAAAGGGTTGGGGTGCCGTTTTGGGGAACCTGCATGCATGTGTTGGGCAAACGTTGAGTGTTATTGTAACGACCAGTGTTTTATAAAAGTATTGCTTTCATTTGCGTTTAAACTGTCTAACAACATGGGTAATGTGATGGTCATAACTCACAGGAACTTGATTTCCTGGTTCCTAGAAAAACAGGTTTGTATTACATTGTTATCTTTGTTGAAGGCTGCTGCTGAAATACCCCAAAGCCTTACATATCAATTCCGATAGCCTGAGCTCAGCATAAACCGTCTTTGCTTCCCTCCCGATTGCCGACCATAATAAGGAACTGAAGTACGTTGTGCCGTGGCAGATAGATTGAAATTCAAAGAACAGTCTTTTTTGGTATTTGCAAGGGTGAGTTTCCTAAAGGATTTTTTCTGGCTTGTCTTTACTGCAATTCTTGTTCTGGGAATAGGACAGCCCAGGCGTGGCGGGGTATATTGTCATGTAGAAAACACTATACCTGTATACTTGTTGAGTGTTCGAAACTGTAGTATCTCAGAAAGGCTACACTTTTCCTTTTTCCTTCTATAGGTGTTATTCTCGCACAAAAAGAAAAAGCAGAAATAGGGAGAGAATATGGAATTCAAACCTGTATGTCCAGAGTCTTTACAATGTTTTTTTTTTTTTTTTCTCTCATATTGTACTTTTAGGAAATTGGGGCAATTACGTGCCAGGAATTTTTGCCTCCACTGTCCTTTCTGAGAACTGATGTGCTTTTTGGAACTTAAGTTATTAGAAACATTTTATGGAATTTTCTTTTAGACGGCAGCTGTTCATTAGAGGTTCCCTCAGTAATACACTGGATACATGTATATATTTCCGTTTGCTTTGTTACATTTTTCTTCTAACTGTTGGACTTGACGTTTCAATAGCTCCTACATTTTACCTTTCTTCTGTGAAAATCTAATTCCTGACAGTGGATTGTGATGTTACCTAGAATGGATGTTTACAGTTTTATTCCATTTACTTCTGGATATTATGTAAATATTGTAATTCATTTGTCTTTTTTAACTTGTTAATAAAGTTATCAAAATTACTCACTGGAATGTATTTTTATGTATTTTAAACAATTCTGTACAGAGGTATAAGTATACTTTTGATTCCAGCATTTCCATCACTGAGTAAGGAACTTCTTTGTATGTGCATGTGTGTGTGTGTATATATGTATGTATATATGTATATATATATGTGTGTATATATATATATATGTGTGTATATGTGTGTGTAT
>JAODKF010000126.1:17807831-17818326 GCA_026779585.1 Mormyrus proboscirostris
TTCGGCGCCCATGACCTCATCAGCAGTTCTCTGGTTGGCCTTCCTTAGACCACCTTTGGTAAGTATTGACCACTACGCACCGGGAACAGCCCACAAGACCTGCCGTTTTGGAGATGCTCTGACCCAGGCGTCTAGCCATTGCAATTTAGCCCTTATCAAAATCGCTCAGATCCAAACTCTTTCTCATTTTCCTGGTTACATCACATGAAATTCAAGAACTGACTGTTCACTTGCTTAATATATAATGGTGCCCTTAACAGGTGTCATTGTAATATGATAAATCAATGTTATTCACTTCACCTTTAATGCTATGCCTGTAAGTAGTGATGTACAAAAGGCAGATAAAGAATCTTGAAGGGCATCTACACACACACTTTCAGTCAGACAACTGTAAATTAGGGCCAGTTAAGGGTCAACAGTTCACCTGAACAAAGGAGTTTATGTTGTGAGCAGAATCCTTGGAGGAAAAACTTCCTTTATATTGTTGTTTGAGAAGGATCACAATAACAGCAAAAGTGCAAGCAAGTTGGAATTTATGACATAAAAATTAACAGTTAAATAATGCTCCTATCATAGGAAAACAGTCTCAAATAAGGGCAAATGTGGCATGATAAATGATGATAGCTGGAACTATCCCGGAAGCCGCGAGGGGCAGACAGTCTTCAGAGACACGTCTCTTATCATCTGGACGTATGTCAGTGGTTCTTGTAGTATCTCTCTGTACCTGAGGCGGTCAGACTGATACACCCACATTATGTGACTATTAGAAGCTTGTCTCATGCAGTTTCATATCTACCTGGGGGTGGAAAAAATCTACAGATGAATATGTAGTACATCATTGTATATCATTTCAGGCGATCCTGGGCAATCATAACAACAATGAGTATGGCATTAGGAAGTCTGTAGAACCAGAAAGAAGACATAATATTCTGAAGGAATGATATCTGTATGAGTCAATACTGGCTATTTATGATATCTATCTATCTATCTGCAAGTTGGTTCAACACCTTTTACCACTGAGACTCGTTCTGTTCTACAATTCACTGGTAATTTCAAGAATATATGGCTAAAACCATTACTGCCTTTTGTACAGTATGATTAAAACATCAAGATAACATTCGATTGCATACTAATCAGATATTCCTGTTCCTATCGATGTCATTAAATATTTAAGTGCACTCATAACAGATTTTGTTTTGTAGTGTAATAAACATTCAAATGATGAAATCCACCAAAGCAGAGAATAGCAAGAACACAATTATATTCAACAGAAGACAAAGGAAAAGCTATCATTTTATCTGCAGGATCTTGCACAGTGTTTCATCATTCATTGACATGTTATGAGGATAAATACTTTACATAATATTTTGAGGCAATAAATAAAGCATTTATATGTATATAAAAAAAGACACACCAATTTATTTCAACAGTTCAAAATGTTTAAAATAATTTAATTAGAAATTTAGCATATTATATACTATTTGATCAATAAAAGAATTTGGTGTAATGTTTACCTTGATAAAACAGGTTGTATTGTAATCATCTGTAGACATTGTCATAGTACAGTGCTGAAACTCATAAAATGCAAGCATTTCCCCTTAATCCTAACATTGATTTATATCTTTGTTTCATTTAAGATGCCGCCATCTCAGGGTGAATAAGCAAGCAGGGAATGTGCTTGATACTGAGGCAGCCTGTTGACATGCATTCAGATGTCAGTAATGCAGACAAGCTCGATTGTCTAAAACCATCATAAAAAAATCTACTAAAAATGTATATAGGAATTACTATTAAGTGGAAACAAAAGCATAACCCTGAGAGGCAAGCACTATGTGTTACATTCCAGAGTCATTTCAAAACTAATGCATTTTCCTATTTAAATTTACTTCAATATAATTTTAACATTTCATAAATAATTAGTTCACTAGGATTTGCCTTTAACGGTGAACTATACTGCATATGTAACTCTGTTCCCAGTGTCATAGAAATAACGCCGTTTATTTCTGTCTTTTGAGGTATGCATCAGCAAATGATGTTTGAAGTCACATTCTAAATTGAAAAACAGACACCCTCAAGATCCCATCTACTACAGCACAGGGTCAAAAACATCCCTGCACAATGAGTCATCTGCTCCTATTTTTGCTCTGCCATTCTGTAGTACTGTTGCTTAAAACAATATGTATTACAACTACATATTGCAATTCAGTGAATGCTGAATTTAGTTTGGAAGTTACATTTCTCTGCAGGTATACATTTCCAGTTTTGAAAAGTGCGTACAAAAGTATTCATTGTTTTCCAGATAAATTTATCATAAACCATACTATGTTATCGCATTGACACCCATATAAATTATAAGTATTTGTGTCTTATTACAACCTTCCAGCATTATATAAATAGATATACATATCAAACCTCTCTTGCACTACTTTGTTAATTTGTAATAAAGTAAATTTGATATCTAGTCAGTTGCACTTGTGAATATTATGCTTTGTGGAAATACCTTCTGTGAATAAAGAGAAATTTTCCTCCTGTTTTCTGTGGTGTTCTGCATTATTTTATCTGTGTTAAAGAATAAAAACTGTATTCAACATGATAATGACCCAAAGCACACACCCAAGTCAGCCCAGGAATGGTTTCAGAAAAGGAAGATCAAAGTGGGAATGGCCCAGTCAGAGCCTAGACTTCAATCCCCAGAAAACCTGTGGAATGACCTAAAGCAGGCTGTGTACTGGAGATCCCCTGGCAATTTGAAGGAGCTTGACAGTTTTTTGCAAGAAAGAGTGGGATAAAAAATCCAGGTGTGCAAAGTAGATAGAGACATATTCCCAAAGATGTACTGCTGTAATAAATGCAAAAGATGTTCCCAAGGTGTACAGAGCTAATCCAGGAGACTTTGGGACCATCGATTTGCAGAGGATCAAATAAAAATATCAAGAAAGGCAGTAAAATCTGGCCCCCCATTTGCAGCTATAACAGCTGCCACTCTTCAGAGAAGTCTTTCCACAAGATTTTGGAGTTTGTCTGTGGGAATTTTTGCCCATTGAACCAGAAGAGTTCTGGTTCTGGCACTTATGTCAGACATGAAGGCCTGGCTCGCAATCTCTGTTCTATTTCATCCAAAAGGTGTTTGATGGGGTTGAGGTCAGGGCTCTGTGCCAGTCAAATTCTTCCACACCAAACTCACCCGCAACCATGTCTTTATAGACCTTGCTTCATGCACTGGGGCACAGTCATGCTGGAACGGAAGAGGATCTTCCCCAAACTGCTCCTACAAGGTCTGAAGCATAGAGAGACATAAGGAGCACATGCTGATTACAGTGTGTTGCTGCACCCACCACACAATGTCAGGGATGAGAACCTGAGTGCAGCTGTACAGTGGGTGATATCTCAGCACAACACCAGTCCAAATATACCAGTATGAGTTTTTCCAGTGGCTGGAGTGCCAGTCCTACCTCCAACCCCCCCAATTTTCCCAGTAAATTGGAGGATCTTACAGGGCTGGATGTAGATTAACATCATACTCAGGATGAAGCAATTGCAGGTTAAGGGCCTTGCTCAAGGGCCCAACAGAGTAGGATCACTAGTGGCATTCATGGGATTCAAACCAGCAACCTTCTACGTGCTAGGACAGATGCCTAGCCTCAGAACCACCAATCTGCCCCCCAGCATAGAATTGTCCAAAATGTCTTGGTACCTCAGGGGCCTAGGCCGACCCCTGAAAAATAACCCCATATCATTTTCATTCCTCCATCAAACTTTATTGTTGGCACAATACAGTAAGGCAGGTAACATTTCCCTGGCATCCACCAAACCCAGACTCGTCCACAGACTGCAAGGCAAAGAAGCGTGATTTGTCACTCCACAGAACATCTTTCCACTGCTCCAGAGTCCAGTGGGAGTGTGCTTTACACCACTCCATCTGATGCTTGGCATTCTGCTTGTTGATGTGAAGCTTGTTCGCCGCTACTAGGCCATGGAAGCCCATTCCATGAGGCTCCTGGCACAGAGTTTTTGTGCTGGGGTTAAAGCCAGAGGAAGTTTGGAACTCTGCAGTTATTGAGTGAACAGAGCATTGGCGACTTTTATGCACTATCCGCCTGAGCACTCAGTGACCCCACTCTGTTACTTTACAAAGTCTACATGGTCTGCCACTCCGAGGCTGAATTTCTGTTGTTACTAATCATTTCCAGTTCATAATAATACCACTAAGAATTGATTATGGAATATCTAGCAGGCAAGAAATTTCCCAAAATGACTTATTGCAAAGGTGGCATCCTATGACAGTACCAGGCTTGAATTCACTGACATCTTCAGAGCAACCCATTAATTCACAAATGCGTGTAAACCTGACTGCATGGTTAGGTGCTTGATCTTATACACCTGTGTATAAGATTGTAAATATATATCTACCTATTTGTAAATAGGTAGATAAAGACAGGTGTGTGTATGTGTGCATATATGTGCACACACTATATATACACGTGTGTGCGTGTGTGTGTGAGAGTTAATGTAATAGAACCGGCAAAATTTATGCTAGAAGACACAGATCCCCTATTTTAACTGGTTTTGTGTTATTTATTAAATCATAAACTTTGAAGCCCATATCTGTCACTGATCATCAATTTCTGCCCAAATAGTTACATTTTCTTCTAAATTGCATTGTACTGGATCTGCTAATAAGGCAATCTTCCACAAAATTAGTCTCAATACTTTAATAATTTAATATTACATATATTCCTGCATGGGTGGTCTGGTGGCTATAAGTACAAAAACATGTTCTGAATCGAGTTACGGACTGTCGGTTGCCTTCAGCTGTAGTCTCACATGAATTTGTTATTTACAAGATACTATGTGCAGCATTATTTTACGTCATACTTGGCAAAACTACATTTCTACAGAATTGCAAATAATTAGAAGACAAACAGATTTTCTGGAAGGCTGTAAAATTGTTGAATGATGCTAATTTAGAGAGGATTCCATCTAAATTTCGCTAACCACATATTGAGATCTCTCTCAATATGGCGCAGTTCACGTGCACGTGCAAATCGTTGGGCAAGCTGGTAAAGTACTACGAGGAATACTGGGAGAAGCCCGAATCTCCGCTGGAAGCCGACCGTCAGTCATTGGTAGATACCGAATGCGAGCGTACTTGGAACGATACAACCGTAGTGGCAGAAGGATTGTGGGAAAAATCTTACGGACCGTTGCGTTGTATTTTAAGCGCAATCGCAGAATGTTCTGTCGTTCTGCGCGTGCGTAGTCGCGCGAGTCATGATAGGTTTGTTTATGAGTTCAGAAAAAGACAGTAATGGCGGAGGATTGTCTGTGAAGTGAGCGAAAATTGTCAGCACACTATAACTAGGAGTTTTATACGAGACGTGTAGGAGGAGAGAGTTCTTAGATTTTAGCTAACCCCGTCGAGGCCAAGATGCAGATAACTTTGAAAACCCTACAGCAGCAGACGTTTAAGATCGACATTGACGGAGAGGAGACGGTGAGAGGAGACAGGAGTATCATGCGTGGTTTCAGGAGGGTGGATGGGACTCCCCGCGAAAATTGACAAAAGTTAACAGAAATGTGTATTTTTGCTTTCGGGCGTCGGGTTACTTTGCCAAGCTGTGTATTTAACTATTTTACGACAGCAGTGAACCTGGTAGAGTAACTTTGCTACCACTGTGCGCAACCTGAATTAATGCTAGCTCTCTATATGAAAGTTAGCAAGCTAAGTAGCTAATTAGCACTCAGTGGGGATAGTTTTTTGACAGTTTTTGTCACTGATTTTACTCTCTTTTTTGTAAATGCTGTGTTGTATCTGAGTAGTTTGTTAGCTGCTGCGGCCTGATGGCTGAGTGTGAAATTTTGATAGGTCATACTGGACTGTTTAATGCTACATTGTTAGCTTCATTGCTACATTGCTAATGCTGCTGTAATACAATTTAACAGTAGGTGTCAAATCAGTCAGTAATGCATAATTTCCGATACACAGATAGCTGTGTAATCTTGAAAATATTTACATTGTTTAGTGCGTAGTCTGTGGGTTTATGTAATGTATGGTTGTTTTGCACTTATGGGACTCCCTGACTTGGGAGCGGCTTCGTTAACGTTGTAATACTCACATGCTCTGTAATACCTTGATAAGGATAAGCGGTTAGTAGGCGATAGATTGAATGCGCAAACTTCTTACTGTTATAGCCATTCCGAAGAATGGGCCGCGGGGCTGATCAATTGCAAAGTGCACAAAGAGTTATGTTTTAACTTGGAATGAGAAAGTGAAGCAAGTTTCGGATTCGCGGGATAGCTCAGGAGAAATTAATTCTCGATATAGTATTCTGCAGTCATCCTACATGATACTTTCCAAAGATATAAGTAAAAGAAATCACATGGTCAAACATACCTGTTTCAAACACAGTATAAGTTAAGACGTATTTCTGTTTACGGTCAGTTTTCACATTAAATTATTGTGACTCGTATTTAAAAATTAAACGTGAACTTTTAGAGCTGGTGTACTGTGTAAGGAATTTAAAGTCCCGGCAGAAAATTGCCATTACAATTTTTTTTTTTTGGTTTTGTCGAATGAATGTCAGGCAGTATTTCCAGAATGAAGGGGAGTCTTACAGTTTTAGAAATGGTTCCTTCAATCCCTTCAGTATATTTTGTGTTAACTAAATTGAAAGTGTAGTTACTGTCTGAGAAATCTGGCTTGGCCCTGGCACTGACGGTCATCATAGAGCCCTTGTTCATAAAGCTGCTGATGGACTGCATGGGCATTATACTGCTGAAACACCGGTGCTTATGCTAGGAGTAAGTCTTACAGCGGGATAAGTGACCAGAGAGCTGCCTGTAGCCTTTTCTTGGCAGCCCACTGCTTTTCCTACTGAGTTGTTACATTCTCCTTGTCCCTGACTTGGCTTAAAGGATTTGAGGCTCAGTCAAAGATTCCTTCTGAAAAGACATCATCAAAACCTCATTTTGGTTTACTAGCTATTACAGCAAAGAGTTCAAAATATACTAGTCCACTTTCGGTATGGGTGAGAGATGGTGACTGGAACAGCCATTTTGTATTAAGAAATTCTTTGTCCAATTGTGTATTTGTTGGAATTTTCTGTCGCCTAACCTGAGAGGATTCAGGTCATGGGAGGTGCCTGAATCTTTCATTGAAGGAAGCATGCCTACCTTATTTTTGCATAGACTGCATATGTATTCATCTGCCTGTTGTGTGCAGTGGATGATGACGGTTCCTCTGAGCACATGAGATACCTACCGTTCATTCAGCAGACCACTGCCTTTTCTTTACTCCTCATTGTCCCAGAATTGCGTTTTGTGGTGTCTTGACCCTAAGTATTTTTAGCTGTGAACTGTAACAGAATTTTGTGAAGCTTCTTGCTCATGCCTCTGACAGTCACATGCTTTCCCTGATTGGCCTTTTATCTCAATCCCCTCTACATTATGGTGCTGGACTATCTTTCATGTGTTCTCTTCCCAAGTTTTGTAACTTCTAAATCAAGTTGTTTGAGTATACTGATAAAAACATGAAACTAGAGCATACACACAAACGCTTGTGACATCTGTTCTGAACTAATCATAGGGTAGGCATCTGGGTCTTGGCTGTGGATACTAGTAAGTGGCTGTTTATATAGCTGACTAGTTTTTTTTAAAGCTATTTTTTTTAATCAATTCTGATAATATGAATATGTTCGGTAAACCTGCCATGCTGTTTTCAGAGTTTCCTATGTAGAATTTAATCAAATCAGAGTTTAAATTTCATAAGGTTCAAAGGTTTTTTGGTACGTTTTAGATTAATAATTGACACTTGTAATTAAATCATGTTTGCTGTATCTGGTCCATAGATACATAACACTGTTTTAACAAATACATTTAGCATAATATACCCCTCAGGATGGCACATCACCGTGGCCTCTCATGCCCAGGGCTGGGGTTTTGATTTCGGTCCTTACCGCTGAGTGTGGAGTTTGTTTGTTCTGCCTTGGCTTACCCAGCAGTCCTAGACTAGACACTTGGGCAAATTAATTTCTCAATGTTTTTCATACTGTGTGTGCGTTTGTCAACTATAATGAACTGAAATGGAAGATGTATTATATAGCAGATTACTGTTAGCGTTTACAGGAAAAGTCACTGTTTATTCCCCAAATTTAATTTCTTAAGTTTCTTTAACCAAACTTCTGTCTCGCATGAAGTACTTAAGTATTTGCAGATGTTGGTGCTGATAATTTCTTTAAAACAATTATTTAGAAGGAACTAATTGAAGTTCTAGGTCACAAAGATAAATGAAATGACCTCTTAACATGTCTCTTGAGGACCTGGGACCTGTATCACAAAGTTGTATTTCCTGCTTAGCTGGATAATTTTTTGGATTTAAGGTAGTCTGATCGAAATGTAAGTGAGCAAAGATAAAAGCCGTATAAACTGCAGCACCTTAAATCCAGCAAGTTATCTAGGTAGCCGACAGATCTACTGTACGAAAGTTCTGTACGTTAATCTTTGGTTCACTGTTTGACCTTTTAAAATTGTTTTTTTTTTTTAAACAGGTAAAAGCGCTGAAGGAGAAGATTGAGAATGAAAAGGGAAGAGATGGATTCCCAGTAGCTGGGCAGAAGTTGATATATGCAGGTAAAATATTTTCAAAGGTCTGTTTGTGAATTGTAAACCACAGTGTTTTTTTTTTTTTTTTTTGCAGTATCTGTAGTCAGGGATTTTTATTCTAGGTTGTTTTTTTCCAGTGGAACAAAGAAAATGGCACAGTCTATTATAAAATTGGTTGCACTCATTAATTATTTGCTGAATCTTTTAGCTAAAACTTTTCTCCTTACCCAGTAGTGGTTTCCAACTAAAAATCTATTGCTTTAGCTAATATATTTTGGTTTATGGGTATGTATTCATTTTAATTTTTGGTTTTATTTTTGGTTCTTTTGAGGCAAAATCCTTAATGATGACACTGCACTAAAGGAGTACAAGATTGATGAGAAAAACTTTGTGGTGGTCATGGTGGCCAAGGTGAGTAAGTAAAATGAATTATAATTGTTTTGTTCAGTAAATAGCCTCATCTTCTAAAAAAACAAAAAAGCTAAATGCATATGCTGAAAAGAGTGATGGTGGCTGAATTGCAAGTTAAGTAGTTAAGTAAGTAATAATTATGCTTGCAAATGAAAACTATCCTTAAGACTAGCTCCTCCTCATCCATTTTGGCATCTGTGCCTAATGGAAGTATATTTGATTTTAAATATCACATGACTTGTGACTGGTCACTTGATCGTATTCTTAATGCTAACAATTGCGGAGTGCCAAAAATATTTTTGCACCATGTCATTTATGGTGTTTGCTGGAAGTGCCAAATTGTTTCTGGCCCTTTAAGAATGGCTGAAGCAC
The DNA here is from genome assembly GCA_026779585.1 of Mormyrus proboscirostris. Taxonomy (NCBI): domain Eukaryota; kingdom Metazoa; phylum Chordata; class Actinopteri; order Osteoglossiformes; family Mormyridae; genus Mormyrus; species Mormyrus proboscirostris. The sequence goes on from JAODKF010000126.1 coordinate 17,817,216, forward strand.
AGTGTTATAGGGAGCTTTGTGTTGGTAGACTTTGGCTTGAGATTCACACTCTTAATTACTAGTTGTAGTTGGTTGGTTGGTGGACTACATTTAATTTCCTGTAGACCAAAAATTAATTTAGGGAATATTTCTTATTAAATTCTTGATTCAAGATTCGAGCACTTTATTGTCATTGTGTAACAATGAAATTACTTTTATTAGAACCCTAAGGCACACTAATAAATACGAAATAAGGTAAAAATAAAAATTACATTGTAAATTGTTAATATTTAGCTGTTCTCAAAAGAGAGTGACTGTTAAGTGTAACCTGTGTGTAACGGGTGGGGAGTAATGTTGGGTCAATGAGGATGGGGTGTCCTTAGTGCAGCATGGTAATATGTTGTCTAATGGTGGGTATTGATTGGAGGTTTTAGAAAGATTTTTCCGCCATCCGGAGATGGAGCAGTCAGACATGGGAATTTTCTGACAGATTATTTCAGAAGTATTCTCCTAGTCATAGTGTCTTGCTAACAGTACTGCATGAAGGATGCTGTAGTACCTAGGGCCATTATCATGTAGCATCTGCTAAAATGCACAGTATAACATTTACTGCACCTAGTGATTTATCCACATGGCTGCCAGGTACAGTGTAAATGCATGCATATGTACATGGCAGAGAAGTATACAGCTGGTTAAACACAACTTTTAGTGCATCGCGCACGGCAAGTTATCTTAACCAGTTCATCGGCTTTTGCTTCTTTCACTGTAGCTGCAGTATTGAACATAAGAGTCAACACAGTTTGCAAGGAGAGCAAGACAGGGGCTGGGGTAGAACTTACTAAACGGTTTTTGGGTGGGGCTTATGAATCCCAAACCAAATACCTAAGGGGGTATTTTGCATTACGTTTCCAGAAACAAAACATTTTGGAGGAATGGAAGTTAAGCTGGTTGTCCCCTTGTGGTTGGGTTCTGGTCTCAGACACGAGGCAGGTAGATAACTTAACCATAATATACTGCCTCTAGAACATTTTCTGTCTAATGAACAGTGTTGCACGTACCTTTAAAAAAGTAATTATAGTTACTAGTTACTTCTCACAAATAGTAACTGAGTTACATCATTATAAAAGTAACT
>JAODKF010000126.1:17818426-17833797 GCA_026779585.1 Mormyrus proboscirostris
ACGGTGTCATCATTATCTCTCGTCAGGCAGCTGATAAAGCCAAAGCTTGACATCTCACGCGTCATTCAACCAAATTTCAGTAACGCGCTACTTAACATTCTCAGTAACGATAACGCGTTACAAGTATGGGAAAAATAATTAATAAGATTACTCCGTTACTGAAAAAAATAACGCCGTTAGTAACGCCATCATACTTAAACGCCGTTACTCCCAACACTGCTAATGAAGGAATGATTTGTTATTAATTAAGAGAAGTGTGTTTCCTAATCTGGTCCTCGGGGAGCTGAAGACAGTCCATGTCACTATGAAAAATGTGGACTGTCTTGGAGGGAGAAAAAATCTGAGAGAGTCTGTGGGTCCCCAGAGATTGGGTTGGGAAGCAGATTTAGAGGTGTACCATAGAATAGTTACATGTGTATTAAAATTGTTGCTCTGGGTGAGATTGGGGAGCTCCCTCAGGAGTGTGATCTGCAGCTCTGTCTTCCTCTGCAGCCTAAATCTGCACCCTCCACTACCCCGCCATCCCCTGCCACCACAACTGCGGGTTCCAGCTCCCACAGCAGTTTGACTCCCACGCCAGTGTCCCCCACCACTGCTGAGAGCCCCCCTGACAGTGCTGACCGAGAGGAAAAGGCCAGCGAAGAGAAGCCCCCGGCCAGTGCAGCCCCCGCAACTTCTCCTGTCAGGTACTGCAATCTTTAAAATTTTATTTTAAATATTACATCTCTAGTTGTATTGTCTTCAACATGGTTTTGTAGTACTACATTGTTATTAATAATAATAATTAATAATAATAAAAAATAATAATAATAACAATAATAATACTAAGGTAAGATCTACTGGATCATGTTCAGTTACCTTGCAATAGAAAATTTGCCAAGAAGTTTGGCTGCACTTCAGTTTTCAAAGGTCAGCAACTCAACCGACATCTAGGCTGCTGTCCTGCGTTTGTCATAGTTCTGCCATCAGTTTTTTTTTTTTTATTAAATTTTTTGAAGGACAGAAAAGGTTATCACCCCCCCCCCCCCCACACACACACACACACACACACACACACACACACCAGCTTCTTGTTAACCTCTTGTCCCTTTTAATATCCTTGCAGTTCGTCAGGTCTTGCGACAAATGTGAACATATTTGAGGAGGCCACTTCCGCTCTGGGTAAATAGCTGCCATTCAACTCTGTTAAATTCTGCTCAGTAGCCCTAGCTAATATAACATTGTGGGCTGTTTCTATAGTAGTGCAATGTACAGTATCCTTCCCCCGTATCCGTGGTTTCAGTGACTGCGGTTTGTTATCCACGTTTATCACGGGCCAAAGAAAATTGAAATGTATAACGGTATGATTTTTCATTGTTCCTTCATCCTTTGAGGGGTATACAAAGCACAATTTTCATTGCTTCATCATCCTTTGATACATAGCATATTCCTATTGCTCTATCGTCTATTGAGAATTAGGTTAAAATGTCCCTTTTCATTTGAGAGAATGCAGTGCTGCGCAGTGCTGTATAATGTATTTTATTACCGTATTTAAAGCTGCTGCTGTCTTAGGCGGCATCCACTGCAAGTGGCAACATTTTTGTGCCGTTCTATGTCAAAATCAAATCAATTGAACTTTGACCTGGTTCCTGACCTCTAGCAGAGTGGCATCCAATCAGATATAATCTTTGGTTTGTGACGGGTAGATCTGGCCACATAGCAACCAAACCACCTACCGATGTGGAAACTAATAATTGCAGTGTCCCAGTACCCCAAATGGTTTAACGGCACCTTAAAATCAGAGCGAGACTTAATTCAGAAAAAATGCACTGATCCTCCCCATCCATTCGAAATGCCTTTACTAAATTAAAATCACATTTAGTATCGTGTATTGAAAGTAAAATTTCGCCACTGACTGCGAGAACAGGAAAGCAAATTTTTCACCTGCTCCGAGCAGTTTGCCACTTGGCATGTGGACGGAACCTTACTGTGCGTAATCAATTACCATATTTAAGTACACAAAAATCACATTATATATGGGATCTATGGATGACTTGCAGTCATCAGTGGTAGCGCTTGGAATGCACCGGCCACAGATACGGGGGACTACTGTAGTGACGTTTAGTTTATGAATGGTTCGGAAATTTAGCAACAGGTTGCATCATGTTTGAAAGGTACCAGTAAGTGACCAGTACTGAAACTGATATTACTGAGTGCAATGTGTAGGTATATAAATGATTATCTAACAGTATGAAGTCACTTTGGACAGAAGTGTCAGTCAAGCAATATGAAATAGTAGTGATGGGAATGTAAAAGTTGCTCGTGTTCTGCCTCCCAGTGACAGGCCAGTCTTACGAGAACATGGTGACGGAAATCATGCTAATGGGCTACGAGAGGGAGCAGGTGGTGGCGGCCTTGAGGGCCAGCTTTAACAACCCCGACAGAGCGGTGGAGTACCTGCTGACGGTGAGCCGCTGGCCCGGACCACGCAGACGAGGCAGCAGAGTGCCTGCTTACACGCCACCAAGAGCACCTTGACTTATTTGTGTTCGTGTCCTTCTGCAACAGGGGTAGGCGATCTTATGCGAAAGGGCCGGTGTGTTTGCAGGTTTGTGGGATAACCTTTAGGTCAGCTGTTCAAACCCAGGTGTGAGGACTCCTCAGTTAAACAGTCCTCTAATTAGTAATCTAATTAGGGAGTTGCAGCGAGAACCTGCATACCCAACAGCACTTTCTGGATACGATTGACCATCCTCTTCTACAGCATATGCTGACAATACATCTACTTATCGGCTGTATAAGATTCAATTTTACTTATTTCTTTTTTGAACGTTAGTTTTTCACACGCCACCTCTCCTCTGATGGCTGTAGGGGGCGCTGTGCCTTTCGGTTTCTGTATCAACGCTGTTCTGTCCCTCAGGGTCTTCCTTCGGAGGGAGACGGCAGCACGGCGGCCAATCCTGTAGTGTCTCCCTCTGGCGGTGCTCCTGGCAGCACCACGGGCCCTGTATCGTCACCGACAGGCTCTGCTCCTGCCCAGTCCGCTACTACCGGTGGGGGTGAGTTCCTCACACACCCTGAAGATGGATCCGGGGATCAGAACTTTAACTTCTCTGGCACAGCTGTCAGAAAATGGGTTCACTTGAAATGCAGGAATGTGTTTATCACCAAACAGGAGTGATGTATCCCCCTTTGACCTGAATGTGTGTGTTTCTGGAAGGTTTGGCAAGGTCTTGGTAGCATTAGGCCTGTTCTGTGACGTTACTGGTTATGGTGAGGGAAGGGTTATTGTAGACCTGTATATTACATGATGCTTCTAATCTTTTTGATCTCACAGCCAATCCCCTGGAGTTTTTAAGGAACCAACCCCAGTTCCAGCAGATGAGACAGATCATTCAGCAGAACCCATCTCTGCTGCCGGCTCTGCTTCAGCAAATTGGCAGAGAGAACCCCCAGCTGCTGCAGGTACCCAGTGCCAGTGTTTTAGTACCGGCCGTGTGCAAACGGAACCGGAGTGCATTTCTGGGCACACACTCGGTGAAAAGAGGTCATGTGTAGCTGACACAGGGCTTCTGTCCCAAAGTGGAAGCCTTTCTTCCTGGCTTTAGCATGAAGTTCCTTTTATTTGGTTTTGTGTTGAAAGGAGAGCACTTTGTAATCCACTTCAAATCTTTAACCCACTTTGCTCTTTTTTTTTTTTTTTTTTTTTTTTTTTTTTTTGTGTGGGAAGCCTGTGCTTGTTTACTCAGAGGGAATCCTGCCAAAAAATTGAAGTTCGTGTATCATTTCATGCATTTGCTTGCACAGATCCACTGCTGCTTCACTAATCAAAATGATCTCGTTTGATTCTTTTCCTTGTCTGTTGGTCACTGCTGCCAGTTTCCAGTTGGCCTGATGGTGGCAGTGTGCTCCGCTTTATTTTTTCCTCCTTCTAGCTAATCTCTTAAAAATGTCTACTGCATATTTGATGTGTACATGAGTTACGTAATGTGATTTAAATTGCATGCTGGACTTAAGCCCGGGCGTTCATTTTAAACTCATCAGGGGTGGCTGCGGTTTAACGGTTACTGGTTTCTGTCCCGGAAGAGACGCTCCGCAGTATTCTAGGACAGATACTTAACCTGATTTGCTTCAGTAAAACATTCAGCCGTCTAAATATTCTAAACTGTAAACAAACTCATTGAATGAGTAATGATGCTGAAGAATACAGGCCTCTGGTGTCTGGAGTCTCTTCACTTCCAGTATAGGTTATAACTAAAATGTTTTCTGCATATGGTTTCTTTAACTGTCATTTGTTGACGTGATTTCCCTTTTAAATACATGGACGTTTACCATTCATTTCATTACCTTGTTGAAATCCAAGAAATGGTTTTATTTAGCGGATTTGCACTATTCTGATGTTACCATAGAACGTAAAAGCTAATCCTTATACTGCACGCTTACACGTGATCCGCCTTTTTCTGTGATGGGTGGACTGTTCAGCTTCAGGCGTAAGTGTCAGTTCTTTGTGTACGCTCCTAAATTTGAGATTCGTGTTCTAACGTGTTTCAGCATCACAGCTCGCCCTGCTTTCCTCTAGGTTTGCGACGCACAAATCGGCCCGTGTGTTGGATTTATCTGACCTTATTTGTATCCATTTGTCCAAATGGCCATGAAATGTGGAATTTGTCTGGTGTGAATTATTCAGAGCCCTTAAGTGTTCTGGTCTCCCCTACAGCAAATCAGCAGCCACCAAGAGCAGTTCATCCAGATGCTAAATGAGCCGGTCCTGGAAGGCGGTCAGAGTGGAGGTGGAGGGGGAGGGGTGGCTGAGGCCGGGAGTGGACACATGAACTACATCCAGGTTACGCCCCAAGAGAAGGAAGCCATTGAACGGGTATGTAAATAAAGGGGAATGAACTGCGGTTTCAAGTAAAAAGCTTTGGCATTAGCAGAAGATAGTGTGGTGCTGCAATTCTGCTGTTTATCTGTTCAGTTTTGTCTGTGTGTGTGTGTGTGTGTGTGTGTGTGTGTGTGTGTCATCGATGACTGACTGTTTTTACAAATACTTGTTAAAGCGCTAACCATTTGTGAAGTAGAAAAAAAATAGGACTGGTGTCAAGAAAATGAACTTAGTATTAAAAGCACTGGCCTTCTCTCAGCTATTAGAAGTATTTAGCAGTATTGTATCTCATATTTGGTATGGAATAAAGGTGTGTTGCACGTGAGAGAGAGAGATATGAATGGTTACCTGACAAGTGCTGCTTCAGAAATTCTGTCTTTGGCAAATAAAAGAGCAGTTCCATTGAGATGAGTGTAACCAATATCCTCCGCTAATTTCTTGTTTCAGCTAAAAGCGCTAGGATTCCCTGAAGGACTAGTTATCCAGGCTTACTTTGCCTGTGAGAAGAACGAGAACTTGGCAGCAAACTTCCTTTTACAACAGAACTTTGATGACGATTAAAGGGATCATAGATCTGTTCAGCCTTTTGACCCTTTACTTTTGCCTTTACCTTTCCTAGATTTTACTACAATGTATCTTGGTAACACCGGATCAACTTTTCTGTGCAAAAAAGGAACTGTTTATGAACACTTTAATTAAATAAGTAAAGCCAGCTCGCCTCCTCAGAAATCAACTGTGTGCAATCTGCTTCTTTTGCATATAGCTTGGATGCAATATGAAAATTGTGTAGAAACTGTCAAATGTCTATCAGTTTAGGTGGACATGGGTAGTTCTGGAAGGTTGTTCTGGGCTTTTAATTCAAATTTTCCTACTTAGATTTTTTTTTTTCCCCCTCCCCCGGTAGAACAGTATAGTGAGTCTAGTACTGTTTACCATAGTGTACCATATGACAGTAAATATAAAAAATGTTTTCTGTTTTTAAACATTTTTAAATGTCTAAGCATACTGCATGCACGCTTAGTTTTCAGGTTCCATGGGAGAATTACAGAAACATATTGCTGTGTTTTCATGCAGAATGAAGTGCAATTCATTCATGTATTAAACATATACAGCATATAATGGCTTATAGCAGGCATCGTTGACAGTTCCAGTTACTATTATTTACTGTTATTTTACAGAAAAATAAAACTTTTGAGCATATTTAAAATGAGTGTACATTCTTGAAAATGTTTTTTCTCAATTTCTAGAGCTCAAGAATGTAAAATTTTAGTATTGTTTGCATAGCTAGAACTGGGGAAGCACTGCTTAGCATCGCTAGCTAATGTTACATGGCCATTTCAGATTCAAATTTTGATTTATAGATTTTTTTTTTTTTAATGTAACATGATTTCGAACAATTCTGATATTGGCTGTGCAAGATCGCATAATTTAGTTCTGCTTCATTTCCGTCACTAAGATTTCTCCTACACTCAATGCCATGGTTTTTTTTTTTTTTTTTTTTTTTTTTTTTTCCTTTTTTCTTTTAAAGCATTCAGCTCTGTAGCCGGAATGCCTGTCAGATAAAATATTAATAAATTGAGTCATCTGCATTCCTATTCAAATCACAGTCATGTGCCTCAAGCGAACAGCTCCTCATCTTCTGTTCTCATCTTTTCCTAACGGATATAGCCTTACACGCAGAGCTTTTTTTTTTTTTTTTTTTTAGCTGAAAGAAGACACATTTTACACTGGATAGCAATTTTAAAGCAAAACAAAGTTCTTACTCACATGTTAAACTCGGCCAACGGGTTTTTATCATACATAACTGATGTTTCGTTTCACTTAACTGCTAGAGAACACGGCATGCCATGTTTCCTTATGAATTGAATCATCTGTCATTAACAGAGTAGTAAGGTTTGTTGTTTTTAGTTTTTGTCATATTAGAAATTTCAAAAAAGCATTCGCAACTACAAAAGGAAATAACTAAGTTACAGGATTTTGCTTTAGAGGGTGAAAAGAAGCTTTCAAATGTGGTGTAATTTTTAAATCTGACCACCAGATGGCAAAAACATCCATTAAAAAGCTTTCTGCGCAACTTGCCCTGTTTTTGTGCACATTCTCTTGGTAAAGAAAGTGTTACCTTTATTAAATCCACTGATATATGTTAACATGAATAAAATTATGACCGGAATTACACAACCAAGTTGAGGAACCAATTTTTCTTTAAATGACAACTATATAGATTTTTTTGTTTGTTTCAAAGTGTGCGCATGCAGATTGTTTGCAAGTGTACTTGTGTAGGTCGAATTTATTGATAATTTTAAGTAAAATACAGCTAGACTAAATAGATAACCTTGATTCAGCCACGTGGTCCTTTAAATTCAAAGGTTGCCAATCCTTCCTACTTAGATATACCATGTAATCTTCTACTGGCCTAAAGGGGGCAGTATGACTACATCATTCTGCTTTTTTCAGTTGAAAGCTCCCTTTCAGGTGAATGGTGACCATGGGACTCCTTTATTGAGAAAAAAGTAGGAGAGAAAGAATTACAGCAGACTACAGAAAGGTTAAAAGATGTGATCTGAGCCTTCATCCAGTTCTGGCAGGTGTGGTTTGTAACAGTCCTGTTCTCTTGTTCAGGAAAGGGAGAATTCAGCTTATTGTTCTAAATACAAAGGTCTGTTCCTGTGTTTTTGTTTGCCTTTTTCTTACTTTTGTAAAAGTCCCTACTACCCTCTCGGTATGATTTAGGATGTGGAGGATTAGGTTTTGTGTACCATTTTCCTCCTAAGTCCTCAGGCTTTGAGGGTGGTTACAAGATGTCACTCAGTTGACGTTCACTATATAGACGTTACCATTTAATGCACAGTTTTAATAAAAATGAAAAGGTTGAGGGCCCATTCATGAACTACGGAGTATTTGACTGTGGCAAACATTTCCCTACTGCACACAAAAAGCAACCGTGTCTTTTTTCGATGTGGTTGAACATCATTTCAACATCAATAGAAGGTGGTATAGAAACAACCTGAAACATCTTCAAAAGCATACAATTGGAATTATACCCAAAAAAATGGTTTAAAATGCAGCTGTGTATAGCTAACTGATAAAAGCACAAACTTTTATATCTCACTTTGCTCAGCAGTTGCCTTAATCCAATCAGCTATGAAAAATACTCTCTGAAATGGCTTAACATCCTTTGTGATATGTTTAGCTTGCCTAGCTCTAGATTTAACGGCTCAGAAATGGTATACAAATGATTAATCAGGAGGTTGAATCAGATTAAATGACACAGCTAAATGTCATCCAATAGTATCTCTTGCTTCAGATTTCTTCTCTCTTGTGTATGAAAAGAAAACACCATGGAAACATGACATCTTAGAAGTATATTTGTTCTGAGCTTTTTAGATAAAAGCCTAAAATGGCCCAAGGCAGTTTCCCCATTATTCATGAGAGTAATTATATATTCTTCTTTAAGTCATAGATAATAAAGCGAAACAATGTCGCCATAAAAATAATACCACATGTACATAATGCCATTTAAAATCTGGGAAATTATTTTCATATTTCTCGTCTTTTACCATGTTTTTTAATGTTTAATAGGGACAATACAAAAAGATTTAACCGATATCCTGTAATTTGATAGCTAATAATGGTATTTATCCAACAAATATAAAACAAAATTATTAAATGTCTGAAACTGGCAGTTTCAAAGCACAACTGCCTATTGAAATGTAAATGAAATATACAAAACCATAAAGGTTAAAATGTACCAACATTTAAATAAGTTTTATTTGATGCATAGTGTTGTGATAATACTGTACATACAAATTCCAGCTTCAATAAAACATTTATTTACAAATATACAAAATTAAGCAGATTATATTATTTAGTGTTAAAAACCTTTGTTCAGACTATTCTCTGAAAAATGTTCCATATAAGACATTATTGCACTTTGTAACCACAGTGTAGTGAAAACTGACATCACTGCTTAGAAGTAAAACATTCACCTGATTGTTGTCAAGCATGTGGAATAAAACTTTGTAAGAAAGTCACAGATATCCATATGGCACTTAAAAAAGGCCAAGTTTCCCAAAAGCATTCAGTGGAGTTTGGGTGAACTTTGCGGCATTTTGCTCTCTCAGCCCCCTCCTTAGGTACCATAAATACGCAAGTCACTAAGCACCATCTTGTAACTTACTATGAATGATTTTTGTACCCAAACTGAATGGCCTTGTTAAAACAATATAAAATAGATTTTTAATACAATGTTGCACAGTGTGTTCCAGAATAGAGATGTAATTATGAAGGTTGAAGGCCTCTTTGTTACTGGTAATCATTTGTATTTTTTCCCCTGAAATTCATAGATTTCCAGTCATACTTTGGCACTTGGTCTTCCAAGTTTTGTCTGTGTAGGGATAATCATTCCAGTTAAGTCCCAGGGAGTAATGATAGATCTCAAGAGTCTTCTGCTGGTCACTGGAAGCCAATGACATCACCTGCTTTTCAAGCCCTGGTTGTCAGTTGTTTTGTCATTGACGTCAGCGTGTGTCGTATGGCCATAGCTCAAAGGCAGTGCACAGTTTAAAGTCCCAAATTTCATTAGGTTTTACCTTTCGGAATAGTCTTATAAGTGCCGTTTCATATGCAGGGCCAAGTGATCTGACCTGGAGAAGGCCCGGTCACATTTTTGACACTGGAAAGGGCGATGGCCGGTGTGTTTCCTGTAGTGGCGTGTAAGCTCATCAGAACGGGCGAACTTCCAACCACAACCCTCCCAGTCACAGTGATAAGGCTTCTCTCCTAAATAGAAGAGGTTAAAAATAGAATCATGTGGAAATGGACAACTTTTACCATTGTGCACAGCCTGCTCTACATAGACATCTAGTGACATTTTATCATTTTCAAAATATTGTCTACTATTGGCTGCTAACTTCCAACTGCCAGCTTGCCTATATACACCTGAAAGCGGTAAAAACATCAATGGCGCCGTCATTAGTCATGCCATGAAATGAACTTTAACTCGCTCAACTTGCAAGTTATCTTTCAAGGAATTTGTCCACTTATTACTCAAGGAATTTGAGATACAGGACACCATTTTTCCACATTTCAAAGGTGTAAACATTGTTCCTACCACCACCTAAATGTATAAATTGCTTAAGACTGATTTCAAAGTTCCAAATGTACACAAACAAGAAGGTTATTGTTGCGTTTCCTCTCTCAACTGACGGAGCCCTATAAGTCGGGTAAGCCTACCTGTATGAGTTCTGTGGTGCGCTTTCAGATGGGAGCTTTTGGTGTAGGTTTTTCCACAGCCCGCATAGTCACACGTGTGTGTGGCTATCCTTTTCCTGGGCCAAGATCGGCGCCCTCGCTTGGGTTTGGGCTCTTCTGGTAAAGATTCTGCCGGGGACATGAGCTCTAGGGGTGAAGAGGGTGGAGTGAGCATAGCCTCAGGTGGGCAATGGAGAACGCACAAATGTTCTTCAAAAACACTTAGACAGGACTGACCTTGGTACTGCAATGATGGAGGTGGCTGGAAGGGAGGATAGCCTGTGGGGACATGGTAGCTCTGGGGAAGAGGCAATGGCGAGTGACTTATAACCTGAGAAGAGGGGTGATGGTCTCTGCTTAGTATGTCTTCCTGGGTCAGGCTTCCTGACAGACGGGTGCCCACCCTTGGGTGGCCAGAGGGAAATCCGTGATGCTCAAGATGGGCTCTTTGACAAGTCCCAGAGTGTGAGTTAATGCCAAGGTGTGGATCTATTGGTTGGGTAATGGTGCAAGTGGTAGGATTCTCCTTCTTTATCCTATTGCAAATGAAGGGCAAAGACGACTCCAGAGACGGGCTGGTTTTAGTGACACTGTGGTTCTGGCTATAGTCCGCTACGTCCATAGTAGTCTTGACCACAAACTTTCCATGCACGCTGGTTGGTTGCAGGTATGCCGGATCCAGATCTGGTCGCATAAGTTCTGCCACAAAGCCCCCTGAAGGGGGCATGTCACTGACGTCGGGGATAGCGTAGAGGACATCACTAGAGGTGTCCTGAGGAGAGGGAAGCTGATAAGAAGCTGGGGAGGGTGGCAGGTTTTGAGAGCTGCTGCCAATGGTTTCCTGTTGCTGCTGTAGCATTGTGTTGGAGAGGATGAAATCATAGTCCAGCAAGTCTTCAGGCTCCTTCTTAGCCAGTCCTGCCAGGATGTCTTCATCGGGACAACTTCCAGCTGAAGGTGTGTAGGGTTTCTTTAAAAAGGAGAGCTCTTCCTTCCATCTCTAAGAATAAAAAAGATAGCAAGGTGTTTTGATCCAATTACTGCAGCAGCTATTACTATGCATTTTAAAAATTTATCTTAACACTTCTTACTTATGCAAACCGATGGATTAGGTCAGACTACAACTTTTAGCTAAAGTAGCAATCTGATATATTTTTCAAAGAATTAGGTATGACTTCACTTATTCTTTTAATCTCTGTTACCTAATCTAAAAGGATCAATGACAGCCAAATAAGTTCTCTGTCAGTATTTTTAAAATCTACGTTAGATGCTTATCCTAAGGATTTAAGGTGTGTCCGTCCACCGATAATATTCAGCGACCAAAAAACTTTGTTATACCGCCAGGAACACATTGGATGCGTTTTAATGGATTTTTAAAGACTTGTCATTTTCATTGTAAATTCGAAGCAATACTCAAATAATAAAGCAGAGCAACGGTTTAATTAAAAAATATGATCCTATAAAGACAGGATATAGAGTATGAAACGCTACAGGTAGTCAACGCCCCTGTGGCTGACATTAGGTGAACAACGTCTACAAACAAAATGGCAAAGCCGAATCCTCTCTACTAAAGTGAAATACCACGTCGTAAATAAATAATAATAATAATCCATGCATGCTACTTAGCTATTTTTGTACAGTTTAACACAAATGGATCATCTGAGCATACTCACTGAGTTGGCTAACCCCGGTCCTATCGATTTATTCTTGACAGTTGGACTACTAGCAAACGTAGATATTGACGGCAAAAGCGTACCGCTTAATGCCATATCGAAGTCACTTGGCGGCGGCTGCCTGCAAAAACACAGGAAATTGTAATTTTTATTCTTCAAAAAAGTCAGGTTATAGCAAATAGTCTTCTGTCCTCTCAAAAGTTACACGAGGACCGGCGAAAATAACAGCGCTTGATGGTAAAGAACAAAATGATCTTCTACCCCAAAACCGAAAACGCACCTCATCAAGGATTTTTTTTTTTTTGCTTATAATTCCCCCTGCTGGATGCAGCCTTTGTGTACAACAGGACAGTTTGAAAATGTTCTTCTCAGTCGCTCCAAATGACACCGGTGTCACTGCTGCTAATGCGACACATGAAGCGGATCTGTCAAGAAGGAGGCCGCGGAGCTGTAACATAAAGCGGTCAGATGCGAGCGACGCTCGGGGAGGGAATCCCTACCGCTGCGGATGCCGCTGCCATGGAACGGGCTCGCTTGGTAACATCAAACCGAGCGCTAGACCGCGTGAATGGGCTTCCCCCGACTTTTAAAATCATCCCGGGGACACGCCTTCCGGTGGCCATGGCGACGGGACGTGGAAAAACGAAAACACGTGACGCAAAACCGAGTACACAGGCAGCTGGTTTTCAGCGCAGGAGGGAGGGAGCAAGGGAGAGGGGGAAGGAAAAAAAAAGGGATGTCTCTCTAGTTACTGTTTGTATCTAAACAGCACGATAGCAACAAAGAGGGCCTCCGCACGCGGCGTGTTTGCTTTTTATTCACTGCTAGTGTGGAAGAACCGGATCCTTGCGAACTTATACAGTGATAAGGCATATAGGCAGGTCTCCACCTGAAGCCAGTGCAATCGTAGCTTAATGTCCATTCGAGCAAAGCGTATTTTTCTTTTAACGTTAAACATGCGCAGTCTTAAAACGTTTTGGTTTATGTTTTGAAAGTGCTCGTTGTTGTTTTACGTGTTTTAAAGGTTATTTCTTGTGGTTTCATTTGCATTTGGCGAGGCATGGGAATTTGTTGCGAAATGCGGAGGGAAAGTTCAGATCGGTACCTGGCTAACAGTTGCGTACACTTTCAAGATCACAGTTTCATAGCCTGGTGTTTAAGCAAAGTTCTGCACAAGGACCAACAGTATGGCAGCTTGTACTAATGCCTGCAGACATACCGTCAACAACGACATTAATCATAACGCTTTATTTATATTACATTTTTTTTTCGGTTTCTGTTTTTCAACAATATACAATACACATATGATCAGCCCTATTTTTTCCATTGTGGGTGGGAATAAAATACCATGAAAATTACATTACTATTAAGGTGTGTAGCAGTTGTGTTAAAGCCTTTAAATAGCTTCTGCTTTGCCAAGAAATGTAAGTGACACGTAGTGTATTACGTGACCTCTTTGTCTACATTACAAAGCTTTAACTGGTGATATGACTTTAACACGAGGTGTGTCAATGAGTCAGAGTCGTAAAGTTTTCTTATTAGTATTCTCATTAGCGCTCACTAGTATGTGTGTTAAACCAGTCGCTAATTTTAACCGATTTCTTCAATCTAAGAACGATATGCAAAGGTATAGTACCCTGTGTAGTATATCTGTATAGTACCCTGTTGGGTCGGTATTAAATCATCACAAAAGCATCCTGTCGTTTGAATAGGGATAAAGTACGTTTTTTTAATGCAGAGAAAAGCTGCAGTCTCAGGAGAACAGTTGATATTGTACATTTGAACACGGCACAATAGTTAAATTGTTCCAGTGAAATATCAAACTCTGAAACTATATGTTGCATTGTATAAAAGCATTAGCTAGGTAACATAACAATGTCTTGGATATCTTGTTTTTAGCCCGCGCTCCTCATAAACTCAAGCTGAAATAATAAAAATAAAAACGCTTAAAATTTATTACCAGTTCCTGGGTGAAAGTGTCTTAATTGTTAAGGGGGGTGTTTCCCTTAATATTCAAAGTGCCCCCCACCCAATAGTTACAGGAAACCCCACAAAAAAATCAATGAATCAGTGAGTCTGCAACCAAATCAAACAGTCAATAAATCAGGAGCAATTCTAGAATGTTTACCCTTAGGGGGGCTCAGCCCCCAATAAAAAAATGCAAGGTGCAATTAATGTGACATGTGGCTGTGCATTTTTTATAACTATAAGCGTTTGGATCTTTTAATGATTTTGGATAAAGTTTGCCCCTGTAAATTGGTGTAGGCCTGCTAAATATGGTTGACATTTGCCTATGTAATATAAGTGTACATCAACTATGCTGTTATTTTACAATAGTCATTTATATGATTGGTTAATAATTGCTCAGAGTATTAATACTTTCTGCATAATCACATGCTTGCATTTTTGCAGTGTGTAAGCTGACTGGTAAGCCTAGAACTGAAGTGTTGGTTGTTGTGCAAACTGTGACTCCAAATTGGCTGTAAAAGTTATTTATACAACGTATAAAATATTGAATATGCACTCAAGCTGTTTTTGAAGTGGTGTGCGCAATGTTTGCATAGTGAGCTCAAGCCAACATAAACCTATCCCATAATTAGAGGTATCAGTTAAAAGTTTTGTGTTAAGAACAAACACACAAAAGTCCTGTTACATCAGGATGCAATGGGAAAGGGATTACTTACCTTGGTTCTTTTACATATATACCCTTCCACTAAAGATAATTCACTTGGCGATTTTGGTGGTGCGTGTGCAGCATTTGCCGTGGAACTGTAACATCATATATAGCATGGTGGCTTAGGGGTTAGAACTGTTTGAATCCCATCTCTGCTTTGACGTGCAGTTAGGCCGCTTGGTGTTTCTAAATTGCTCCGAGAGTATTGCTCTGTGTATATATGCCCTGCAGTGGACGGGTAACCCAGCCCTGTGCTGCCTGGGTATTAGGTGCCAGGAACCTTAACCAGGAAACATACTTAGAAGATGGATGGAAACAGCAGGAAAATTAAAGGAATTTCACAAGTTGACAACTTTTTCAGAAAACTTGCATGCATTTCCTGTCTAATACTGATGTCATAATCCTTGCTTTAATTTGGAATCAGGAAACTAATTATAAGTCATTTTCTATTTGTCTTCTGCTTCATTATCCTGGTCAGGAGCTGGAGTCTATACCTGGTAGTGTAAGGCGCAAGGCTGGCGTCTGTACCGGATAAGATACCAGTCCATCACAGGTCACATATACACTTATACACACAATCATGCACCATGGGAAATGGGATTTTAAAGACACCGATTAGGAAAGCAGACTATACCCAGCGGAGGCCTGTGTAACGCATGGAGAATATGGTGTGAAAAATGCTGTTCAGACCGGCCAACATTGAGCTACCTTCCTAGCCCATATACACTCACTGACCACTTTATTAGGTACATCTGTTCAGCTGCTTGTTGAAGCAAATATCTAATCAGCCAATTATGTCAGCAGCACAGTGTATAAAATCATGCAGATATAGATTGGGAGCTTCTGTTAACGTTCACATCAAACTCCAGAATGGGGATAAAAAGTGATTTAAGTGACTTTGAATGTGACATGG
>JAODKF010000126.1:17833897-17845494 GCA_026779585.1 Mormyrus proboscirostris
ATTACCACACAGCTCTTGAGCTGAATCATTTGTGGTGGAACAGGGAAAGAACTAAGCTACACAGGGCTCCAGCCCTCTAGGACTGCAGTTTAACAGGTTCTAATGGCTACTTCCAGCAGGATAACGCACCATGTCACCAAGCTCATATCATCTGACTGGTTTCTTGAACATGACATTGAGTTCACTGTACTCAAATGGCCTCCACAGTCACCAGATCTCAATCCAGTACAGCACCTACGGGATGTGGTGGAACAGGAGATTCACATCATGAAAGAGCAGCTGCCACATCTCCAGCAAGTGCACGATGTTATCATGTCATCATGGACCACAGTCTCTGAGGATTATTTCTATATTTTTATTCATCTTACTGTCGATATATAGCAACAATTAAAATATTGCTCCAGATACACCAAGTCCCCAGGTTAATAGTATAAAGACTGTTAATGGATGTAATTTTGCAGTATTATCCATACAGTATGTGATGTTTAATGACAAATGAAAAAGGCTGCTGTGTTATTGTGAACTTATGCAAAAGTAGAAGCATGACTCATGTAAAATGTGTTCGAATCAACATGTCATGAAATTCGTATACTTTATCAGATATAAAGTCCTTGGCACAATCTTTTTCACTATAGCTCTCTTCTGTTGCTTTTCACTTGACATGTTAAATCACACCAAAGAACTACTTCAAGCTGAAAAAATTTTTGTGTCTTTTGTCAGAAAAGAATTAGTTTTTACTTCCCTGTTTTAAGGATTGCTCCACTGAATCATATGTCATTTTTGCTGTGAAACAACATCAGAATTATCAGGCAGTGTTAATGTATTTATACATTTTAGATCTATATCTCAGAAATTGTTTCGTATGTATAGAGAACTACGACTGAGACTGAGACTAACATTCGCCAAAATTGCAGTAATTTCCAGCTCAGTCATAATCAAGAAGGGAAAGTGGCACAAAGGTGTGATGAAATTTATGACAAGTAGTATATCGATGTCAAGTATAAAAGAGTAAAGCAGAGAATTTGAGAACTGTTTGTTTGCTATAACAGAATCACCGTGCTGGATTTCTTTTAAATGGAGCATTTATCTCATTCAGTGCTCAAATATAAAAAGTACAAATACTCAATTTGGAGAGCATCTTGTGTTTCTAGTTCTCTTAAAAAAAGTCTAAAAAAAAATCAAGTACACTTTCACATTATCTAAAAATAGTTCACACTGCCAAAAATAGAGTGTAAGGAGGGTCGTTTTGAGAACATAAATGACCATGCTTTTGTTTACAGGAAATGCTCTGCCCTTGGCTTTCTTTGAATGGTTCTGATGCTTTTGTCAGATTTCCTGGAGGACATTCAAACAAATATCTCGATACTGGGGTCTTTATTTCATTGTTCGACATGCTGCTATATAAATGATGAGAAATACAGTGCCGTGTAAAAGTCTTAGGTAGCCAAAGAAAATCATAAATGATCTTTAAATGATCTTTATGTTGGTGTTAGACTATGCTGTTATGCCTGTCAAAGTGTGTTAGCTTAGCCACTTCAAACCCTGTACTAAAATCACCTCATTATTTGCTGCAACCATCCAATACGCCCATGTGTTTTTTGACTTGACGACTCGCACATCTTGCATAACTAATCAATATCTCATTGACTTTACTAACTAATTAAGTTAATTAATTAAGTCAACTGGTGGTGAAATTTAACAAATACATGGAATGGCTGAGGTGCCCCTGAGGAGAGGTTTGGGAACCGAAGCTGTGTTCATCTAGCCATCCAGCAAGATATCAGCAACTTTTTGGAGACAAGAAGAATCTTTCACTGGTTTTTATTGTGTTACTCATAATTTGTTCTAATGTTAAATTGTGTTGTTGTGCTGAAAAAATGTGCACTTACTATCTAGATAAATAGCTTTAAACATTTGACTGCCTAAGATTTTTGCACAGTAATAATTTGTAATTCAACTAAGCACATTGAATTATTATTTATCTGAATCCGATTCTTTGTCAATTCTGCTGTATTTTCCCCTTAATAAACCACCTATCTTCCACCAGCATATCCAGTACAGGGCTGTGGAGTCTAGAATCCCCTTGGGGAAGAGGAATGTGTTCGGTGTTCTTTTAAGTGAGATCGGGAGCCTGCATGCCGGTTTTGGAAGTCATTTTTATTTTAGGCATTTCTTGTCTTAATCTATGAATTCAAATTTAACCACTGCTGAGTTGAACGTTTAGTTTTTTTGCATTTTTCACATTGTTTTCTTTTTTACTGTCTGCTGTTGCCTATGATTTTTATAGGTGTATTTTGGGCACAATTTGGAAATGGACGATGGCTATGTCCATCAAGTCATAACACAGATTTGATATGTTAAGGTAAAGGTATACATATTCCCTCCATGTCATTTGATCACTTTTTGATGTTATAGCAATATAGCATAGCAGACATGGTTTGGCTTAAATAATGATGTAATTAAATGGTATAACAACAGGACCAATAAGTGAACTTCTTGGGTTGCATCTTAGCCAATATTCTGCCAGCTGCTCAATAAGAAATGAAGACATATTACAATGCAATCATTCACCAAAGTCATTGGTGGTATGAAAGAGGTTGTTCATAAAAACAACACGCTGGATCTTACAGGAAATACATGAAACAGCTCGACGGGCAGATGGTATGCATTATGCATTGACAGTACATGGGAAGGGTAAACAAGCCAATACTAATTACAGTTTTTTCCAGTTCTGTGGTTTTGGCACTGTATGTGACAAATTTAATTCCTTCTGTGACTCTTTATTTTCATCAAGGCACCCAAGGGTGACTAAGAATTTCTGAGGAAAACTTGTGATACCATTTCTAACAGTGGAAATCAAAATGAGCATCAAGTAAACCACCTTAAACCAAGATCTGTACGAAATATCTTATTTATTTTAGGATTTTAAAATGTTCTTTTCTGAGTTTTTAAATTTTAAAATGTTTTTTCCCTTCTTTTCAGCTAGAAGATTTGGTGACGCTTCACATTAACTGCACATTTATCTTGCATTTGCAGAATACCTTCATAATGCATTCATAATGTATTCATTCATATGTATTCATTCAGCAGCATGTAAGTATACCTTAACATCTTAACACACCTTAACAGCTTTAATATACATTAGTAACAAACATTATAAATGTATAATCATGTAAGGATTGTTATTAATGTATATTGAAGCTGCTGTGGTATGGTGGGATGTTATGGTATACTTACATGCCGCTTATGAATGTTCTGCAAATGCATTACTGTATGAAGATGCAGTTAATGTAAAAGCATTGCTGTACATTTTCTAACTATACACATTTGGATCTTTGACGTTTGGGTGAAGTTTGCCCATGTAAATTGGTGTCCATACATGTGACGAAGAGATAGGATGCGCATTTGCTCTTCTGAGATTTCAGGCAGGAAGAATCCAGTTGCCCAGTCAAATAAACAAGGAACAAAGTAAACTTAGTCTATGCTAAATCTCTACAAATCAGGGTACTTGGCCAGTCCTTTTTATGTTGGGTGTCTGATGAGGGTTCCCTGAGCCCCAAATGATTTGTTTAGCTCAGATGATTTAATAACCATGCTCTCAGTTTGAGAATTCCATACATCATAACAGTCCGAGCCCAGGGCTGCATTTTCCAAAACCTTTGTTGCACTGCGATCATCATAACTACAGAGGGATAGAATTCAAAATGACGCCCCTCGTACAGATTAGATCTCAGGGCTGAGCCCCTGATGTCGTAAGATCCTAGCAACGCCCCTGCTGTGTGACTGAAGAAGAATATAAATTAAGCAAGTGGACCTTTTTAAAAAGCTCAGAATTTTAAATCCAAGTGTAATACTTTCCATTTTTTTCTTGATTCTGTCACTTACATTGAAGTCTGTTAATAGTGATAAATAGGTGAATTATTAAGCCTATTTAAAGTAGAAAAAAACATGACTTTTAAAATGAAATTGTGTTTTTTATTGTGTATATATTGTGGTATATTGACCAAAATTGTTTGTCACTTGAACTAATGATTTAATTCTTTTATATGATCAACCATATATCCAAGATGCTGAAAATGTTTAATTAAACATTTTTATAAATACTCATAACATTATGGATTGTGTAGATTATGTAGACAAGCGTTTCCCAACCTAGTCCTTGGGGACCCGCAGTCGGTCCACGTTTTTGCTCCCACCCATCTCCCAGCCAGACGATCCACATCTACCAAGTCTGCCTGGGGCTGGGAGGGAGCAAAAGCGTGGACTGTCTGCCGGTCCCCAAGGACCGGATTGGGAAACACTGATCTAGAGAAACATCAAAGCGTCGGATCTGGCGACAGTCTACTCTGAGGGGGCTGAAAGTGTTTACAGAGCTCTGGCCAAGTTGAGTGGGGTTGGGCTCCACCGCTTGCATCATGCTGGCTGAAGCAGAGGGCAGCTGTGGAGCGGACAGGATGAGCACGGCGCCTCAGGCCGGCCTGCCTCTCTCTGCAGTGGGATTCCGTCTCGGCCTTAAATATGCCGGCTATTTTTAAACCGCCGACGTAACGCCGCGCAGAGACGTCCCACTCTGCCTCAACCTTCCCCCCCAGCCGAAAGGGGAAGCGGTGGGGAGCCGCTCTTCCTGCTCATGTGCCCAATCACACAAGGATGGGGGGAAGAATAAAACATTCAGGCGCCATTACGGCGCTTTTCAAATGTGTTAACCCCTTGCTGTCCAAGCCATACGCGCGACAGGCGGTTTTAATCAGCAACTTTCCCATCGGGCGGGAGGGTGGCTGAGTAGCAGGACTTGGCGCTGGCCAATGATGGAGGAAATGAGTCCTGGGTACGACACATCACCAGATGAGGGGTGGTATGATGTCAGCAGCCAGACCCAAATTAGAAGCCCTTAAATTTCTCCGACGGCACACTTGCTCTTTTGAAAGCCAGGGCACAAGTGTGAATGTGTTATAGGTCGGAGAACTAATCCAAAGGAGTATACAATAAATACATATAATAGGGCTAAATAGTGTAAAAACTAACCAGACTACTAACTTTTATAACCCCTGTATATTTAAGTTGCCTCTGATACATTTTGGTTTCCATTCAGTCAAATCAGTGATTATATTTGAAGAGACACTTGGTCTCTGTGGAACCTGTAATATTCCTTTGTATGGTGAATATACAAACATGTATAATGTATCAATATAATATCAGTGGTGAGTACTGATTTGCCAGTAAAACATGTTTACCATTTTAACCATTCAGCTAATTGTTTATTTTAGACTTGTGTGTATGTAGAGTTTATACAGA
The DNA here is from genome assembly GCA_026779585.1 of Mormyrus proboscirostris. NCBI lineage: Eukaryota > Metazoa > Chordata > Actinopteri > Osteoglossiformes > Mormyridae > Mormyrus > Mormyrus proboscirostris. The sequence goes on from JAODKF010000126.1 coordinate 17,839,193, forward strand.
CTCCTGTATTTTTAAGTCTTTTAATTAAGATTTCTATTCCATAAAAAACACTGTCGATCAGGAACGTTGTGTGAGACCTGGCTGTGTGTGGATTTGGTAATGCAGCATCAATACACACCACAGTGAGGGGGAAAAACAGAGAAAGAGAGGACTAAACCGTATTTGAGAAAAAAAGTAAAAATACCTATGTTTAAGTTCAGTGTTCATAATGGAGATATTATTTTAAAATACCATTTTCTGGAAAAACCATTATGGTTTTTGAACTTTAAATGCCACTACTAACAATAAAGTATTTGTGCTTCTTCAGGACTCAGGACTCCACTGGAAATATGGTCCTGTTTAAGTTACTGTAGTTAATCAAAGTATAGCTTGGCAATAAATGTGGTTTGCCAGTGAAACTCAGTTTAAGACTCTTAAATATTTTGGAGTTTTGTCTTATTAATCCAGTGTTAAATTCCTAAAGAAGATACTGTATGACGCTGAATTTATCTTACAGATGTGGTGTCTCTGATTGGGGGCCTGTTATGAACATGCTTTGCCGTATTTGTGCTTACAGTATGGCTTGGTCCCCTCTACTCCACGCTCTGTATTTTTAACTCTCACAAAGAAATAAATTGTGGTTACATGCATGGGGAGTGAGGGATTTAGCTTGGTTTTACGGAGAAGATGTAGAGTATGGATTAGTTCTATGCATTCAGACATGAGGTAGTCTACACAGTTTTTTTTTTTTTTCCACAGCCATCCGGTTAGAGGCAAAAGAAGGAACACCTCTTTGTTCTCAACAAATATTACGTTCAGTCTCAAGAAAATGTCAGAGATTTGGACACGGCTGGGCCGTTGACCAGAGTCATGTCAAGAAGGATTATTCATGAGCCAAGGTTCCGTTCCTTGCCTATAACATTTTTGTGGTTGGGAGAAAAGGGCACTTATTTAGCTGGGGCTGCAGGCTTTGGTCTGGTGGAAGCCTTCAAGTTGGAGAAGCAGAAATACCATTAGCATAGTAGTAGAACAATTAATAGCACAGGCCTCGTGTCTTCATATGGTTCCTCGTGGTGTATCATAAGAAATAAGCCAATATGATTTGGCTTGTTTTGGATATGAATTAAAATGTTATACATGATATATATATATATATATATGTTGAAATTCACTAATTCACGGGGAACTAAAAAATAACGTCGATGTCCTTGGCATGTCACAAATGAGACCAGTCAACCTGCAATACCCATAGGTGTGGCGACTGCATTGAGTGTCATTGGGTCTGAAACACAGGTAAGTACCATTATGTTTTTATTTCAGAGGACAATACAATTTTTAAATTCTAATAATTGCTTTCTCTCCATTTCCTCATTGTAAAATACTATTCACAATAACCCATTCCAATGGGTCAGATAATTACCGCAGGCTGTATTCCGACTACTGTTAGAAAACAAAGCTATTTTCACGGACATGCATTTTTTGTTTGAGACTCCAAATGTAACACATACCCCAGCACTTCATATTCTTTATTTATGTAAATACAAGCTAACAGATAAGCATTATTAATACTAGTTGTCATTACTTTTCTATGACGCTAGCCAGAAATGTTCTGTATTGATAAATGGGGAATCTGTCCTGGTACTTTGCTTCGTAATTATCTTGTTTCTAGAACACTTATCAGTTGAAATTTATAGGAATAGCTATGCAATATATGTCTTTATGACAAAGTGCTCACGTGAAGCTATGGCGAATACATCAGATACCGTAAAATTAAAAACAGTTGAGTCACGCTCCTCCGAATTCCACACGTTAGAGATATTAACTGTTAGCGATACCCAGTAATTGAATTAAAAATGTATGTCTCTATAGTACTTTTTTATTTAAAAAAGACAATCTCCTTTTCCTTTCCCCCTTCACTTCCCCCCACAGTTACGGCATATCCTCTTCTCTGTTTTGCAGAACGTCAGAGGGCTAGCTAATTACATAAGTGGGGCTGACATTAAAATGAAAGCTTATGTTTCACTATGTCATTATGTTTTATGGCATGGGATTGCCACAAGGGATCCTAAAGAACTGCAACAGTCCACCTGACAGATTGAAATCATTAGATAAAAAATAAGCAAGTGTTCTATGGAAAAGGGCAACTTTTTGTTAAGGTTAATATAGTCAGGACATGAACTGGGTGATATGAGATTATCTTTTTCAGTACCAGAGTTTTTTTTTGTTTTGTATTTGACCTCTCCGCATGAATGTGAGAGGTGCACATTGACCTCTGTAAATGTATTGTGTTTTCTATAACGACTGCAAAGCACGTGATTCATTTTTGCTACAATATGGAACCATGCTCAGGATCTCTAAAAAAGCCTGACTTAAAGGCAAGATGTGGGTTTCTTTTAGAAAATAAACTTTGATTGGTTTATTTTGAAATAGCCTAATTAATGACAGTAAAGATAAAAACACTCATTCATTATACTATTTAAAGTAAAGAAAATAACATAGCCATTCATTTCAATGCATGGTTATTTATTTCCAGCTTAATAACTCCACAGTACTAAATGTGCAAACAAGTGAAAAAGCAGTGTGCTCACATGAAATAAACACTATGGTACTGTGCAGCTCAGGGTTCACCATGTTCACTGGGGTAGAGAGCTGTATATCTCTGCTGATGAGGCGTAAGAGTGTTTGTGGAGCATATTGCGGCAAAGTTATTATAAGTGGGAGATATTTAACAGGTGTTCCTGAAGCTTTGATTCTTTATCCAAGAGGACGAGTCATACTGAGAACACTGTAGTTTCTGTCTTTTTCATATTATGCACTGTATGTCTTTGTCTGTTTCATTCATTTCATTTTTTTTGATTGAAATGTAAGCATTATTGATGCTATACACATCATTTTTCCATTCAGTGTTCAAAGGTGGACATTTCAGGCCCAGAAAGTACAAATCTGATTTTGTTTCAACCAACCAGCTCAGTGTAAAGAGTTACAGTCACTCAACTGCTTGGTTGAAACAAAATCTTGGTCTGGATTTGTACTTTCTGGGCCTGAAATGTCCATCTTTGTCGATGTTTTAATGCCGTTGAAATATGCACGTTCTTCTCCAACTAGTGGCTATTTCAGCCATATATATAACTAATTTAGCCATATATAAGCACATTCTATAGGTTTAAAGTAAAGTTCCATTACTCTCTTCCACAGCTTTGCCAGCTGCCTGCCATTTTAATGACTGACATCCATTGAAGGAGTTTTTTGTGAATGTTATGGATATTGTCATGGCAATAGAAACTTTCTCTCAGGAACAAGCTGTAATAATGCTATTGGGGAACGTAGGTCACTGCCCTGCGCAATGCATGGCTGAATCAGATTACAAATACTCATTACAAGGATTGTTCTTTGCTTTCTAATTGCATCTAGACAATAGGGTGGTGTGGTGGCTCAATGGCTAGTGCTGTCACCTCACACCTCCTGTCTCTACTGTGTGTGTGTGTGTGTGCGTGTGTGTGTGTGTGAGCGGGTATACCTTACCTTATGGGGACACAATGTCCCCAAAACGTGATGAATATCCATTTTTTCCCTTGAGGGAAAACTAAAAAAAAAGGGGAAAAAAATCTGTGTGATGAAAAAACTAAAAATGCATAAACTCTTGTATTATTTACTTACGGTTATGGTTAGGGGTGGGTAGGGTTAGGGTTATCATAGCTAGCGTTTACATTTTGTCCATAGTTTACATGTTCTCCTTGTGATGTGTGGGTTTTCTCTCACAGTCTAACTGGTCTAAATTGCCCAAAGTGTATGTGTGTGTGTGTGTGTGTGTGTGTGTGTGTGTATGTGTGTGTGTGTGTGTGTGTGTGTGCGTGTTTGTATGTGTGTGTGTCAATGTGTGTGTGTGTGTGTCTATGTGTGTGTGTGCGTGTTTGTATGTGTGTGTGTGTGTATGTGTGTGTGTCTATGTGTGTGTGTATGTGTGTGTGTGTGTGTGTGTGTGTATGTGTGTGGACTGGCATCCTGGTCCCTCATCCCTGGGATAGACTCTAAGCCTGTGGAGGGGTGGTTAAAAGGTGAATGGGCAACCTTTAAATATTTTAATTATTATTTTATCTAACATTTGAATGATAGGTCTTCCGTCTAGATTTAAGTAATAGCACCATTCTGCTGCTGCACAGGAACTAGAATGCCTGTAGCCAAAGGTTTTACCACCAGCAATTTTCAGACGTATTCAAGAAAGTACAAGGAGGCCTGAGTCCTACGATGTAAAAATGCGATCTGGGCTGTACCCGTGAATCAGCCCTGTGAGATAAAGCAGGAGCCGGACCTTCATGCGCCACTAAAGTGATACCGTTCTGAACTTAAAGGTAAGTATGTATATATCTGAAAAGGTGTGGTATTGCCACATTTCTGGCTGATTGCCTGCAGATTGGACGGTGTCTGATTCATGATCCTTGAAAAAGGTGCAAATTTTCTGTTACTTGAACAAAAAGCATGTTTTAAATAAGGAATTAACATGCATTTCAAACTGAATCTAAAAAAGAAAAGACCCCGGAATTATATCTCTACTTCAAAAACCATATAGCTTTGGTGTTCTCATCAGAACTGAAGAGACAGTTAAGTTTCGCCCATCCATTCTTATGTTCATTGCAACAGCTTGCTAAGTAGGACATTATCAGGGTGTCATCAGTTCTGAGTGTACATTTGATTTGTGAGACATCAGCATATAAAGTAAAACTAATTTTAATCTATTATTTGATATTTATAGAGGGAGAACCATATTGGACCCAGAATTGACCCCTGTTGGACTCCATATTTTACCAGTGATGATTGTAGCACAGTATTGTTACTTGTTCATGTAGATCTCTTTTCATACTCCAAAACACATGCAGTCTGATGAATGGATACCTCTAAATTGCCTAGTATTATAGGATGGGGGACCTGCAATGGACTAGCGTCCCATTCAGGGTTGTCTCTCCCAGGTACTCTATACTTCCTCGGATCAACCCCAGGTTCATTTGTACCCTGTGGTGGATAAGTGATATGAATGATGTATTGGTTACTATAACGAGAATAATCAGCTAAATAAGAGAAATAATCATTACTAAGAATAATTGAAAGTACCCTTTAATTTTTGTCAATTTATTTGGTTCTCTAGCATACATCCCATTTAAACATAATTCTAATGTAAATTCCATCGATGCATTAAAAATTTAAGGAGCACATTAGGCAAGCTGAGTCTGTAGCAGAAACCACACACAGTAAAAATGAGGGGATTTCCGTAGGATTTATTATCACCAGGGCGTAGTATTTTGTAATAGATTCATAATTTCCAAATGAGCTCAGATGTTTTCCATGGTATATCTACAACACTACAAAAATCTATATTACACTCACTTACAGTATACAGATTTAAAATTTTAAAAATGCTTTTCTTCACTTGACAGATCAGTCTTCCATTCCATTGCTAAATTCTCAGCAATCTGTATATTTCATAATAGTATGCCGTAGTTGTATCTATTTATTAAAGGAGAAATGTACACTATTAATTCATAGTCTGAAGTTTAGAACAAAAGTGACGAAGATGAATTTGCAAAGTGAGCTGTTGATTTCTGTATTGAATAGAGAATTTAGAATGTGCAGAATTACATCCTAGCAGACTAAGCTATAAAGAGGCATCTATATGGAATTGTGGATTTATGTATAAAAGAGATGTTGCTCTGTGTGAAGATGTTACATTTTGTATCAAATATAATGCCAATATTAGATGTCTGGGAATAGATGTGAGGAGCTTAGTCTGATGTGAGGGCATGCCTTCTCCTGGGAGCAGTGGGTGCTTATACAGTAACAGCAGATGGCACCATGCTGTTTGCAACGGGACACTGTGACTGTTCAGTCAATGGACACATCTCTGAGGTCAGTGGGCTTCTGCTGTAATGAACATGAAGGGCAGACTGCCTCTTATGTATGTATTTCTAGTTTGCAACAAAAGCGTTGCAACAAAGAATGACATGAAACTACGTTTCCTGCTGTAACATTCTCCATTTTAGCAGAAATAAACTACACATTACACGAAATTACATCAATGAAACCGACATCCACGAGCATACCCTACACAGCCTGTTCACATCCACCAGCATACCCTACACAGCCTGTTCACATCCACCAGCATACCCTACACAGCCTATTCACATCCACCGGCATACCCTACACAGCCTGTTCACATCCACCAGCATACCCTACACAGCCTGTTCACATCCACCGGCATGCCCTACACAGCCTGTTCACATCCACCAGCATACCCTACACAGCCTATTCACATCCACCAGCATGCCCTACAC
>JAODKF010000126.1:17845594-17860308 GCA_026779585.1 Mormyrus proboscirostris
GCATGCCCTACACAGCCTGTTCACATCCACCAGCATACCCTACACAGCCTATTCACATCCACCAGCATGCCCTACACAGCCTGTTCACATCCACCAGCATACCCTACACAGCCTGTTCACATCCACCAGCATACCCTACACAGCCTGTTCACATCCACCAGCATGCCCTACACAGCCTGTTCACATCCACCAGCATACCCTACACAGCCTATTCACATCCACCAGCATGCCCTACACAGCCTGTTCACATCCACCAGCATACCCTACACAGCCTGTTCACATCCACCAGCATGCCCTACTCAGCCTATTCACATTCACTCTGGAATGGCAACTTTTGCGTATGAGAAAAAAATTACATGCAAAATTACGTGCAAATTCTATAAAACAGTTTTGTTAGAGTTTCATTAAAGCTATTTAAGTTTTGATATTTAAACATATTTTCTTATGGGATCTTGAGGATATTTCACACTCCATAATTTGTAGTTTGATTTTTAAAAAAATGTAAAAATAAAATCAGTGCAATGTGAAATATTGAGCTATGTATTATTAATACTAACTTATGACTTTTCTTATTAGATACAGACATTGGTCATTGTATTTCAAATTGTATTTGTAAATGTTTCAGTTAAAATGTACAAAACAGTATTACACCTTGAATAATCTTTGATTATTATGATTGAAACACTACAAGCCTCAATTAAATGACAGTATATCTCAGTATAATCTTAAACCAAAGGAATAATCCTTCACATTTAGAGAACAGAGCCTGTAAGCTGAGATTCTGATTGAATGAAGAAATGCTGGCTGAATCCTAAATTCAACTGCGCTTCTTGCATCAGATTTTACCTTCTGTGTTTGGCTATTAACATTCTCAGTCTGTTGCATTAATGTCAGGTTCTTATAATAGTGACACGTATTCTGATTACACCACCGTCTAGTTATACATAGAAAATTACACAATGAGTGAACATTAAATACGAGTCATGGTACGAAAATCATATGAGCTATTTGTCCTATTACAATAAAACATTTTTTTAATTCACAGGACTATGACCATGTCACCCTATCACAACCAGAGCCAATTACTTTTAGCCTCAGTAGTAATCATTGTGCACAGATGAGTTTTAAAAACCCCTTTTGTATGATGTGCCTCTTTAACCGAAATAAATTGTATACGCTTTCCGTTACAGTCCAGCCATATTTGGAGATGCCGTTCCATATATATCAAAAGAACTACGCAAGACCAGGACTGCTATATTCTACTGCTATGAATTAGCACACATACTGTGAGTTTTTTTTTCCTTCCAAAGCAATTTGATGGTTATCACCTCTGTCCGCGCCAGTCAGGCTGCCAGTTATAGCAATAATGTGATAATTTAGCAGCAACAGGAAATGATGATGTTGACTGCGTGCTATTAGACCAGGGCAACAATCAGATAACAGGCCAGAGGTAATCTGTTGACTCTGATGACTGGGCAAACTTACACTGGCCATACAAGAGGGGCACTGTGTCTCGTCCCTTGGTAAGTGTGTCCAGAAAATGTGGAAATGTTTACTTTGGACTTTTTTTTAATACCAGACAGTCCTAATTATATACCTATTGGCGAGTAATTTACACACAAGCCATACTTCAGGAACAGAGATGGTTTCTGTTAATAAAAGTCCATTTCTGAGGTGAACAGGGAACACAAACAGGTCCAGTCTCTGTACCGACAGAAATTTGGCCTTTCCAGGTGTACAAATAATGACCATATTAGTAACCCATTATCGAAGGTTAGACACAAAACATACATATTTAGTCTTTGCAGTTTAGTAAAAGCTAGAGCTCCTTTGTAGGGGCACGTTCTGAAGACGCTGGTTACTGTGAGGGCAGTACAGTGGCTGTACCAATGCTGCACAACCTCTGCGTTGGGGGCTTCAGATCCTGTGGTTTTCTGTGGTCCAATGACACAGTCAGGCCCATAGTTAGTGGCTGGCGTGAGGGCCTGGGTGTGTGTGCATTTGTGTCTGTGTGTCTGTGGGAGGGTAGATATGTCCTACATTGGGGGGCACTACGTTTCCCCACAATATGATTAAAAGAACCTGTCGTTTTCACCCTGAGGGAACATTTTTTCAGCCTCTACAGGGGGAAACTCAATTTTATAAAAAATCTGTGAATAGACTCAAAAAATGGAAAACACTCGTTTTTTGTTTGATTAGTTATGGTTAAAGATTATGGCTGGGTGGGGGTTAAGGGTTGTCATAGTTCCAATTAGGGTTTTTTCCCATCACAATGAAGGAAGAATCCCCACAAATATATCAATACAAATATGTGTGTGCGTATTTTGTTTATATTACACTCAGGGACTAAATGTCCTAAATAATGTGATAAAGACCTGTTATTTTTATGTTGTGGGGACCATTTTTCAGGTCCCCACAAAGATCTGTGAATGCAATCAAAAAAACTAAAAATACCAAAAGACTTTATTTACTTATGGTTAAGCTTCAGGCTGGGCAGGGGTTATAGAAATGAATGGAGTGTTCCCACAAAGATATAATTACAGACCTGTTTGTGTCTGTGTGTGTGTGTGTGTGTGTGTGTGTGTGCGCGTTCACCAGGATTTAGTAAAGTTCCTGGGATAATAGGTGTAAGAGATGTTCATTGAGAGTCTGGGATGGAGGTATTACTTTAAAAGTGCATGTGTGGTTACACAATGCTCATGTGAACCATGTTACAGGGGAAGCGGTGAGGACAGACAGATCGACTCCCAAAGGAACGGGTGTGGTGACGACACACTCAGATCTGATTTTGGAGGAAGGAAGGGGGGGGGGGGGGTCATGATTAAGTGGCTCAGTAATATTTAAACTCTCACAAAGCTATACAAACAGAGAAACAATGACTAACACTTAATCTGCCATACAATGATATGATTCATTCCGAAACACTGCTCAAACAAATACCAATTAGGAAATGCCAATTAGCTAGTTTGCTGGCTAATCCAAAATGTGTTATTGCAATTAATTTTTAATTGTTTTCCATTTTCAGTTTCTTTATAGCTCACAGCTTCTAACCTTTGTCCTGGTATTTCACCAAGGCTTAAAGAAACATGTCAACAGGAAGGTACATTTAGGCCTGTGATAATATGCTTATTGAATAAACAAGTCACCCTCCTGGAGTTGTAGGTCTGACACTTTAACATCACTAAGCTTATCTCAGTTTTCTCAGAAGGAATCTTCATACCTCACCGGAAAATCTGCTAAGAGCTGTTCTACCTGGCAGACTAACAAGCCCCAACCCAGTGGGCAGTCAACCCATAGCAGCACAGGTGGTCTGAGGATGTGCCACCTTCTGAGTGGGCACCCACTAAACAGGCCAGTGTTATCTCAGATGGTTCTCCGCATGCCCCTTGCACCGGGATGGGGGAGTGTTTCTGTATGTGTGTGGAGGGGTCAGCAGTGAAATTTACCTCGGGTTCCACAGAGAGAGAGATCGAGAGAAAGAGTGAGAGAGAGCGAGAGAGAGGGAGAGAGAGAGAGGTAGTCATGACTGATGCAGTTTGTTTCTTTAGAAAGCAAAATTAATTTTTGAAAAATGTAGAATGGCTTGTTGTTCCTGTGATCGTAACATGTGATTTGTTTTTCTGAAGTTTGAGTCTTGTCTAATATTGGAACCTGTTCATCAGAAAGATGTTAAATTTGTTTTCACAATTTTGCATAAAATATATATTTTACATAGTAAAATTTACTCTATAAAACAACCTAATATTTCACATTAGAGTGAATTATGAAAACGTTATCACTGTTCTTAGGTTCAAAGTATTGATCTGCAAATAAATCATTGCTAGACTTTATCATGACTATAGTTTATTACGCCAAGGTCTGAATGCCTATCCCTGTTTTCAGGGACACATAGTAAATCAGTATTTAGTAAAGCCAACATCTGTGTTGGATGGGAATGATATGATCTCAAAGTTGGATGCATTCCAGGTCTTTATAATATAACCAAACTATATTGGTTATATTATAAAATTACTGTCGAACTTGTTTAACCTATAAAAATTAACTTTAAATATCTGCAGTTTTATGAGTGGTTATCCCATTGCTTTGGGTCTTTCAGTCTGTGAAATGTCTCATTCTGCGAAATGCCTAGTATTGGATGACATGTTTGAGAAGTAGATGAACTGTGACAGTGGTGATCTAATGGCCAGGGATGCCCACTTGTAATTGAAAGATTCCAGATTTGAATCCCTGACCAGCAAGGCACCACCTAGTGATCACCTAATTCCTAATTATAATGTCAGTGAATGTTCTTCATCAAGATCTGATTGTTCTCTATTAAATAAAAGAAAAGAAAAAAACTTGCCAGCTCTTTTTAATTATTTGTTATGATTATCTGATATGAAGATATTGGGTCGACCACTCTGGTTTGCTGAATGTAATTTAGATCAAGAATGATCCTCAAGAAAGAAAAAGCAAAGATGTCTGAGCTGAGCTTCAAAAAAAGATTTTAAGAGTGTTTAAGAACAATAATGTTCTTATCTTACAGCTGTAAATAGTGTTGAATTAAAAATAAATCTTCTGCAAATTGTACATGAATCTAGAAATGCGTACTGTGAGATTTGTTATTGTATGATGTTTTAAATATCAGTTAACATTCATAACCATGATTTGTGAGGCTCTGCATGTGTGCGACACCATCTCATTCCTCTCACTTATGCAGTCGGTGTAGCTGTATACAGTAGTTACTTTCAGGAGCTACGTGGCCTACTGAAGCTATCCAAAATTGAAGTCTCTTTTCTATAAATATGTCTATAATTATGTTTACCTTATATGAATTCAGGTCATGGTAAAACAAATTTCCTAGAAACTCTTAAAACACTGGGGCCCTGGAAATGTCAATTAGCTAGCTTGTTGGCTAATCCAAATTGTGTTATTGCAATTCGTTTGTTTTCCATTTTTAGTTTCCCATTCATTTCTATGGGAAAAACCATAATCCCAATCACCATACCCTTAACTTCTATCCATCCCTAACCTTAGCCATACGTAACCAACCCAAATACAAGACTTTTGGCTTGTGGCTCCTGTATGGCTAGCATGCTCCTGAACGATCGTCCATCAGCTGCTGCATTCTTCCTAAGGCCTCCAGGGTGCCTCTGCTCACTGGCAGTCAGCTACAGAGGTGGCAATTTCAGGTCCAGAAAGTAAAAATCCAAACCATGGTTTACTTTCAACCAACCAGTTAAGCATAAAGAGTCACAGTCACAGAGTACTCAACTGGTCAGTTGAAACAAAATGTTGGTCTGGATTTGTACTTTCTGGACCTGAAATTTCCACCTCTGGTCAGCTATATCTGGACATCTTATTAACATAATTGTTTTACAATCAGCCAGAGTTTGCTATATGTCGCTTAATAATCACATTATATACAAATATTGGTATTAGGCATGGCAAGATAAACATGATGCATGGCTGCCTTGGTAAATATTACAGTATATGAACGAAAGTCAATACTTGAGCTCCTTGCTGATCGTGGTGCCCAGGAAGCGGAAATAGTTCACAGCGGTGACTAGTGAGCCAAGCAGGAAGACGGGTAGAGGTGGGGCAGAGCTTTTCCTGAAGTCCACAATCATCTCCACTGTCTTCAGGGCGTTGAGCTCAAGGCTCTAAGAAGGCTGTGCGATTTACAATGCAAATGGTGCCATAAAGAAGACTCAGGCAAAGAAAATGTTCAAGGCTAATTATCTGAGTATATTTGCTCAAAAAACATAAAACATATACAAATAAACATAAGCCCATTAAGATAATAAACAAGAGTTTCTTCTGTTCTCCACAGTCAACTGTAAAATTTACCTAAAAGTTTCACCTCCTTAAGACTTTGTCTTTAAATAGAAATTAAGACGTTAAAGTCTATTCAAATAATGAAATGTACTACAGAAAGACTATGAAGTTAAAAAAAAGACATTTTATATGCACAAAATAAGTTGTCACATATCCCCATAAACTTTATTGATGTTGAAAATCACATGTTTTTACTCTTGTGGTTTTTAAAATTTTTTTTGTATAAATTTTTTTTTTTTACTTTTTTTGTATCTGGGGCAGAAAAATCAATCAAGCAACAAATGTGATTTGAAAAAGATAGATGGATGGATTGATGGATGGATGTCATCTGAGGAATTATTGGAATCTAATTGACATTGTATTGAGAAGATTAATTTAAATTTTTAATTTGGCACCATCAGAACCGAAGGGAGAAGTCAGCAATAAACAATACATAAGATAGGAGATTTCTGGCAGATTTAAGCAATGATGTCATGGTGTGTTTTCTTTTCAACACCCCTGGTACACTTTCTACAAGTTAGCCTCCAGAGGCTGACGAAACATGTTGCATATTTCGGCACTAAACAGGGTCAGCTGCTCTGTTTGCTCAGGCCCCGCCTGTCAGAGTGGAATCCACCAGTGATGTCATCAGGGGACCACAGAAAGCCTGTTAGTACAAATTACGTCACTTTGGTGCTGAACAAATACAAGCTGGGAGACGTTTTTGACCAAACACCTCAAAGCATGCAATGCAGCTCCACGTCTTTTCCAACGACACAACGTACATTCGGTAATTGGAACCTCCTGCATCTGCGAGCCCTACGTCTTTTCAGGAAGAATGAGATGCAACTTCAGTAATATGAGCCCATCAGGCTCAGCCAAATCATTTCTTTTACAAATAAATATGACTTTACCTCAGATTATAATACCCGAGTCAAAAATAATAAGCATGTCCAAGTGATAGCAGAATGTTAACAGAGGTTTTGACCAAAGCATATGGAGTCTATGAGAGTTTAATAGACAGTGATACTTATGCACTTGAATATGATGAATAATACAGTATTACTCTGAGGTAAACAGCTGACGTTGTTTACCTTGTCATATTGACACCTTCTATTGGCACCAGTGGTTGATAATTCAGTTCTTCATTCAACACCACATACCAGCAGAATGATAACCTAGCCTGACTTAGACTTTGATGTGTCCTGGCAGCTATGTATAAAGCTGATTAAATAAACGAGGCGGGAACCTTACATGAAAATAATAAAACAATAATGCTAATTTTGGAAACACAGTTTTGTCTGCTAGATATAGCAAATAACACAGAATTAATGGGTTTTCCTGGTGGTCATAATAGCTTGCAATATGACCTTTAGAGTTCTGTACATGAATATTGTTTCTGTGGTAATACCATTTCAAACTTACATAACAATTCTCACAAGACATTATGTCACCACCACACCTTCTAAAAGCAGGTCTCCCTTTTTGTTCTTTTAAACATCTAACAAGGAATCTGGAGTGAAGGGTCTTTTTTCAATGTACAGTTAACATTAGCCGCGTGATTTAAAGTAAGGAGCCTTGCCATCGTTATAAATGCAAAATACTGGTAGGTATTATGACCTTTCAGTCACTAATGATGACGTTACTTTGGAATACTATATATGGTCATTTTACAACTGCAAACAACCTCCATCCAGCTGATTCTCTGTAAGCTTATATCAAAAAACAACATTTTATTTAAACTGGCTGCTTCTTCTTTAAAAGATTTAGGTCCACATGATGTCTTTGGCTACATCTGAAATTTGACACATAAAGCTACCTTGTTCTCCATAAGCCACAGGTTTCTGCCAGAACTGTTGCCACAAGGGCAGACTAGTTAGCTAAATGCTAAGCTGCTTAGGCAGTACATGGTCAAAGTAAGACTCTTTATTTATTATTAACTATTAAGTTACTGGGAATGGAATGGTGGTGCAGTGCTTAGTGCTGTCACCTCACACATCTGGGACCAGGATTCCAGTCTCTTCTATGTTCTCCCCGTGTCATCGGGAGGTTTCCTCTGGGTTTTCCGGTTTCCCCCCGCTGTCCAAAAACATGCTGAGGTTAATAGGAGTTACCAGATTGCCCATAGGTGTGTGTGAGTGAATGGTGTGTGTGTGTGAGTGAATGGTGTGTGAGTGTGAATAGTGTGTGAGTGTGCTCTGCGATGGGTTGGTGCTCCATCCTGGGTTGTTCCCTGTCTTCTGCTCAAAGGCTCTAGACCCCCCAAGACCCTGAATAGGACAAGCGGTTACAGAAAATGGATGGAAGGACGGATGGATTGATGGATGGATGGATGGATGGATATCAAGTTGCTGGTCATTTGCTTTCCATCTTCCTGCCTCTTACAGTACCCTGAGCAGGTAACAGAAGCATAGATCTTATCCCAAACAGTGCAGTGCTGTGCAGAAATCTAAGGCCGTCAAAGAAAACGGCGTTTAAATGATCTTCATGTTGATGTATTTTGTCTGTCCAAGTGTGGTAGTGTAACCATTTCAAAACCTCTCCTAAAGCCACCCCAGTATCTGCAGCGACCATCCAATACCCCCACACAACCACTAAGCCCACCTTATTAGGCTAACAAACACCTCAATGAATTTTTCTACCAATTAAGTAAAATATCTAATTGAGTTGGTGGTGAAATTTAACCTTTACATGGAACGGCTGAGGTGTCCGTGAGGAGAAGTTTGGGAACTAAGCAGTTCTTCTAGCCATCCAACTGGATGTCAGTAACTTCTGGAGAACAGAAAGAATTTTTGTTCGTTTTTATTGTCTTACTGTTAATTTTCATATCTTCTGTTATCTTGTTTTTTTCTGAGCTAATGTAAATATTTGAATTTATTAGTATAAATTTTAAAATATTTCCTTTGGCTGCCTGAGTCTTTTGCGCAATATACTACACAACAGGGGTACACATGTCCGACACAGAATGTCCGACACAGAACGCATGTGTACCCTTATTCACTGTGGGCAATAGAGACTGAAACGAAGCTATGTGCATGTTTCTGAACTGTGAAAGAAAGCTGGTATGAATCTTCAAAATAAAACACAATCCAGTCAAGGATATATGAGGCAACGATGTCACTCACATAGCACTGTGCCATCACTGTTTTATGTTTTCATTATCTGAGAGTCAAAAACTGTGTCTAGTCATGTGATTATTAGCTAATTTTCCGATGCAGTGTCAGCTGCAGTCAGGCTGACCTGCTTGATTGCTATCATGTCTTTCAGTTTCGAGAGGATATTTTTTGTTTTTGTGACGGGGGTCGGCTTGGACCCAGAAGAGGGTCATAGAACAAACGTCTGTCTGTGATTGTTTTTATTTTCCCCCATTGGGTTGTGTGATAACATTAAATGGTTTTTAAAATTTCATCAGCTTTAATGAATGCGAAAGCACATGTAAGCGTGAGTGAGATAATCTGAAGCAGTGAATCTGGAAAGTGTCTGTTGGACACGACACTGTAGCCAAAAGCCAAAAGCAGCCCAAAGCGAGAACAGTACTTCACCACACAGCATAATGTCAAACCTCAGCACACAAGGGAGTCATTTCTCACCGGCTGAAATCTAAAAGATGTAAATATTCAATAAACAGTAAACCTTTAACAACAGAGCATTTAACAAAAGAAACATCTAATGTCCGATTATTAGTTCATTTTAATTAAATTCTTGGGAGTGAATCCATTATCATTACAAAATACTGCTCAATCTAGCGAAACTTTGTTCATATATTACTTTATGAGTCTGCTTACTAATTTGTTCCAGAATGCTGTTCACAGACCTACATTCTGGACTAAATGTCAGCTGAGAAGTGCGTTATTTCAAAGTTTTTTGGCTGTTTTCCTATCTCAGCTAAACTTGTAATTGACAGTTTTTTTTCTTTATGTGAAATCTTTGCTTAAGGAATAAATTCAAGGGCATTAATTTAAGAATTTTCTTCACTAACATAATTTCCTCTAACACATTGGCTACAGTCTTTTTCTCATTTCTAATGTACTGAAATTATTTGTATCCAAAGCATTACTGGTTCCAGCATAGAAATGTCCCTTATAAATATGTTGCAATGCTCAACATTCTGTTCCCCGGTTATGAACGCCCCGCTTTAAACTAGGAATTCTCCAGCTGTTATTCATTAGTATGTATCACAGGCCTAGTAGTTGATGGGATTATTTTCATACTCTGAGTTGTGTTCTTTGCACACATTCAGTTGTTTCTGTATCATTGTAATAAAGCTTGTTTACATTTAAGCATTTTTGTCTGATTTTATTGCTAAATAATAAAATAACATGAAAGGGGAGCAATGCACTGTATTTGTGTTAAATTAAATGAATTAAGCTTGACCAGGGTTTAAGTTTCCTCCATGGCCATAAGTGTGTTTGCATAAGTGTGTTTGCATAAGTGTGTTCTCCCTCCTACAGTCCCGTGATTTTCACGTTGTGAGGGACCATTTTTTCAATGCACACAAGGGGAAACTGAAGTTTATAAAATATCTGTGACTGCAATAAAAAACTAAAATACACAAAGGTCTCGCAGTTTATTTGGTCGCTTATACTGTAGTTAAGGTTAGGGGTGGGTGGGGGTCAAGGTTGTCATGGTTGAGTGTCTGTAGCTTCCTGGATAAGCTCTGAACCCCCCTGCATTGGCGGAGCAGGTATAGAAAATGGATGAATGGATAGAATCATAGAATCCCTCCTTTTCTGTTTGGTACATACTGTCTATGACTTGTTTTTTTATTTCATTGTCTCCTTCTAAATGTCAGCTATACTATAATACATTGTTGGCTTTGTCCTGAAAAAATATCCGCAGCTGCTGACTGTAATAAAAGTTTACCACTGAAAAAAAGAATTACACAAAATGTCAAGTAAAAATAAAGATTCTAAAAACATTGCTGTTTAATGATGTTTAAACAATGTATTTTTTATATTTAATTAATTTCTAATACTGAATTGTGGCCTAATGATAGACTCAATAGTACTAGCTAATGATACCCTTTGTGACTGAGAAATTAAATAACAACCTTGCAGACATGCAGAGTCTGAAGGAATCTTGGATGCGATACGGTGCTGTTTCCTTGGCAGTCTTTTATACCAATACCAAGGCTATAAAATAGGAATGAGCTTCAAATAAAGTCCAAGGTTAGGAGACTGGGAGCACCGAGGTTTTAAGGAGGTCAGAGATATGTCATGGTACATCTGGATTCATTCACATCGCGTGAGGGTACATGCCTTTAGCCCAAGCAAGAAGAAAGTACTGTAGTCTTGGTGAAAAGTAACTACAGCCTATGCCAAAGGTTAGGCACTGGAGAAATTTAAATTCCTATATATGACTTCTAAGTGATATTTGCTGAGAAAGTGTGGCAGGATAGTTTAGTGGGCAGTACTCAGATGTGGATATTTTGGATCCAGAAAGTAAAAGTACTCTGTGACTGTGACTCTTTATACTCAACTAGTTGGTTAAAGCAAAATCTTGATCTGGATTTTTACTTTTTGGAGCTGAACTACTCTCCTTTGGTAGTACTGCGTAATTATTAATAAAGAGAATGAAGCTGCCACGTTTTCATTGTTTACATTTGACAAGCCTCCCCTTTACAACAAAAGCTTTGATTTTTTAATATTGAATCTCATGATCATTTCCATAAAGCCATATATCATCTATTTAATAACAGCAATTTATTTATGTGACACAGAACAGCTCTGAACTGTCAGAACAGCTGGGAGGGAGCAAAAATGTGGACTGTGTGGGGATCTGGGGAATGGGAGTCTGATTTAAACGACAGCATGAGGAAATCAACATTTGATCAACAGAGCCAAGCAGCAGCTCTTTTTCTGCTTCATTCCCCTTTTGATCTCGTTTATACTGAAGCACTTTCCATACAAGTTGCTCTACTCAACTGTAGTAGTTTTTGTCGCTTCTTGTAACGTGTGTCATACTGTAATTTCATTATATATATAATTTATGAAGTCATAAGATCATTTAACAATAGCCAGTGTTAATGTTTGTTTAATAATTGTATATCGATTCTTCTTCAGTGCACAGTACAGAGGAATCTAATTAGGAACAGTGACAGTCGATGGTGTCTGAAGTCAGGTACATACAGATTGACTATGGCATGCTGTATTCACTCAGGTCACCTTACATAATTAAAAGCACATTAATGCACAAACATGCATTCAGTTTAATCACTGCAATATAATGTTACAGCATTGCGAAAAGTTTAGGATTTCACCTGAATACAAGCCGCGATTGTAACACTGCAGCCGGGACCCACATGGTAAACAATCCGCACCAGCTGAGATGTGTGCGCCATTCGCGTTCTGCTCCAGATAAACCTGCACACCAGACACAAAGGAATATAAAAATCAATGCAATTATGGCTATAAACATTCTCACTATTTTTCTTTTTGGAGACAAAGCGTAAATTTATATAGTAACGCTTAAGCACTCAACATGGCACAAATAATATAGTAATGCTACTACTTATGTATTAATTACAATAACAAACTAAGTTTTAGTTACATAATAAATCATCAACATTAATAAATCATAACATTTTATCACAAGCATATTTGTTAATATGTCTTAATTCTGTAAACCTTTCTGAATCACTGAAGGAAAAAGTCATAAATAACACAAGTAAAATACTGATCTCATGTTTGTTCATCATGATGCATATTTTATCTCAAGTAGGAACTATATTTGTTCATGATTTGTTCATAATATTTAGTTATCGGTAAGTATTTGTGCCACATCCAGTAGTGTTACCATTTAGATTTCTGCTTTTGCCAAGTTAAATCTCAAACATCATATTTTAGCTTTTCTAATATTACATGTTGTACATATTTATTATGTAATAGACAATGTAATCATTTGAGTTGCCCCATATGTTTGCTTTTGAAATATGAAAAATACTGATGCTGTATGAAATTATTCTTGTTCAATTAATTCTGCCTCTCTACCATAAAGCAAAAGTACAAAGATGATGAAAGAGGAAACTTTAAACCTGACACATATAATGTAAAAATAATAGCAGAATTGTCAAATGATGCACACTGCTTGCTTGTCGCTTTTCTAGGAACAAAATCGGCTCTTTGGACAATTTCTTTATTGTACATTTATGGATGGATGGATGGATGGATGGATGGAACATCTGATCATTTTCACATTATGAAATTTATACGACAGACAAAGAATTAAATTTGCTTAGAATGAGCCTGAAATATCTAATTCATTTCAAAAGTATTGCAGGTATGTTCATTGTGGTGACAGCTGTACAGAATAAGAGGCAGTCATCCTGTTATAAACCAGCGAGTGCAATTTCCAGTTTTTACAGTAAAAGATTTTACAAAAGATTCCTTCTCTAGCAGCTGGCCAGTGAAAGCAAGCCATCATCTCCCTGTGCTGGTGTATATTCCACTGTATCACTAACAAAGAGTGTAACGATGAGTCAGTGACCCACACAGCACAGCTGGCTTGTAGAAGCACTTAATTATCCAGGCTGCCTTATTAATCTTTTTGGAATGTATTATGACATCAGTGATGAGATACTTTAAATTCATACTGTATTGCCTTTCACTAACATGACACGTTCTACATACATACTATATTACTGCTAACTGAAATATTATGGTGAGTGCAAAACAGACATTAACATTGCATATCAAATGCAGGGCAATTACATTCTAAGTTCAAAGTTCAATGGGCTGTTTTTGTTCTTGTACACAATGGTGTCAGATAAAGTTACAAAGGTCGCAAATATACCAAAATATACCATAACAGTTTTGCCGCAGATAATCGGTCAGACGTGCAGATAGGTTAATGGGAGACTTGTTATTGTTTTCATTATAAAGCTATAACCTTATAATAAGTCTTATACATCTGAACAATCTGGTGGGAGATAAAAACAAGAGAGAAACTAGTACTGGAAATGCTTGGGAAAAAAACTACGTATAACTGGTGTCTTAGATAATTAGAACAACCATTATATATAATAACACCAATACCATTTAAGTGTTTCACTTAAGCCTACATGAAATCTTTATCAAAGAACAGCAAATGCTGGTAATAGAATTATGGAAATATGTAATCTATCAATATCAAGAGCGAAATAAGGAGGAGTACCGCCTTGTGTCTTCAGAACAGATTAAGTCCTCTTAGGATACTGTCATACACTCCTGAACACACTTACTTCCTATAAACGGTCTTTGGTGATTAGATAGTGGAGAAGGCATTTGACTGCTTCAGTATTTTTTGCATTTTGTATAGTGGCATCTTGGAATATGGCAACATCATGAAGCAACAGCGGTTGCATGACAAGGTGTTGAAAAATTTACCATACAGACTGTTTGCTGGACAGTCCCTAATCGTTAATCCTAATCGAATTGGCTGCCCATTGCACCCTGGATTGATTGACGTTATGCTTTGAAGGCCTCCTTTGACATAAACCTGCCCAGACGTATGAAAAGGGGTGAGAGATGACTCATTGGACAATGTTCCTTTGTATCTTGTCAGGTCTTGGCCCAATAAACCATATTTACTCATCTCCCATCATGGTATAAATGAACACTATATAGGGAAAAGTACTGGGGCAAACCTCTCGATTACTGAATTCAGGCATTTCATTCACACCCATCGCTACAGGTGTATAAAATCAAGCACCCAGCCATGCTGTCGGGTTTACGAACATTTGTTAAAGAATGGGTTGTTCTGAAGAGTTCAGTGAATTCAAGCATGGTACTGTCATAGTATGCCACCTTTGCAATAAGTCAGTTTGTGAAATTTCTTGCCTGCTACGTATTTTGAGGTCAGCTGTAAATGGCATGTTTGCGTGGAAGTAAGGGGAAGCATTTAGGAACAGCACAAACTCAGCCCATGTAGAGCAACAGAGC
>JAODKF010000126.1:17860408-17879320 GCA_026779585.1 Mormyrus proboscirostris
AGGGAAACTGAGTACTGAGGCACTTAGGCAATGTAGAGCAACAGAGCAGGGAAACTGAGTACTGAGGCACTTAGGCAATGTAGAGCAACAGAGCAGGGAAACTGAGTACTGAGGCACTTAGGCACAGCGTCCTCTGACATAAATGGCAGCACACCACCGGACTCTGGAGGAGTGGAAATGTGTTCTGTGGAGTGACGAATCACGCTTCACTGTTTGGTAGTCTGATGGATGAGTCTGGGTTTGGCAGATGCTAGGAGAATGTTACCTGCCTGCTTGACTTTACCTAACTGTAAAGTTTGGTGGAGGACGGATAATGGTATGGGGCTGTTTATCAGGGGTTGGGCTAGGCTCCTTAGTTCCAGTGAAGGGAACTATTAATGCTTCAGCACACCAGGACATTCTGGACATTCTATGCTTCCAACTTTGTGGGAACAGTTTGGGGAAGGCCCTTTTCTGTTCCAGCATGAGCCAGGTGCACAAAGCAAGGTCCATAAAGACATGATTGGGTGAGTTTGGTGTGGAAGAACTTGACTGGAACAGAGTCCTGACCTGAACCCTCTCGAACACCTTTGGGATGAACGGAGATTGTAAGTCAGGCTTTCATATCCAACATCAGTGCCTCACCTCACAAACGCTCTTCTGGATGAATGGGCAAAAATTGTCAATGGCCAAAATCTTGTGGAAAGCCTTCCCAGAAGAGTGGCAGCTGTTATAGCCGCAAAGGGGGGACCAGCTTCATATTGATGCCTATGGATTTAGAATAGGATGTCAGAAAATTCTTATGGGTGTAACGGCCAGGTGTCCCAATACTTTCGTCCATATAGTCTATATATATGACTGTCTGGGCAGGACAGGAAGTAGAATCGAGTGACATTAGGAATGCAGGGATGGAATGGGAATGTAATTATGGGAAGAAGAATACAAAAAAGGGGAAGAAAATTAAAAGTAAAACAGCTGGAGAGACACAAGAAAACAAAACGGGCTTCAGTTCACAGACAGGCTGAGGGCTGGGCCAAGCATAAGGGCCTGGATGAGAGAGATAACAGGAATAAGCCTTATTTATGGAGTCGTAACCAGGCACTAGTGACGTAAATGAATGTGCCTGTCACCTGACCTTGTCCCCGCCCACCCACCTACCTTCTCGCAGTATCATGCTGTCATCACTAATCCACTGCAGGGTCAAGAAGAGTCAGGAGCCAGTCCCAGAAAGCACTGGATGGGGGGTGTGCATACTGGAGGCACATACCAATGTTATACACTGAATCTGCAGTGAAAGTCACAACTGAGCCACTGTATCTACCTACATGCTATTATTTATTATTACTATATAATTCTCAACCAGTCTTCATCTCCTACATACAATAACTTTAGCTTAATAACTAAATCAGCATCTTATCACATATGCTGGACCTTGGCTTTTTCAATACTACGACCCCATTTCCAAAAATCATATAGACCCATATTTAATAGAACAAAGACAACATGTCAAATGTTGAAACAGAGAAATCATATTGTTTTATGACAAATATATGGTCAATTTCAATTTGAAGACGATATCTTTCTCAGAGAAGGCCTTGTATATTTCAGCAGAACTATGCCAAACCACATTCTGTGCATATTACAACAGCATGGCTCCATAGTAGAAGATGCTAGGCAGACCGGCCTGCAGTCTAGACCTGTGACCCAATGAAAACATTTGGCGCATCATGAAATGAAAAATACAACAAAGGAGACCCTGAACTGTTGAGCAGTTGAAATCCTATATCAGGCAAGAATGAGTCAAAATTTCACTTTCAAAACTCCAGCAACTGGTCTCCTCAGTCCCCAAACATATACAGCATGTTGTTAAAAGAAGAGATGATGTAATGTGGTGGTAAACATGGCCCCTGTCCCAACTTTTTTGGAACATGCTGGCATCAAATTCAAACTGAGCATATATTATAAAAAAATATAAAAAATATAAATATATTAAAAAATAATTTCTCAATTTCAACAATTGATATGTTGTCTTTGTTCTATTCTCAATTAAGTATGGGTTTATATGAATTGTAAATCATTACATTCTGTTTTTATTTACATTTCACACGGCATCTCAACTTGTTTGGAAACAGGCTTGTAATTCCTGTTCTGCATACCTGCAGTAATATACACCTGAATTACAGATAGACTGATATAGTCTATCTTTGGTTTTGTTAAAACTGCTCAGTCTTTTAAAAATAGAATTGATCATTTATTTTGTTCATTGTGCATGTTACTGATAATGAGGTTTGATTACTCTCCTCTGGTAAATAATTGTCCCCTGAGTTGATTAATAAAGACTAGGGAGTATGACATTGAGCATTCAGAAGTATTAAACAATAATTTCTTTGTGTGCTTTTATTTAATTCACGCACTTCCATGCTACCTGTACAACTACAAACTACACATTAGATTCCTAACAAATATCTGTAACCTATACTGTACATGATCTGGGAAAAAATAGGGTGGCAGAAGGCCCTTAAATTACAGTCTAAAAATCTATGGTCAGTGAAGAGTTACAGTATTTTTGAACATTATTTTTAAAGAAACTTAAAGGAAAGGAATGGAAAAACAAGATATATGACCTCTTTATGACGAAGGACTGCTTTCAAGAAAGGTATTACAAGAGCCCTTAGTCATTTCCAACGTCTTTATTTTAGGGGAATTCTCTCCATTGTCAGTGAGCTGGTATAAGGAATTGAGTCTGGCTTTTCCAAGTCATGTTACTTCAAGTTGCATCACTCGCTAATCCAGACGAGCAGCAGACGGTTTAGACTGCTGGTACATTGTGGAGCCCAATCAAAGCCCTTGGGATCTGTCTTTTCTAACGCAGAAAGACTTTAATAGCAGGAACTCATCGCACAATTCTGCATTAAGCCCATGGGTCTCACTTGGCTGGCGCTTTGATAGCTTCTTGGCTAGTAATCCAAATAGAGCCTGTTCCCAAAATTTCACAATATCTTAATGGCTTTTCTGATGTGGACAATGAGAAAGAGCAAAACAAAAGTATAATGTGTTTTTCTCAGTAACCATTTAGTAAAAGCATGGGAAATGCAAAATAAACCACATACACATCTGTATTGCTTTAGATAGCTAGAGTTATTAACGTTAAATAGTTTTTCTCTTTTTTTCAATATTGTGCTGATGACACCCCCCTGATCATAGGTTATTTGTGTTTAAATTTCTTTGTTGATGGTTATGCAAAATAATGTTTTTTTCCATTCTTTGATTATGATTACATTTTATGAAGCCTAAGAATGGCTGTGGTGTTTCCTCACTTTTGGAATGAATGCCATCGGATGGCAATGCTCCCCCTGAGTGCCCGTGTTTCCAGTTGATATGCGATGGATCGAGGTATTGAGAGTGTTTTATTGTTTTCAGTGAGCAACTTGAGCTTAACATGCAAATCACACCCAGCTGGTTCTCACACACAATTTGAAACAGGGCAAGTGCAAATGAGATAAAGCCAGTGAAAAACATCTGGGGAAGCAGATGAAAGAGTCGACAGAGAAATGAGTTCAATCCCAGTCCGGTTTCTGTTATTCTCAGGTTCTCAGGGTTAGGATTTGTTTGGTTGTGTTTTGGTCAATGCTTTAATCAAACATTTATGACAGAAATATGTAATGGTTACACCTTGTAGTAGACAGGAATATTGTGTAGCTATGTATGCATGAGATCAACCTTAAAGTAGAGATTAATATAAAGGCAAGTATTTTTAATTTAAAGATTGTAGAAAGGTTCCTTCCTTTTGTAGTGCTGGCCATCATTTTTGTCCGGTTTAACCTTTTGGAAAAATATGCAATGTATTGCTCTGAGAAAAAAACTGAAAAAAACATTTGAAACTAGGAGGAATAAGAAGGAGAAATAAAATATGGTTGAAAGGAAATTAAAATAGGTTTGCTGAAGTGATGTACGTCCACTGAGTCAAGGATGGTCCATATGGATTATTTCATTCAGTTGTGAAGTTACGGAAAATATAAAGACAAAAACCTATAAATATGTTTCACTGAAGATAAAGAAAGGTAACCATTTGGAGTTTTTAATATTGTTATTTTAAAATATTTGGAGCAAACAGATGAATATCAAATAACCATTTTGAATGAAAGTACTTAATTTCTTTTTGTCCTCTGGTTTTGATTTCCTCTGAATTTCATAATTTTTCCACTATTGTTTTTCTTTTTCCTTCCCATTTTGTTGTCTTGTTCATCTCCTGCTTTCTCCATAATAAAAGGTCTGTAATAAAGATGAGGTTCACATCACATGTTTCTACACTCCAGCTATGCTAGCCATCAATCTCTGCATCTACTCATCCATCCATCCATCCATCCATACATCATGAATCATCTTTCAGTCATTAGCCCAGTATATGTATATACTGAGTTTTGAGGGTGTAAAGCAGGGGTTCATCCTCCAAAACTAGGTAGGGATTCATTTGAAAATACAACAGTGTCATGTTTAAAATCTATATCTAACTATTAAAACAACGAAATATGTTCAAAAAAAGTTTTTTTTTTATATTTTATTTTTTAAAAATATTTGTAATATTTTCTTGTCCAAAATCAAAAAGTATTAATGTGAAATATTACTTGATAAAATGATAACCTGTCCAGGGTGTGTCTTAGTCATGTAACCTATGCCCCCTGCCGAGTAAGCTGTTAGAAGATGGATGGATGGATGGATGGATTTAATTTACATTTTTTCCAGGCTCATAAATATTGGAACAGTTGGAACTTCAGTGTACATCATTTCCTGTATTGTAATTTAATCATTCTTTAAGGAAGATAACCCGCTAAACATTTTACCTTGAAATGGCAATAATCAAATAATATCTGCAGAACAGAAAATCCGTGGATTTTTGCCAGACATTTATGCTGAGAAAACGCTCCCCTTGAGAAAGAAAACATGCATGTTTCTGCAGTCAAAGTCAGGCTTTCAATTCATACATAAAACCGAGAAGCTAGAGGTTTCAGGGCATCTTTGCTCTCATACATTTTCTTACTTGGGTCTCATTGTAAGCTTTTAATTAGCCCAAACATTCTCTTTGTAATTACTAACAGAGCCACTTTTCAGGGTTTTCAGCTTTTTTAGAAACAACAAGGCCTTACTGAGAAAAATATGGTTGCAATAACTGAACTCAAATGATTCTGACAGTCAAAACCACATCTGAAGGGAACGGCTTCTTCTACTGATTGTGTCAATTAGCAACAGTGTAAAGAAACACACTGAATGAATGCCCTACAGAATAATGACTGTTTCTATAGTTGTAGTTCAAAGAAAGACATGACTACTGCATAACAGACCAAAGGGTAAGTACTGTTAATAATTTTAAGCGTATTTTTAAACAAATCCAGGCACTCCTGTAACATGTACACCCCCCAAAACAAGGAAGTGTATGTACAGTACAGTATATGTGGCGTGATTTGTGACGTGAAACGTAAATCATTCACAAGCCAAGGTGATGAGCTCATCAGATCCCAGGTGATGTCCATGTGTTAAACAGATAGACGTCTCAACTTTTACAACTGAAAGGATGTTTCACATTTAACGACAAAAATGTCGGCAAAAAAACCCTAGAGGGATAGCATGGGGATAGTATGGGGATAGTATGGGGATGGCATGCAAGCTTATCACTGGTCCTTGGGGGAGTGTGTGGACATTAATACCCACAGTCAGTTCACTTAACAATAGATGCATAAAGTGATTTGTAGCTTTTGGATTGATTTTGGATATTGAGGCTTGCGCACAAATTTCATGGGATGCATATATGAACACAAATACTACTTTGACCCAAACCTTTTCACAGTCTTTATTCATTAAAATAAAATGCAGAGATGGTTACAGAGATTGGAGTCTGCAGACTCATTTGTGCAGTAAAATCAGAATCAGACCATTTCAATATGTTTCATAATTTTTTTTTTTTTGATTCTGATTTTGATTTATCATTTTTTTCCAAATAACTGTAACTGCCTTTCTGATGTCTGATCCGATCCAATGTGATTTTTATACTATAAAAGCAAATGCTGCACGTGTAACGAACTGCTCCCAACTGAAAGAGCAGGACATGTAGTAACACGTTTCTGAGCACATATTCGTCATGTGACTCACACAGGAAAGGTCATTCATTCCCGGTATCATTTTTTTCAGCACCAAATGAGCTATAACCTTGGAACAACACAAGAGAGAAATAATTTTAAAATGCATCGGGTGTTTCTGAGTTTAAAGAAACTACTACCATGCCTTATAGCCGTGCTCAGTCTCTGCCAAAATGCTATTTCTCTGTTCTTGTGCCACGAAATGAACTATTCAGTGTTTTATGTAATGGATAAACAAACAAATAAATAATGGACAACTGAACTCCTGTTAACATCATTTCACGTTTTATGATTTTGGAAAGCATAAAAAAACATAACACAACATGTAAATAATACAAAGAAATTCTGATTAGTGTGTTCACAAAAGCAACATTTCAGATTGAATTCTCTATTATTGATGATGGTTGGAAATTAAAACCACTATCTGCAATTCACAGAAAATGCAACCATGCATGTGGAATTTATTGAGGAATGTTTTTATTGCGAATAGATGATATACACATGTCATGTACAGAGCAATTGCACATAGCTTTTCCTTTGATTTTTGGTTTCAGATCTTTTGTGAGTTGTAGTCATATACAGAATTTGGTCTATCTATCTATCTATCTATCTATCTATCTAAACTAACAATCTTTTTTTGTGTCCAAAGTCATCAGATTCAATGTTCAGATGAGGAAAATATTATTTACTCCCCAGATGTCAGTTGTCAGTAAGGTTGTCCGCGAATGTCAGTTAGGTTGTCCGAGAGTGTTTCTGTGGTGTTACACTGAATCACAGAGCTGCAGTATACATAAATTTATCTTGGGGAAATTTTATCATAATTTTTTGGACAAATGGTATGGAGAAAGATCAGGACAAAAGTTTTCCAAGGAGTGGCTGACATGCCGGTATCTCCCCAAGATCACCGTGGAAGATGTCATCCAGGAGGAGATGCAGAACCTTAGAATAACATGCAGGGATAAGCAGGTCTTGCCGTTATGAATCAACCTTCACGAAAATATTGAGAAACATTTGGCAGAGTATCAGGGAAGAAATAACTTCCTGTTTTCAGGACAGATGAGGCAAGTGTGGAACTTGGCTGACATTGGCTCAGTTATGTCTGGCTTAGACCAAATCACTCTACAATAAGAAACTAATACCAACCATCGAGCAAGGAGGTAATCTGTTATGGTTTCAGGATGAATCATAAAACCAATGTCCTGACTCTCTGAGGTCATAAAAGATTCCTGAACATCTTCTGAAAGAGTAGGGCTGGTACCCCAGTGTCCTGGCTGAATTCCCCATTGTGGCCCTTTCAAATCTGGCCTCCCAATCATCCCCTATATCTAACTGCTGAAGTCTCTCCTGCCACTTCACCACATTAGCTACTGTGTGGTGAGCGCACTGGCGCAGCCTAGCTGCCGTCACATCGTCCAGGTGGGGGATACACAGTAGTGGGGGTTAAACTGGCTCCCCATTGGTTCTGCAAAGTGTTTTGGGTGTATTGAAAAGCGCTATATAAATTGATTCATTCATTTATCAATTGATAAATTCATTCATTCATTCATTCATCGGATCATCAACTGGAGGAACTATGAATGCCTGGAAATCAGGCTGGCACTTAGTGTGCAGGTGCACCATAAATCAGAAAAATAAGAAAATTATGGATTTGACCAACCTAGTTAAGGCCCTGACCTAAATCCCATTAGAATGTTCTGGTTGACAGTGCTGTTAATGAATGACCAGTGATGGAAGGATGTACTTATTTGCAGTGGCAAACCTAGCGAAGGAATGTCTGGGCCGGATTTCCACCTGGAGCAACTGCATGTTGCATAACTTAGCTAAATAAACCATTATATTAATGTCAGGCATAAAATGTATCTTGTTTGTAATATTCCCTTTTATCTAATACTCCTAACATTTAATATGAATAATTATGCAAATTGGAAGAAAATCTGACATGGGCCAAATGCTTTTTTCTTTTCATAGCACAGCATGTTTTTTGCTGATTAATTCAGACGAATAGATGAAGCTTATGATTAGCTGTCTCAGGTATATGTGATGTTATTCATTTTAATGCACTATATTACAGTGTTACTTTTTGATGCTGTAATATTGTGTCTCAGTGATTGTGTCCAAGCCGTCTTGTACAGAGCATTGTAATGAGCCAGTTAGCAAATTTCCACCAAGCATCAAGGGTTTATAACCTGATGTGTGCAGTTATCCTCTTGGTGAAAATAACAAATGTAACAGTCAATTTGCTGGACAAGGTGTTCAGGATGTACGTTTCCTTTGTTAATTTGTAGTGCTTTTTCAGCAAAGATTGTTCTTACTTTTGTCTCCAAGCAGCATTGAGCTTCCTTACTACACCATCAATTATAGCTAATATTAATTTTAAAAAATGCTCAGATGAGTTTTTGGGATGTTTTTAGGGATGAATGGAAGGGACAACTATGTTGGCAAAGTTATCATATGAAAAGAATCAGAAATAAATTGAATATTTATGCTATAGTTTATGTTACGATATTGTTTCTTTTGAAACTCTGAGAATTTGAGGCACTTCACAGCGCCCCCAGAAGGCCAGTTTGCTCAGTGCAAGGCGACCCTCCAAGGTATGCTTTACAAACCTGTACCAAACACCTGCAACAGATTCTCTGTTCTTCTGTCATGGGCAAACAAACAATTACACTAATTATAATTTTTCTACAAATATATTCTGTATTTTCCCTACTTTTAAATTTAATAACGTTATTGCTGGCATAGCTCACCTCTTTCCGAAACCTTATAGAGCCCCTCCAGGAAATAAGGTCGGTTAATATAGAATGGTCTAAATAAAATGACAGTTATGACTGGGCTGTTTAAAAAATATTTCCCAATTTTCATTTTTTACAAGTTGTCTAAAACAAATAACATTTTTTTAATGTAGCATGTTTTTGGTAGTTTTTTTTAACTCTACAGGGATTGAATATGAGCCAGCAATTGTAAAAACAGAGCCAAGGAAATTCTCACCACGCCCCTATTCTTGGCCTGTCTGTCTGCCTGTTCTCTCGTACACCAAGCTTTGTGTGCTATGATATGTAACCAGTCATTTTTTCCATATGTTTCAGAGCTCCTACGTATTACACCATACACTTTTATGGGTAATCTCAAACAACGTTTTCATACTCATGCACTCGCTCGTAATTTCTCCAGTTGAAGTGATTATTAAACATCATTCAGCACTTTATCAGTATATGGAGCTTGAAATGTTACCATGGTATCCTTCTGATATTGCCATACAATCATTTAATATTTCAAAACAAATACTAACTGACATCACCAAATGGATGGTAACATATGAGGTTTGTTTAATGTGTGCTTTTTCTTTTGCAATTTATCCTTCTATGTCACATCATTTGGTGTTTAAGGTCAGCACCTCATCCTCGGTAGGGGAAACTATCGGTTGGCATTTTACCACCTATAGTAACAGTAATCGCCCATTAACTTATAGCTAATGGAACTACTCCGTTCAGACAACAACAGAAAAAAAATCTAATAAATCCACATTCACACATTTTCCCAGCTGAACTTAAAAATGAACAAATTCATAGGACTATTATTTGAAGGGTCTCATAGAAAACCAGTAAAGCATAAAACTGACGGACCATGTAAACATTTTCTGTATATGTATTTGGCTGGTTATATAATGGAATTTCTAATCCCGTACAGCACCCCTCAGCCTGTGGCCAGTATTCCACAGGGCAGGGTAACACTAGGGGTGTTCCAGCGGGGTTGGTTAATTTCTAAAAATAAACTCAGAAATGTTTAAACACATAATATGACTGATAGATCCACTGGCAACCAGCCCCCCCCCCCCCAGTCTGTGAAATTCTTGTATGATGTATACTGGTCTACTGACATCAGAATCAGAGCCAGAACTCACTTAATTGCCAGTATGTACAAAAAATACCAGAAATATTTGTGGTCCGGTGCCAAACATGACGTACATAACAATAGTACCAGAAAGACAGGAGAAACACTTCACAGAACTACAGGAACACAAATAAGAATACAAAAATTTATAGACAACAGAGTACAAGACATCTTAAGAATGTTAATTAACATAGTACAAGAACCCTACTTTTACTAGTGCAAGAACCAAAAAAATGGTTCATTGTATTTGTCGAAACATTGATGGCAATATTGTTTCAGCAATATTGCAAATGAACCATGTCAGACAAGAGGCAGAGGGGAAGCCCTCTTGTACAGGATATAAGGTAACTGACCTGGGCTCCAGTTCATCAAACTGACAGCCTAACAATGAGCCAAGGCAAATTGTTACCCTAATCATCCAAGTTTATTTACCAATTGATCAAAAGTGTTGCTTTTGTCCTTTATTGTTGCTCTTACAGAATTATCGTTTTCATGATTTCAAATACAAATAAGAGCATGAAATAAAGGCACCCAATAGACCGCTTCTGTAAATCTAACTAAGTGACAAACAATGCAAGCAAGACACAAAAGACAAATGGCAGCGAGAATAAGTTGTAAAGGTTCATTTGAATCAGTAATTGGTTGTGGTCACAGAAGTTGGATGGAGGTACAGGACAGTAGGGTTAATAAAACAAAAGGGTTTGTTTTTAATTAAATGTGAATAAAATGTAAAACAGGGAGATGGTTTCCTTATGAAAAACTCCAAACAAACTAACAACAAAAAAACCTTTAAAACTCAAGAAGAAACATAACATGCTGAAACACTGTTACCATATAAGGAGCCAACCAGAATTTCCTGAATTCTAAATCTACTCAGCGGACTCCAAACTCTACGGCTTAATAAGCCAAGTTTCATTAACTGGGTGTTTTTTTTTGTCTAGCTATGGCTGGTGATCAGTTTCCATGAAAATGCAACTGATCAGTTTGACGCTGCCCCTGGCTTTACTCTGCTGGTTCGCAACAGGGAGCATTAAAAAGCGAAACGGCTGGAATCAGGTTAATTTTCAACATAATCATGTAGTATCTGTATTTTGAAATATGTGTAATTGCCTGACAACACGGGCCTCGCTCTGCCTCCGCACTCTGGCATACTGTAGATAGAGCACTTACCAAGTTACTCATCTTGATTTCCTCAGGCCTAATTTTATGGAGGTTAGCCATTGCTGCTTTAGTTCACTGAGGTGTGGCAAACGTCTTGATCAAGCCACAACAGGTAACAAATCTCACATACACATACTTATAATTTATTGTCTTTTGTTAAACGCTTGATGTTCAGAAAATATTTGATCCTAGAGACCAAAAGCACCAGGACAAAGTCTGATTGAACACAACAAGCTGCATGTTGTCATAGCAAGAATTGTATTTATGCAAGTATTAGAAATATATAACTACTTAATAGGGGATGGGAAGCCATTCTGGCATCATTTGTTATAAACTTATTTTTTATGATGGGAAAATGACTCATTTATGTGAATCTTTTATAGTGATATATTATTTAAACTACTTTGACCAACTAATTGCCTTTGCCATTGTTACCCAATTAAAAGGTTTCTGTTCAGCGCTGCAATTTCACCAGCTGTTTTCTTGATTGTGCTCATAGAGTAAGATCTTCAGTGCCTATGATATGCAATGGCTTGCCCTCTGAGTTCTCAAACCATTTGTTGATTCATTTAATTATGCTTTATTGAATGATGCATAAACAAAGTAATCCATCACGTCTGAAAGCATGTTGGAGAGCAGAAGCAGGCTGTCGGTTTGGCAGTGTGAGGCACCAGATCAGAGGGGAGGAAATGAATTAAAGAGTGCGTATTTTTCATCTGTTGCCTGGAGAATATGTTAACAGTTTGGATTTAATCCATGTGAGCAGACATTGAGATCGTATTCTTTATTTGTAATATAGAAAAATTAAAAGATTATTCATTTTATTAATATTCTGTTGGCCGTATTAATCTGGAGTCTAAGTAATGGCCATATATCAGCTATACAGACGATACATTTGAGGTTTAATTTTTGGTTTCCCATCTCGGATTTATAAATCCGAAAAGTGACGTTAAGTACAGAGGAGAAACCTCAACTGAGCACATATCCAACTGCTGAACCATACTTGACCCTCAACATTTCTCACATGCACAGTATTCTAAAAATACTGGTACTACATGTGTAAGCGATGCATAGAGGCCACATGACAGCATGTCTGGTCTTATCTCTGCTCTAATCTTTCATCATTTACTTTTTTATACAGTCTTCTGAGTTTAATCCATAAGAACTGACCGAGAATATGGTCTGGACTCAAGCAAATGGCAGTTTGGTTGGGTCTAATTAATATGTAGTATGTAGGGAAATTATTGTGGATGGCTGTGAGATGATTAATCATTGTAAAGGCACTGCAAGTTACAATTGTGCATTCTGACTCATGCGAAAGGGATGACGGCTGACTTCCTGTCAAAAGTATTTTGAAAGGTATCTACACACGCAAAGGGATAAAAAGGCCAATTATCTTGAACAGCAATGAAACTGATTGCTTGCCTTTCATAGGAGAACAAAATAATGATGCTTTATTTGTCATTTGTGCAAGCGGAGGTACGGGTGCGCAGGGATTCTTTGGCTTTTGCGTATTCGATCTTGCTCTCCTTTGTGACCAATATCAGCAATTTATCCAGCAGCTATGGGGCGGAGCTTGGGGCTGAGGACCACCCTCACGGCCCAACAGGCTCCTAATCAGCAGAACTACAAATATATCACACTTCAACCTGATATCCTTGACGAAATACAAAAAAAGAAAAAGATTCTTACATTTTCTTTCATCTATCCATCAGACCAATAATAGAACCTTCATATTACCCATACGCAAATTTTTAAAATGCATTTATTCATACATCAGACGATATGTATAATAGTGCATAATATGTGTGCAGCAATGCATTGTGGGTTATAACAGTGGAATCTGGAAAAGCTGCTCTCACAAAAATTCTCACAAAGTAGTGACCAACCTATTCCTTTGTAGCCTGTCAGTCATATACAAGAGCCAGCACTGATCCTGTAAAGTTTCACATTTTCAGGAAGCCTTTTATTTTAAATACACAGCATGGGGATTTGGAACGAGTTGTGTGAAAGCCACAGCAGGATACTGAGGTCACTCACTATGCGGATGAATGGTGATTTGTGAAAATCCAGTGGCTCGTAATTGCCGATAGAAAAGTAGAATACCAAGGAATAACCGAAAATTTCCTGCCTTGTCATTCCTTATTGTCAGGACAGTTGGTGTGTTGGTCAAGATTAAAGGCCTGTTTTTCACACCTCCACTTTAAATTCAGAAACATCACATAGGGGCCAAGTGACCAGATCCAAGCTTTTTCATCACAAGAGAAACACCAGTAAATCTATTTGTTAGAATCTGTCATATTTCCATTCTTCTGTCTACTCGAATACTCAAAGGATAGAAGGAAGATATGTAATTGTAGAGCACCAAAGATGATATGAAAACGATGAAATGATACAAAAACAGATTTAAGTATGGGGGAGGCTGTTATTCTGACAATGTTTATTGTTTAAATGATGAAGAGAATGATACTGAGGGGTAAATCTACTTACAAATGGAAAATTTAAATTGTTACAAAGAGTTAAATATTAAACAATAAGTAAGAAAAAAAAGTATAGGTTCATTCTGGGTGGGCAATGTGATCTCTGTCATTTAATCTCCATATAGCTTGTTGTTGTGGAGTCATTTCTATGACTCTCTGCCATGCTTTGTCAGGTATTGTCACTTGCCTATGTACGACTAAGTCGCTTTGTGGTAAAAATGTAAAAATTCAGGTTCAGGTTGATTGCAGGTATCCAGAAAACGTAATCTTCCATTACCTATCTGATTTAAGCAATATTTCTCTCTAAATTGATCTGCACGTAACTCTAAGGTATAATAAACAGAAAGTGTTTTTGAATGAGAGATCAGGTGTCTGGAAAAGTTATTGAAAAAATTAGATTTCAAACAGATATAAATGTCAAGACAATGGCCATTTAGATCATAAGAAAAATTTTGTTTACACACAATTACCTAGAGTGATGATAATAAAACAGGCTCAAAGGTACTTCTCTAGAGCAGAAATTTAAAATCAACGATGTCAAAGCAATTCAACCAGCAATTCAACCACAACCAGTTTTATGGTGTTATACTTAATATTTAATATCTAAATTCATTTTTAACACAAAATGCATATAAAGATTGAAAGGTATCAGGAAACAAATATATTTTCTTTACTTTTTTGTAAAATCACTGGAAGTGAATCTGCAAAAGGAAGCATGGAAAAAATGCCATGCAAAGTGGAGTAAAATACCTACCATCTTCTTTGTGTTAAAATCATGGCTGCCTTAATAAAAACAAAACAAAACAAAAAAAACAAACTAAGCAAAATAAACAATCCTTCTTGTTGGGTTTGCGCTGAGTTAGTTCCCCCAAAGCCCTCCAAGTTGGCCTCTCCCAGGTCTGATGCTGGGGTAATCAGAGCCCCATTAGATGTGCTGACATCAGATACCATGATAGAGGAATTGGTTTTTCTGTTTTTTTTCCCTCTCAGCCACGGGAAAGACAGTGTGATCCAGGCCCCATACAATCAGCACGCTATCAGGCGACATTAGTTGGAAGCTTGGGTTTCTATTTTCCTCGTCCTTTTGTGGACGTCTCTTCTCAGGGGAGTCAGAGATAACCCTACCTGTCGCTTGCCTCGAGCTGAGATTAACCCATTGTAGCTTTATCATCAGCTCCAGCGTTTTCGTGACCTTTTCACGTTGCATTGTGTGTAAGAAGGTTAAGGGAAACAACGATAAATCTTTAGTTTTAACACCAGCTGAAAAAACTCAGCTCTGGATGCTGAGGTTCTGTTACCCTCTGTGCACAAGAGGGTAACACATTTTGACAAATGTCACTTTGACGTCTTATTGTTTTGCAATGATGCCGAGAAAGAGACTGCATGCAGTTCGTGTCACACAGTCTTATATCACTCAATTCTGCAGAAGATTCTGTTGAAAAAAGGGAATTTTCTTAAGCAAGTGATAACTTATTGAATTGAGTAATGTGTACAGTATAGCGTTATACTTGAGGTAATTTCCCTTTTAGGATTTGATACTGTGTCCAGTTTTTTTATCACTAACATCAAACTTACCCCCTACTCTAATGAATTTTCATACTGACTAATTATGGGATAGCTTTAGTTAGATCAATAGGCTGCTAAACCAATATAATTACTTTCCCACACTTAGGAATAAAGATAGGCACGGTGCAGAACTAGCACTTTATACTCATCTTAACAGCAGCTGCTGTGTACGTGTGACCTCACTGTTTTAAAATTGCATGGTGCCTGTTTCCAGTGTATAGTCTACTATTCATGTTCATTTGCAGATGAATATTAACAGAGGTGGAGATTTCAGGTCCAGAAGGTACAAATCCAAAGTTTTGTTTCAACTAACCAATTGAGTATAAAGAGTCACAGTCACAGAGTACTCAACTGGTTGGTTGAAACAAAATCTTGGTCTGGATTTGTACTCTCTGGACCTGAAATCTCCACCTCTGACTATTAGAAATTACTACAATGAATCACAAAAATGAAACTAAATGTTTGTTGCTGAGTGAGTGACTCAATTTCTCAGGCTCATTTTTTGGACTAAAACTGAGGAAAATTCAGAGTAGTTACATTACATTCATCTAAGCAGCATTTGTCAGGTGTGAATGTAATGGTGCGTTAGCTTAACCGTTTCAAAACCTCCCCTGACGTCACCTCAGTCCGCAGCAGAGACCATCCAATACACCCCTGTACTTCTTTGCTTGACCCCTGGTATACCATGTGTGGTTAATCAATAAGTCATTGACTTTTCAAAAATAATTAACGAGGTATCAGTAACTTTTTGGATGAACAGAAGAAATTTGTGTTAGTTTTTTATTGTTATTCTGGTTTTTAACTTTTAAGTGTTTATTGTTACACTATGTATAGTAATAATTTTCATTTAATAAGACATTAAAATGTAATATGTAATGCATTTACCACAGAGACATATTTTCATAGCTGAAGAATTTGAAAGGGGTTACAATTCCTAGGACACTTTAAATCCTAAATCTTGTAATGCAATCAAACTTTGTTCCTCATTGTACTGAGAAAATAGTCATGCAGAGTCAAAACCATTGTTAATCTTGTGACCAAAATATATGCTTTGTGTTACCTTATGTGATTATACATAATCAGAGCTGACTTCTAACCACAATGAATTTGAAATTATTGTGTGTTTCTGACAGGATGGTCACTCTCAGAACTTCCATGTGATGTATCTTTTTTGTGGGGACGACAGGGGGAGTGAGGGAATCAGTAAGTGGAAAAGTGCGTAGAAGAAGATTCCGTTTCTGATCAAAGGGAAATAAAAGTAGGCCCATTTGGTGAACAGGTCGGTGTGGAACCAAGAGGTTTTTCAAGAGATTTTGAACAATACTTTCCAGTAAATTAGACCATCCATAATGCCTTGGAATAAACTGGGAAAGTTCTTCAGTAACGGACCCTGTTGAAGATTTGGGCATAATTAACCACTTCAGGATACCCAACCAACCAGATGAAACTAAAAGTGTTTCATATGTCCACATTGGAACTGCAATGTTTGGCCAAATAAATACAGGGTATCTTGTTTCCTGAGCCCCACTAATTAAACCAAAGTGTTTTTTAGTACTGAGTGGCTTTAACCAAAGGAGCATATTTTCATCTGAGTTAAATTTGAACAAAAAAGATGGTTAATATCTACTGACCGCTCATCCTGGTTCCCATCACAGAGAGCCTGGAGCCTATCCCAGGCTGAACAGCGCACAAGGCAGGTACAGCCTGGACGGCATGTCAGTCCTTTGCAAGACACAGACAGTCAATCATACTCTAGCAGCGATTTAAAGACACTAGCTAGCCAAACTGCATGTCTTTGGACTGTGGGAGGAAGTCAGTGTGCCCAGAGAAAACCCACTCGACATGGAGAGAATATGCAGACACTTACAGAGCACTGCCTGGATTTCAGCCCCCAGTCCTGCTGGCATGAGGCCACCATCTCATATGGTGTCAGTGGCAAATGCAGCGGGACCCCCGAAATCTGCAGTTCCAGTTATCCACCGTTTACCACGGTCTGAAAAAAAAGGGAAATTCCAGAAATAAACAGTTCATAAGTTTCAAACTGAGTACAGGCTGTAACATGATAAAATCTCCCAGCCCAGTTGCACCCAGTACTTGATTCATGTCCCATTGTCCACATAGCCACGCTTCCAAGTAGGACTGTCTTCCAGTCTGCCTCTTGCGTTCTCGCTAATCACATTCTTTGTTGCGTTATCGCAGGGTCTGTCATAAAAAAATTTATCAAAAGAATGATTTTCATTGCTCTGTCATCCATTGATACATATTTTTTTATTGCTCTGTCATCTCTTGAGAATCAGAATCTTTTTCATTAGAGAGTACAGTATTGTATAATAATGTACAATGTACTGAATTTATCTATTGAATTTTGCCATATTTACGTACACAAGATTCACAGTATATATGGTGTCCACAGATGGTTTACTGTTATCTGTGGTTTCAGCCATCCTCAATACGTCTAGAACGTATCACCTGTGGATACAGAAGGACTACTGTATCAATTATCTGTAATGTACACAAGTATTATGAAAGAGAATTGTTTTCTCACAACTGGTTATTTTTTATTTCAATTTTTTTTTGTTTTTTCATTTTTTTGCTTTATATTTTTGAAACTTTTGTTTTCCTGGAGTTTTACTGTCTGTCTCTTATAGGCTTACATAATTTCATGAATACATTAAACATTTGCAGGTAGGAAATTGTGTGAAACTTGTGCCAATGTTTATGAGTGATTGAACATCAATGATCAATGACAGTCAAGGAACTTAGAGTGAGATATAACATTTTGTACAGCAAGAAGACCTTGCCTGAAGTCATGGTCAGAAGAACAGGTCCATGCAACAGGTCCATTGTTCTCCAAAGTTTCCATCTTTATATGTCAGAGGATGAAATATCAGGCATTAATGATACAGTTTCAATTGTTTCGTGGGAGCTTTGTATTGGAGGTTTGGGTCTGCACATTTCAGAAATCTGAGAGAGAGGAGTATTCAGGCCAAAATTTCAGCGTTGGTACTGTGCTTTACTGACCTGGGGGCTGAGGTCTCATTCTCTGTGGTTGTAGTTCCAGTGAATGGCTCAGTTGTCAGAAAATTACATTTTGCTCCTGTCCAGATCTTTTCAAGTTTCAATATCTTGAATGTTAATTTCGAGTCCTTACAGTTATTATTAAAGCAATTAGACAGATTAGCAACTATTCCAAAAACAGTCAGTAACAGACTATAATATAATGATTTTCATTACATAATTAATTCACTCTTTATATATACAGGACACTATATGTACATGTAAAAATAATGCAAACAAAGACCAACAATGATAAATAATGTCAAACAATGTATAATGTTGGCCGGTTTAGGTCAATGCAATGGTGCCCAGGTCTGATAAATAATACTTCAATATGAGAACATTGCAAAGAAAAGTGTGATTGAAATACATGTAAAATATTCATATTGCAGATGAATTATTTCTAATGTGTCAGAGTCTGAAACCCTCGGAATAATGTTCTGAAATCTTTAGTGCAGTTTCCATGTGATGCTTGATGGTGTCTTGTGCTTCCCCAGAATGCAGGGCAGTGCACAGCAGAGACCCACAACAGGGGCAACTTCAACAACCCCAGAATGCAGGGCAGTGCAGAGCAGAGACCCACAACAGGGGCAACTTCAACAACCCCAGAATGCAGGGCAGTGCAGAGCAGAGACCCACAACAGGGG
>JAODKF010000126.1:17879420-17892551 GCA_026779585.1 Mormyrus proboscirostris
AGGGCAGTGCAGAGCAGAGACCCACAACAGGGGCAACTTCAACATCCCCAGAATGCAGGGCAGTGCAGAGCAGAGACTCACAACAGGGGCAACTTCAACATCCCCAGAATGCAGGGCAGTGCAGAGCAGAGACCCACAACAGGGGCAACTTCAACATCCCCAGAATTCCCAAATCAGCAGTGAAGACATTTTCTTAGGTAGAAAAACAGAGCACTGTTTTTTTGTGATTTACCGTCTGCATACTCAAATATGGTAATGCACATTCAAAGGTGTAACAGTGTAATAATTCTGAATAATAAAAACAACAAAAAGATTATTTGATTCATATTTGTCAATAGCTTGCAGCAGACTTAGACTGATCATACATAAGACAATATTTAGTAATGCCATGAAACTGTGCCTATCAAATTTATGCTATTAAATTCTCAATATTTGTTTAAGGAATAGTGTTTGTTCAATTCATATGTTAACAATCTAGATTCCTGTATACCCGTATGTTTTCAAGGCAAAACCACAAAAAAAAAAAAAACATTGGAAAGATGCTGTCAAATGAATGAAATTTATCAAGGCTGGTGAGGACTGCTAGGGGTAGAATGGCCATGATATTAATGTTTTCAGGCAGCAAGTGTTCTTCTCAAATGTCAATGAAAAATATAAGATGGTAAAAAATATATACTACTGTCATCTACTGTAATTGTCAGGGAAGAACGAGAACATTTTTATCAGCCATAGGCATCACAAGCATCAATGCTATTCTTATGTAAAAAAATAGTATTAAATTATCACACCTTTACAATTATTTAATATCTGTTACTGTAATCACATAAGTTAATATTTGTTCATTTTCATGTA
This sequence comes from Mormyrus proboscirostris, assembly GCA_026779585.1. Taxonomy (NCBI): domain Eukaryota; kingdom Metazoa; phylum Chordata; class Actinopteri; order Osteoglossiformes; family Mormyridae; genus Mormyrus; species Mormyrus proboscirostris. The sequence continues at coordinate 17,880,273 of JAODKF010000126.1, forward strand.
TTATTTGCCAAGTTTTCCTTCTTCTTTATATCATTGTAGCTTAACAATCCCTAGGTAGCATTTCAATACTTTCAGTCTACTTTTCAGTTAGAACAGAAAATAAACTCAACACTTCATCTCACTAAATGTATTATAAAAACATTGAACAGCTCCCACTGACCTCAAAGCCATTGAAAGCATAAAATGTGAGTTCATAAAAACAAGCTGTTTATTTAATTTTACCAACAGTTAAATTAATTCTCTGACCTTTACAGCATGATTACTGTTATTGTTGATTATTATTTATTTATTTGGAATTTACTATCTTGAGGAGAATTCATTAAAACCATGACAGGCAGAAAGGAAAATAATCAAAACAGGCAAGCATTAAGAACAAATTCAATAGCATTTGTGTTTAATATGGATCCCTTTCCAATATATTTACATATAATATTACATTACTTAATAATAATAGTCATAATTATTATTATTATGATGACTATTATTATTACAGTGATTATTATAATTATACAGTAATATTAAATTAACTACATATGGTAGTGTACCATACCTTGAGCCGACGGACCACTGACGCTGCACAATGTGTGTTTGTTATTACAAACCATCATATTTAACCTAAATTTTTAATGTAATAGGCTTTATGGCAGTCCATTTGGAAGCAGGAGCTGTCCGTAAGTTGGACGTTCTTAACCAATGATACAGCCTGTATATCCATAATTAGGACCATAGATGCTATATGACTAAAATTGATATTCTTGTGAGTATGAATTACAGGAACGATACTTTTAATTTCCTGGTGGACCAGCACAGACTTTTACCTCACACAGAATTAATTTAAGCAGGACAGAACCAAATTTCAAATCATGGTCGAAATAAAATGATTTGATTGAAAGAATTCAACTGTACATTCATATATTTTATGGTCAATGAACTCAATAAGTCCTTATAAATTATGAATGCACTGTAGAAAATGTAACTCATGATATCCCAAAAGAGGGTGCACATCTGGCCTTTTGTATGTGGCAACAAATTTCATAAGAGGCCTTTCACCCGTTTTATGTGGGACCTTTCAGGAGGTCCCAGGCCACGCCTTTTGCCCCCGGGTCACCTAAGGGCCACCTTTCATGGAGGGCAAAAGTCTTTAGACACATCCTACTCTTTTGACTTTTTTCTTTTTGTTTAAATGAAAGGTAGAGGAAATTCGGCTCTGGGATACATTGAATAGGTGCGGTATCTGGCTGTTTAGGTATATGCTGTATCGCCTTCTCTCTGCCTACTGTATTGTAGGCTTTATCTTGACAGGTCTCCTTCCCACAGCTGTTATTTTTAGGGTAAAAAATGATTTGTCTCCTTCAAAGAAAAAAATGCACATGTACAACACAGAAATCCACTCATGCATTGACTCTTATGCAATACATGCAAAAGTGGTTACAATAACAATAACATGGTGCATAGGTGAACTTCAGTTAAATGATAAAATAACTCATAAAAAAAACTTAATTAATTAAATATTATGTGTGGATATTAATAACAAATATAAAAATCCATTCATCTTCTACCCTCTTATCCTGTTCACAGTTGCAGGAAATAATGATATAATATTTTATTATTTTGCTGTTCTCTCAACGTTGTAGCAGTCTATTAAAAACTTACATAAGATTGAAAACCAGATAGGGCAGAAGATCGGATTTCTTACATAACAGTACTGAAATATGACCTTTGCATTTCAATAAGCGCGCACATCCCTTCTTGTGTTACACAGTGAATAGCTGGTAAAAATGGCACTTTATCATTCAAATTATTGGTTATTAAAATTATATAAGTATGATGCCTTCCACGGTCATGTCTTTTGGTGATATTGTAGTGAAATTTGGAAATAAATTAACAGTTATTTACAAGTGTCTTAAGAGTAAAAATAAATATCATGGCCTTACATTAGATTTTTTTGTGTGATACTTACAGTGGCAAAAGAGCACTGAATTCATGAATTCAAATACATTAAAAAAATATTTTAAAAATATAGTATAGGATAAGGTGCAGTGTTTCACCTATCTTGATATCGGAGGTGTTATGTAGGAGCAATGACCAATGATCCTGCCCTGAGTAGAACCCAGGTTCCTTAGCAGCCCCCTTTGAGGGCCCTGTCAGATTGTCCACCTTAAGCCCTGGACCTCCCACTGGTTGTAAGGCTGAGCCTTTAGATTCACCAGAGAACACTTGCTGTCTAGTGAGCTGATTCTCTCTCTCCATTCCTCATTATATTAAAGCTGTTCAATCACATTCTATGTCTCCTGGTTCTACTTCGGAACCTAAAACAACCATTGTTTGCATACATCCATCACCGGCAAAAAACCCGCTGTGGAGCCCCAGCACTTGTTGCTGATTGACTCATCCACAACTGGATCACATAACTATGGTCTGTGGTAGATTTTATTTTCCAGTAACCAGAAAAAAATAGTCTATCAAATGTCCACAAGTTGTCACAGGAACATTCCTGTGGAACAGTACCCTTGCTTTACCCGTCAGTTTTATTTGTAAGACCCCGAAACATGGGCCGAGGTATACTGTATAATGCACCTAGCGACATAAAAAGCACACTTTATCTTGGGTGAAGATAAAACCACAGTAGTAGTTAGGCACGCATTGTTTTGGCTGGTGGTTTGCTGTGATAAAATCTGACGTTGCACTGAAATCCCATAGGAAGGTCCCTGGGCAAAATCTCTTTGAGGAACATTGCAGTGAAAAGGTACAACTCCTGAGCAAACTTCAGGACGTGTTCTCTGATAAATGAGATATTCAACCATCCACCCATCTTCCCGGTCACGGTCCCTGAGGGGCCTGGACCCTATCCCAGGCAGCACATTGCACTAGGCAGCACTACCATATACCTTGGACTGGACCCCAGTCCACCACAGGCAACGTACATGCAAGCATGATCATACTCTACAAACAATTTAGAGACACCACATTACCTAACTGCATGCCTTTAGACTATAGCAGAAATGGGTAGAATATGCAAATTCTACACAGACAGACCAGCGCTAGAATTCAAATCCCCACTGAGCCACCAGCCAATCAGATATCTTATCATCATCAGCATAATTTAGAGCATTTTAGATAAAACGTCAAGGTCCATGAGGACTAAACTACGCAGATCAGTAGCAAGAAAAAGCTGCTATAGTTATTTACCTGCAAAAAATATAAGAAATCAAGGACTGTAGAATGTGGTCAGAACTGAGAAACCAATTAGAAAAACATAGACATTCACTGTACAATTTAGTTACCCAGCTAAGTCTAAGAGCCTGTTTTGGAATCCACACGAATCCCACAATCTCTAAGGCAGACAATGGTTCAGGTTGTGGTGCATTGCAAGGACCCCAGGCTCCATACACAGGAAGCCTGAGTGGTTGTAGCACGAGGCCACATTAACACCCAAACAAGCAGCCTGTCTGCCACTTTTCCCATTCCAGCAGTTGCTCAACTCATGTGGGTGGCTGGCAATCTCCAGAGACTGAAAGAATGACTTTGTGGAACAAAGAAGAACTAAAGCAGAATTACACAACAAAAAAGCCAATTAACCACATGCATTGATGGTCATAAAATATCGTCTAGACATTCTGTCTTAATGGAAAATGTATTTTACGTGAGGATAACAGTAAAATGGTAACACTGTCTGCCAGCATCGGGTTAAAGTCTTCTGTTTTATGAAACACATAATAGCATTTACAGCCATTAGTTTGCAAGGAATGCTTCTACGTATGCTACCATTACTGACGCTTAGCATGCAAAAAGATAAGTGACACAGTTTGCATGTATTTGTTAATGGTTTGATTAATATTAAACCATTATGTTAAGCTAATAAAAAAAACTTCACAAATATGGGAGTTGTTGTGCATTGTTATTCAGCGCCTCAAAATGTGTCTATGAATTTTGACCAGGCTCAACAAAGCTGTTCCGTGTCTCTGTAAATGCTGAATCATGATATATATGAAATAGTCGGTTTAAAATACAAAACAAAGTATCTTGGGGAAATGTACTGAAAATATAATCACTGAAAAAATGCACTGAAAAATATACAACTAAACAATAACTATGCAAATTCTGGATAAGGACAAGGTACTTTCTGATTCCATGGATGTTCCTCTCACAATTCCAGCCTAAAATTGAGGGGTCCAGACATAAATAATCTCACCAGCATAGAAATTACTTCACCAAACCACTGACTGGTTAGGTGACATTCAGAGGTATTGCTGAGTATTCAGGGCACTTTCTGAGAGACTGTCTTATGCCTGGGAACAATCATCAGATTAAATGATAATTGATCAGCAATAGTTCATTGGTATTATTACATATGAATTCAATGACTTTATCGATTGTGCATTTCTGTGGGATGGTATATAGAATCACATGACATGAAAACTGTTCAGTGAATGGAGGATTCACAAGGGACAGCCTTCTCAGGGCTGTCTGGAAGAGAATAGCGACAAGACTAGCAATATGGAACAACATAAAACAATATAAAAAAAGCAAAATTGAAAATATGAAGCCTAAAAATTTAAGGAAAAAAATTTTATTACAAAGAATTGTGACAAAGGGTAATGAAAATAGGTACTTATTTACTAAGGCTGAAAAAAGGCTGCATCAAAAAGCAACACTAAAATGTGAAATGAGAGCAGGTGAATTATCACCAATAATTATAACCACCAAATCACCCCGACCAAGACAGACGGCAGTCTCATCTTCTCTCAACCCACAGTGTACCAAATATATTTTTTCACAGAAGGTTCATGTTTGTTAATTGCAGCATAATTTAACCATACACATCTTTGCCTACCACAAGACCATAATATGTAGACTTCTGCACCCCGTTCCGAGCTCTTTTACACAATATTAATATCAACAGGACATTCACTAGGAAAAAAATCTGGAAAATGGACAAATGGAAGGTTGGAGCGTTAATATATATATATATAAAAAAAGACCTCAGTGTGGAAGATGCCACAGTGACCTACAGTACAGCAAACGACACAAATAAACAGAATCCATTTTAGAAATAAACAAAAGTGTGATGTGCTTTCCATTATGTTTATTTTAGTACTGCTGTTGAAACCAACATTGGAAACAGCTTGTCAATGTATAATAGCTGAGTATCATAATTATAGAAGCTTCTGTGCCTCCAAAGATAATCAAAGTTAAGAGGTTCATTGTAATCGAGGCTACAATTTTTGAGTGGTTATAGCATAATGTAAAATCATGGGTTCAACTTTGAAATGAGCATTTTACATATACTATAGTTATATACTTAGAAGTATATTTTAGTATGAAATACTTACTATTGTATGAAGCTTTAAGTGAATATAATTTTGTATACATTTCATTGCTTTCAGAACAGGTTCTTGCTCAGAATGAAAACACGTAAACTTGATACAAGATATATTTTTGGGCGATGGAATAATCACCACAAGTTCATGGCCATTTTCCCTTCGGAAATAAATTTGTCCTTATTTCAAGTCGATCCAGCAAAGCAAAGTACAAATATTTCACTTAAACATGAAACCGTGACTTCCCAAGAACAGCTCCGATCGGCCATGAATGCCGTGGTTAAGGCACAGCTAAGATTTTAAACATTGAACTATGCAAACCGATGATATAAATAGGCGCCCTTTAAGGATTCTGGGTGGTCTTGTAATTGCTACCATTAACCAGTCTAGGTCACTTGCTGATCATAGAACAGTTACTAAGCATTATTTCCGTCACATGTCTTTGGTAAGGCCGTCATTTATCGACAACCTACTTCCACCAAAATGATTATGACAATGACGATTATTATTTTTGCTATTATGTACTATTAGTATAATTTTTATTAGCATCAGCGGCTGTACATTTTACTATTAACAGCAGTTTTAAATTTTTAAGGAAGTGTACAAGAATGTCGTAGCACTACATGTCATTATTTCTTTAAAAAGCGAACACTGACGCCCCGTGTGATCCAGACATACGTCCGCGTCCTTCGAAAATATACAGGCAGAGCCGAAAATTATGTGGCCTTCCCAAGTCCCTGTGCCATCCTCATGCGGGACAGGGCAGAAAATATCAACCCCTAGACAACTGTATAATTTGCAATGAAAAAGGGGGGGGGCTGCTCTATTACAGATGCAGGGGCTGTGAAAAGACGCTGAGTACAAAGATTTCAGTTTGTTTAAACTGTGAGCCGTGTTGAGATGTATTAATTTTGGTTTGTGGGCTGTTTGACATTTTCAAGTAGAGTGAGCTTTAAAAAGCAGAAAGATGGGTGTAAAAAGAATATTGTCTCATGAAACGTTTAATGTCTTGGATTTGGACTTCAGCTAACATCAATGGTCAGTGTTAATAAACACATTTAACTCTTTTCTTGTTTATACACCAAGTACTACATGCCTTCCTCACGCACACTGTACAATACATTCACTTATCTAGCTAGCACTGGGTAAGATTCAAGTTTGCCTCAACAAGGACTTTTTTAAGAGTCGCGACAGTGATGCTGTTACCACAGATTCCCTTTTGAGAAGTTTTTCGACATTGAAAACACCTCCTGAAGCACTGGCCAGGTGTCTAATTCAATTCAAGAAACAGAAATAAACTTAAAACAAAAATAAAACAAGAACATAAACCCTGACAGCTAAATTGAAGGAAAGACTCAGAATTGATAATTAATTTGCACAAGTACATTGGAATGCTACAGTCTTCACGTATCTCATCTCGCTCTCCTTTGAAACATACACACATATAGAGGAGAGAGCCAACCTTAGGGTTGTAGTGCAGGCCCATTTATGCAGGACCTTTGGGGTATGTTCCGGAAGTTAAGGGCGTAATGATGATGCGACTTCTCTCCCGACCTCAGGATACAAACCAGGAGCCTTCTGGTCGCTAAGCAGTTGAGCTACACATTACCTGAGAGCTCAGTTCTTAGGTCTCACACCAATGACACTGGCGGTCTTTTACCTCACCATTCATCATCACTTGTTGGGGGTAATTTGAATCAGTTTTTTACTGAAGTCCTGTGCTCAGGACCTGTTTTTGAATATTCTCATTTTTTTCCACATATGAAAAGTTGCCTGTAAAGTTACGGAACAATATTTCTTTTGTGAGAAATATGAAAAGACAAGTGGAAAGCTGAGTTCCACTTGAAAGTAAGAGTTCATGGGAAAATGCTATTCATTATCCTGACTATGTTACTGGAATTTTTACCAAAAGTTCTAGTTTCTATAAATAGCAACTAGACACTTTTCAATTATATGGGTTATGGGGTGTAAAGGGGATAATCAAAAAACCAAAGAGTTCATTTGTCCTAAATTTAATGCATTTTTGAACAAGGGTCTTTGCAGTCATTCTGGCCGGGATTTTAAAGGACGGTCTACAAAAAAAGTGAGCTATGTAATTCTGCACACCTTTTGTTCAGGCTATAAAACTGAAGAATGGGATACTTGTGTTTTGTAAAGCATGTAATAAACTGTAAGGAGTCCTATGTGCTTGTTTTATATGGGGCTATCCTCATATTATTTATATCCTTTTATATTTAATATATGCTACAACTAGTACTACAAATGTAAGATTTAATTTCGCGGTTATGGCGATGGATGGATGGATGGATGGATGTAAATATACCTCTGCATCACTGATTTAGTTGTGTCATTTGCTCCAGCTCCTATTTGCGGTTCCTGTCCTGCTATTAACTGAGTCTTTCTGTATAAAAAATTGCCCTGCAGGTTATGTTCAGTCTTAACCATATTTAGCATAAATTTTGTGCACAGTTTTTAAGTACTGTGAATGGATTTCCATCCTTGCCACAGCTGCAAAATCATTATCAAAAACAGTGGCTTAGTATGCTCTGCAAGTTGATTGAGTAATAAACTCATAAGTTCTAATCCATGCGCAGGTAGTTTTAACATTTTGTAGATGTATCCTAGGATGGGAGAAGCCTTCAAACCGCTTATCTTGACAAGCATTTGCTATACAGCCCTACAGAATCACACCGTAGTAACTGTGCTGACACTGAAACAGAGGAAAGGAGCTTCAGAGTTTTTCTGTCTGTCCGCCCATTTGTGTAGCAGGTAGGTAAATGATTTAAGCAGCAGCAAAGGTGCTCCCAAGATAAAGCAGAACCTAATTTCAGTCATAACTCAATCTTGATTAAATACGCAGTTATGGTGTTTCACCTGTATATGGCAGCATATTAATTAGTGAAACTTGCATTTATGTTGCAATTTGTCTTCTTTTTGAGATGCTCTGTGTGATGGCTTCTGACCAGGGTTGCGGGTTTGAGTCCAGCCACGCTGTTTGTTTGGAGTTCCTATGTGCATGTGTGGATTCTTCCTCGGTCTGCATGAGTTTCCTCTTGGCCTGCTGATCTTCCTCCCACAATCCAAAAGCATGCCTGTTGAACTGGTGACCTTACATTGCCCATGCTGTGTGATTGCCCAGAGCGTGTGCACTTGGAGGGGTTCAGTACCTCCTGACTCTGAGTGTCAGGGAAAAAATAAACAGTTTACATGCGGTAAGTTTCGAAATTATCTGACAGTTAAAAAATGGATCACAGTAAAACACGTTTTTTGAATTATCTAATCAAGTCATCAAATGGATCTAGGGAGCTATATAGCATATTGGAGTTTTTAGGAAACATAGTTTATTTTTTCGTCCCTTTGTTGACAGTTATGCTGAATGTTTATATGAATACATGTAATATGCACATTACATATAAGTATTAAAGGAAGTTTGGTAATGATGGCAGATTCACTACATCATCAGTTACTCTGTCAGTGAAACGCGCTGTCATCACCACACTTTCTGCATTCTCAGCCTGGTGTTAACTACAAATTTGATAGATTTATAACAGCTGTGAGTGTAAAGCATTTTCGGGGCATTATTACACCAGGGAAGATTAATTTTTTCCAGACATAGTTCAAATGCCATTCAAGTAGGACATCCAGTACATCTCACAGTTGTTGTGTTACGCAAGATAACACTCACATATAAATATTCCATCCATCCATCCACCCATCCACCTTCTGCAGCTTACTAAGGGCCAGGTTTCAAATTAATTCATATTAAAATTCTGATTAAATTTAAAGTAAAATTAATTATGTGTTTGTTTCTTCCTAAAAACAAACACTTTAAAAAATAACTAAAAACGTAACCAGGGAATAGGAATCTATCGATGCATCAAAAGCATATTAAATATCATGCTAACCTGTTGTGTGTCATTCATCTACAGAAGCCGCTTAATACTGCAAGGCTGACATGAGACTGAACTTCACCCATTATGTGCTCTGAATTCATTTGTGCTTTGAAACGTTTCTATTTTCAACTTGGTTACATCATTTCAAAAGAGGTTGCATGATATTAGGTCAATAGTATATTTTTCTATACTTTGCTACCTTTACAGATGACGTTAAAATGTCATATTCATCTTTAAGACAGGTTGTCTATCATATATTACTCACGATGATCTGACTATGAGCATGAAAAGGTAGCAGCAATGCTTTCTATGCCATTAGAATGGGGGAGATTAAGAACCGGAAACCCCAAATATTTTACACCCTGACAATCCTGAACATTCGTATTGAGAGTGGATTCAGCACGTGTTCAATAGCGATTCATGTACATGTGACCGTTCAGTTGAAAAAGGTGGGAAATGTGTACCTCTCTCTTTCAGTTCAGGTGAAGAAAATAATGTCAGTGTCAGGCTGATCCCAAGACTTGTGGAGATTAATGCTTAATTGCAGTGGAAAAACTGCCATGTACACCCACAGCAGTGACATCATAAATGTCTCCACTGGGTAGAAGTCAATTATGAAAATAAAGGAGTGTACTATTGCTCTTGGAGTCATCCCAAGGTTACAATTGGTCCTGGCTTATGTTTGCACAGGCGGTGAAAGCTTGTGGGTCTGCGGGGGCAATGGTGAAAGACAACACCTGACTACTCAGAGATCATGTTTCCGAAATTTCACACAATTGCACTGTGCAATAGATCCATACAGTAGGATTATGCTGCATTAGCAGTTTGCCTAAGCAAAACACAAGGAATAGGAAAAGTTGAGAATATTATTCTTCCCCGTATCAAAATGCACAAAATGATTACTGAAAAGCAGCCACAGATTAACTGTCCTGCTTCACCTAGACTGTAGCACTTCTATAGCAACCAGAACAACAACACTGGCTCCCTGCCAGGGAGTTCCTCTGGAATGTAGGCACTAGTTGACACGAATGTTTGCAGTTTCTGGTATGAGGTTGTCATGGTGATCGGAGGCCTACTGAAGGAAACCCCTCATCTGCTGACGTGACAGGACTTGCTGACGTTTGTCGTCAGAGTGCAAAGGTTTATCCACACCTACCGGACAGCATTGGATTGGGACACGAGTGTTACCTTGTTACTCACGTGTATGGCCGGAAGAACCATGTATGGCGTGCACTGTATGGCAATGAGGAAGCCCCATAATCCAGTGTGTCACGCACAAATAAATGCTGCGCTTTTTACAACAAGGACACGTAAAAAGTGAAGGCGGGACAAGGGCTTGGTGGAGTTAAAACCTCGAACAGGATGGTAGAATGCAATGACAAATCCTTCATGGCTTTCTCCCGCCACTGCCCTTTAATACGGAGTTCACAAGGTAATTTTATGGAAGCCCTTTGACAGTGTTCCAGATGCATATTAAATGCGTCAACAGGAATTTTCAACGTCAATACATATCAACGTAGAAATGTCAGTCTAAGTTCTATTAGTGCTACTACTGTCTCTGCTGCAAAGCTCAGACCTCAGCATTTTTCTCTGGCATCATACCTGGTTAGTCTGGTTGATTGAGGCGGCTCCCTCCCTCCCTCCCTCCCACCAAAGCCGCAGTGCCTTACCTGCCACTTTGTATGTGCATTTAAACACTCAACCATTCACCTCGCTTTCTTTTTCCCATTTTAAAAATATTATGCAGTTTCTAAATATATATATTCATTTATTTTTTTCTTCATTCTATCATAAAACATGTACAACAAAATAAGAATTAATAATATTAATAATAATAATAATAATAATACACTTTATTTCAAGGTGCCTTTCAAGAAGCCAAGGTCACCTTACAGACATAAATTATATACAATATTTACATATTTGGAGTAAATTAGTCAAATAAGACTCTTGTGATCTTCCACGGATTGCCAGGTCCTCACTGCACACCAAAAGACCTTATCCTTCTTAAAAAGTCTCAGCTGTGAGAATTATCTGAGTGATAGTCATCTGTTTTTTCAGTTCCAACAACACAGAAACCAACACAATTCCTGTCTTTTTTATTTACACTTTTATCAGAAATGCCATTGTTCCAAGGGTATGGGACAGATGGGACACTTCCATCTTCTGACCAGAAGCACGACTCTCACAGGACAGTGAGAGCTTCATCTTTTCCCTGGCACTGGTAAGTTGTCTTCTGTGTCTGCAGGCTCTTTACCTTTCCAGGACATTTTCCCCTGTTTTCATTGATTCCAAGTACCTGGTCAATATTGGTTGAAAGCAACATTTGAACATAGTCGGTGTCACTATACAGGTTAGTCTTTTAACATTCATTGAGTAAAAAAGATTGTTGACTTAATCTTTGGATAAGAATGACAAACAAATTAACATATAAATTAATGTGAATGTAATTTGATTTGTCAACAAATGACTAGGCCAATTTTCATTTGCTAAGCACTTTTAATTATTTTCTAGCTCCCAGAAATGAAAATTAATTAACTTTTTATGTGTAGCAAATCACCAGTGTTTCATTACCGAAACAGGAATATCTTCATATATAAATATTGCTTTTTTTGTTTTCTCTACTTACTTCATTTAAGTTTATTCATTTCCATCTTTTACAGATGAAATTGAATATTAAAAATGTTTTTTCTACAAAGAAATAGAAAAGAAAAAAGGAAAAACAATGTTCACACAACATTTAACTAAATGATTTTAAGTGGAGAAGGAAGCTAAAGCTGTCAAGTAATCAGAGTTTGTCCCATCAAAACCCAAAGCGTCGTAGATGTCAAGCAGGTTACAAGACTAAAAGCTTCTGTCCAATCATCTTTATGATCAGCATGGGACTCATCCAATCACCAAATCACTAAGGTAAAGAGGTGGCAAAGTAAGGAGCATGCACTGATTACACCATGAAAACATTTAAAGACTAAGCTGACCTGAATATGCTTAGCCTCGAGCAAAGGAGACTAAGGGGGGACATGATCCAGGTCTATAAGATTCTAACAGGTCTGGATGCTGTTCAG
>JAODKF010000126.1:17892696-17907409 GCA_026779585.1 Mormyrus proboscirostris
AAACCCTGGGTTCCTTTAAATCAGAGCTAGATAAGATTTTAATAACTCTGAGCTATTAGTTAAGTTCTCCCCAAACGGGCTTGATGGGCTGAATGGCCTCCTCTCGTTTGTAAATTTCTTATGTTCTTATGGCCTTAAGGGGATCTTAAAATCAGTTGTGGATGAGATATGTGTTAAAATTCTAGCGTGGGCTTGTTGGACACACTGCAGATTTATGATAGTATACTCGGTAGGCTGCATTACAATAGCCTATTCTGCTTGAGACAAAGGTGTGTGTGTGCAAGCTTTTCATAGTCTGTCACAGACAGCTTGTAGCACAGCGATATTGTGGCAATGATAGCAGACTTATAGCCACTGCTAATGAAATCTTAAAATGGGGATCGCTATCAAAAATGACCTACCTGATTCTTAGCTTTCTAAGAAATGGTGTTGAAATAACCATGTACACCACTTCTCATCATCTCACTCCTACAAATAAAAAAAAAAAGCCTCTGGCCTTTATTTGTTTAGCTTTGGGATGTTATAAGAGATCCACCAGTTGATCCCATCTATGCAGTCAAGCAAGGAAAGAATGGATAAAGCTGGGCGTCATCAGAATATTGATGAAAATGCATAGAGAGAAAGAACAGCAGTGGACCTAAAACTGACCCTTGTGGGACACCGTACCAGATAAGGAATGACTCATGGAGGTATGAGAGCCTAGTGCAACAATAGACTTTATCTAACTGGTTGTGAATACTAAGTAAATGTAAAACCAAGCAAGCAGGACATGAGATGAGCAGAAGACATGCTAGATGGAACAGCAGCCCGTTACAGAGCATGCTTTCACACCTGAAAGGCAGTCTAGATACCCTCATTTACACAACTGCATAGTTCTGTAGCTGGTAACCACTGAAGTACACAGAGGACACCTACACAAATAAAGGAAGGACATGCAAATTCCACACAGAGCCGGGGGCCAAAATCAAACGCATAATGCTAGTGTGAGAGAACAGTACCTATTACAGCACACTGTCGCCCCAGATCAAACCCATAACGTGTGCATGTGTTACACTGATTGCATTATGCTCTCTATTTTTACTGGGCCAGTCTTTCCTGTACTACTTAAACTGTGCATTAAAATGCTCTCTAACTAATGAAGAACTGAGTTTTGGGAACTTTTAACTACTTTGACCAGTATCCCAACGAATGTGGGACTAGGCTTAATTATTTCCTTCTGTGCTAATGCTCTACTTGTCTGGAAAATTCTGAGTTAATGTAAACGCTGGCTTTTCTGCACGGGACCCTTTTAAACCTTTTAAATTATCCATAAAGGGAAATAAAATGACAGCTCACAAATATACGTATTCCTTTGTCTGTAAGCACTTGCTATATGCTTTTCATCTGTAAATCTTTTATCAATGATTACCACACTGCAAATAGGACTAACTGATGAAAAAAAACTGTGAAATGACTAAAGTGCTGGCTACAACAGATCTAATTCAGAAAGCAGAGGAGGGTCTTAAGCAAACCCTTGCATTCTTCATGCCTGACAATGTTTTTTTTTAGCAATGCACAATCATACAACAAAGGAGATATGATTTATTAGAATAAGGAGAAATGTCAAATGCTGGAACAGAGATTGGAATATAAGAATATAAGGGGGGGTGAATGTCTGATTGAAAGTGTGAAATTATGCCTTTCAGACAAAAGAGTATATCTCCCAAATTTGCTCACAATATGTGCATGAGTCAATACAGAGCGTGAAGACAACTGACTTTCAAGCTGCCCAGAGCCTTACAATGCAAATGTTAATTCAGTACATACCCTGGAAGAAGATGACCATGCAAAATTTGTATGCACTGCATTTAGTCAATGCACCAGGAAATATTGTGCATTTAGTTACATACTTTCATTTAAAGTTAGGGAAGTGTTAAACCCCTTCATTTTAATCTGCCATACAATCTTGCATTCCCAAGGAAATGTATTTATTTTACATTCATCAAAGTGAAATAAAGTGACTATACTGTAATTACAGTGTAAAGAAGTGTTATCAGGCTGATAAAAACTGAAACAAATGCTATGTAACATTTGAACAGACTTCAGCATTCATATTTCAGTGTCTTAAAAAGAAAAGGACTTGAAGAGGCAAGGCAAAACTGTATTTAATAAAATTTATTTTGGAGCTTTTCCCAAACGCCTTGGTTCATAAGTGTAACCCATCAAACAAAAAGCTAACAAAGAGCAATCTACATGCTCAGAACTCTAAACCTGAACCCAGTGAAAACAAATACAGCTGTGAACTCAGATACTGCTTTCTTAAAGAGCAATGGTTTGTGCAGGACAGAGAACACTGCGTTTTATATGAATTATATTGCTGTGCTGTCTGCTTAATTTGCCAACATATAATACTCCCTTATTAAGCTGAAACTCCTTAAACCCAAGACAGATTGGATATAAAATGATAAAAGCGTGTTTTAAATTTTATTTTGTCACATGACCTTCTCAAATATCATCACTTTTCTAACACTTTTATTACACTTTTACATTTAGAAGAGAGCCATTTAATTGTGTCTCATTTGGTATAATTAGACTTCTTTTCAAGAATGGCGTTTTGGTGTCTGGAAAACGCAACGGCCGAAAAGAAATGCGAGTCATTTCATAGACAAACGACCATGCCCGTCTCATGCATGTTTACGTTTATTTATTGAGTAGATGCATTTGTCCAAAGCGACATACAAGTAGGGCTTAGAAACGGGGTGAGTGGGCTTTGCTGAAGAGCCCCGCAGTGGCAGCACTGTGCCAGTCATGTGATTCAAACCAGGGACGTTCCAATTAGGGGCACATAGGCCCACCCCCCCGCGATCACTGTGGAAGAGGAATCACCATCTGCAAAATACCTCTGCAGGTTAGCAGTTCCACAAAATGTGTGACAGAAAGTTGCACATTTATATGGTGGTGGGACATGAAAACTCCCCCAACATATATTTATATAGTATTTTTGAGTATAATCCCCACATTCCTTTTAAATTCAAGATAGATATATTTTTGTAAAGGGTACCTATAAACAGGCAAATTTCAAAATAAAATTAGAAACATGTATGAAAGTGATCAAATGTTCTGGTAACACGCTATCCAAAGCAGGTAATGCCAGTTTTAGCCATGGATTTCATTGGGTGAAAATGTTGAATGGCATAAAGGGAGTCAGGACGGCCTCTAGTGGTTCACTTAATTATTACATCACAGCTAGAATATACTTTTAGCTGGAATTCCAGTCTTGCGTTATGTACCAAGCAATAAGCTCAGGTCAGTCACAATGTATTTGATATGCATTGTCTGTTCTGGGAAAGGGCTCTTAGACAAGGTAAGTGGTGTGGTTAGTGAGGTAGGGTGGCATATGGATAGAGGTACAGTACTGCTGACTGGAAGGTTACTAGTTCATATCTCAGGGTAGGCAAGGATATTTACCCACTGGTCTTTAACCCCAGTTGCTTTAGGAACCCTGCTTTCTCAGTTATATGTTGCTATGGATAAAAGCATTTGCACTTAAATACAAATAAATAAATAGTTGGAGAGGGGTCCAATCTGTGGTACCGGACAACCAGACTGCTGGTCTGTCCAGGGGTAGGCCTTAGGGGGATATAGTTAGAATGGGTTTAAGTCTTAAGAGAAAGTTGGGGCACCTAAGCTGTGTCTATTTATTGTGTAACGATAACAATAGAGAAGCCTGACTAATATAGCAAGGAGTGTTTGTCAGACCTATTGATTATGCTGGAACATGTGAGGCAATCCTGAATGGGTCAGAAAGGGGGGATGCATGTATCACTTTGATAGCCAGGACTTTATGTTACAGCTCAGGTCAAGGCCATGTTTACGGCAGCCGCCATCCATGTTTACGGCAGCCGCCTTCCATGTTTACGGCAGCCGCCTTCCATGTTTACGGCAGCCGCCATCCATGTTTACGGCAGCCGCCTTCCATGTTTACGGCAGCCGCCATCCATGTTTACGGCAGCCGCCTTCCATGTTTGTCATTTCTCCTTCAATATTCTGGGTGCTCATTCTTTTACATGAGTTCCATGATTAAGTGCCATTGAGTAGACAATTGATAATGAAAACCCAGTTTTGGTCGCATAGCAGCAATGCATGCAAGTAAACATAGACCGATAAACGATGGTTCATGATACCTGCATCCCATAGAACTGAGACTTAGCTGACTGAGATTTTTGTTGGTTTGCTCTAAATAGATGTTATTGAGTAAAGGAGTCCAAACTAAATGCATATCATTGAATACAAAAGATTAAAAGCAACACAGAGCTCACTCTTATTAGAATGATACTCAATCGATGACCCTTGATAAAAAGGACCAAATTGCAGTGCTATTGAAAAATATAGTTATCATTGCTAAGATGGCAGAGATTTAATTCCCTGTCTACTGCAAGTGAAATGGAAAATGTCATGACCCAGTGCTGAGTTCATGGGAATTTCAGCATAGTGTTTGCAGGCGTCTATTATGTCCATGGGCAAAAATGAAGCCATGTTGTTGGGCATAACAGGGGCCCAACTGTCAATTAACACGTCATAGAGATTCTAGCTGTGCCGCACCAATGACATCATCGGGGTTGCCGTCACATTCTTCTAGCTAATTCATCAATATCAGACGTAAGTAAACTTCATTCGTAAAGCAGTTTAAGAACAACCTTCATTGACTGAAGTGCTGCGCAGAGAAAATAACACATAATAAATTTTGAAGCTTCATACACACACAAATATAAAATTAACAGTTAAAGAAAATATAACATGCTCAGACAAATGTGGCCTTTCTAGTGTATATCTAGTGCAGGATATAAGTGGGGGAAAAAAATGAAGAGTGATTCGAAGACACTGTGTCGCCAAAGTGTCATTAAAATTCAGTCTCTCTTCAGAAAAAGGAAAAGCTGCAGAAGAGGGTGGAGCAGCTGATGTCGGACTTATATATTTTCTGAGAGTAAAAATAGCTTAAACGGATAAAATTATACATATTAACCATTTAAGCTATATATTGACATTATACTTTAAAAATACTAAATCACAGGTACAGCAGAGCTTTTGTTGGGATAGGGTGTCAGTTCTCTTTGTTTACTGGAGAAGACTGTGGATTGTGGAAGGAAACCCACAAACAAGGAAAACGTACAAATGTGCAAAAATATCATGATGTCATTTTAGATTACCTCAGCCCTAACTCTGGTACCAGGATATTTTGTAAGTTGCCAAGCAACAGATGAATATAAAGTTTAAAATAATTTCTTTCTTCATCACAAACCATGCATACTGACGCTTAAGAGTACATATCTTCGGCTGAACAAGTAAAGTTCTTGTTGGATTAAGCCCTGTCACAGAACTCTTTTTTCTGTGCCTGTTGGTTGCTGCCTGGAGTACAGGCTTTGATAATTGATAAGTGTAAAATGCCCCTCACTCCTTTGCACTGAGCAAGCTGAGGGCAGAGAGAGCCATACATGGTTACCATGGTATTTAGCACCGCTACGCGAAGCCTTACCACACTTCACACTATTCATGACAATGAAATGCTAGCTAATATGGCAAGCTGTGCAGGTCTGGCTTGAGTGTCATGCTACCAAATTTAAAATATGTCAAAAACCTGTGAGACTCTCAAGGGTGTCTGTAAAATTCCTTGCAGCTCCATAAAAACTTGCCACAAGCTCAGGGCAGCTAATAAGGGTGGTCTGGTGAAACGCTGAGCAAGGCTACTGCTAAAGACGACTTCAAATATGAGAGGCACAACTTACTCGCAGAAGACACTGACGGTGAGCGGGAGCAGCAGAATGCGGGTACAGAGCCCCTCGCCGACCCGGTGCCGGGGATCCTCGTTCACTCGAGGGCGTTCCGGGTTCCAGGGCGCCGCTGTAGAGGTCGGGACAGAGTTACACAAAGTCCACGTGAATGAAAAGGAAGAGATGCAGGAGCTGAACGTGCGCTTCGCCGGCTACATCGAGAAAGTTCAGGCACTGGAACAGAAGAATGCAGCCCTCAAAGCCGAATTAGCCGCTTTGCAAAACCGCTACAAGGGAGGGCCCAGCAACATCGGGGGTGAATATGACATCAAGTTTAAAGAAATGAGAGAGCTCATTGAGTCTCTGACCAAGGAGAAAGGAGCTGCTGACATCGAACGGGGCTATATCGAGGAAGAAATAGAGATATGGCGGTTCAAACTTGAAGAGGAGCTTTCACTCAAAGGTAAGACCCAAAATCGATTGTGAATAAAAAAGTTACACTACAGTTTTTTTCCTATTGAAGGACATGAAAACTAAATTACTGCTATTGAATAATCAACTTTGCCTATATCAGGACCTTTGACTTAGAGAGCATTTTTGTTAAATGTATGGTCTCTTCTGGCATTGTTGACCTCTATAACCAAGAATGAAGCCTAGTGATCTCACCTATTTCAGAGGAGGCAGAGAGGATACTGCGAGAATTCCGCGAAGATGTCGACAATGCCACCTTGCAAAAGGCAGACCTGGAGAAGAGAGTGGAACAACTGGTGGCTGAGATGGAGTTCCTTAAAAAGCTTCATGATGAGGAAGTTGCTGACCTCATGAAACAGATCGAGGACTCCAAGGTGACAACTGAGCTGGACTCTGACCGGCCTGACCTGGCCACTTACCTGCGCAACATCCGGGTCGAAATCGAGCAAGCAGCCTCTCGTAACGTGCAGGAGGCCGAGAAGTGGTACAAGGGTAAGTTTGACACTCTGAAAGCCCATGCAAGCAAGCATGAAGATCAGATGAAGTCCATGAAGGAGGAGATCACCACCTTTCACAATCAGGTGGTAGACCTGCAGAACCAGATCGATGGATTACGGGCCAACAACGCAGCACTGGAGCAGCAGTTGGAAGACATGGAGGTCGGCCACATGGATAAAGTGTCTGGCTTGGAGAGCATCATTGCTCAGCTTGAGAACCAGCTCTGTGAGACCAAGATCGAAATGGGCAAATACTTACAGGACTACAAGGAACTTCTCCATATTAAGCTGAAGCTAGATGCTGAGATAGCCACCTACAGGAAGCTGCTGGAAGGTGAAGAGAAGAGACTGGGCATTTCTGCAGAGAGCATATGAGGTAAATGACACGAAACACTATGTAACAACACAGTCTGTTGAGGTAGACATCGTATATAATTCTTCAAGGAGATTTTTGACAATATACCTTAGTTAAATTTGATGCAATACCAATTTTTTTTAGCTTCATGACACAACATGCTGCATTAAATTTTTCGATCAAGCAGAGTTTCTTGAGTGCTGAAAAACTGGTGCTATTCCTTTTCCATTGTAACTGTCACCCTATTTAACAGGAGGAATTACCGAAGAGTGCAGCGCCTTTTTTGTCTCGCAGTGTGGAGAGTCACACTGCTACCAAAATCACCGGCTGAGACCTCTCCCATGCTATTCAACCCTGCCCTGAGAAGACAACATACTAGACCACCCTTGTCACCCCTAAACCCTAAAAGAATGCTCATGTGCTGCTGTGCTATGGTTAAAAAGTACGACCCAAGCCCCACCCAAGCCAAGGGAAACCATCGCCCTTCCCCAAGCCTAATGTAACATGAATGCTTAGTGTACAGAGAGTACCACAAAACCCCAATAAAGCTTGACTTTAGTGCATAAACTTGCATTTGTTGATTCTTCCTAATATGCACCATTTTTTATTTTTGTAGTTTAGGCATTTATGAATCTTCACAGACCAAGTGGATTTCGGGTTTAAATACTTTACGTATGAAGGGATCATGCTGCCACGACGGCCTTCCCTCCACAGCCACTGCGTACATAACGAATCGATTCATGAAACCTCACAGTAAAACAAATAAAGAGCAATCTGTTTATTAAAATGGAAATATTCCTATAATCCTAATGGGTTTATAATTCACATTTACAGACTGCTGTCCATTAAACAGCCGTACAAATTGCTCAAAATGTATATTGCAGGGTTACTTCGTAGAATCTGAATCCATTGGCAATGTGTTCAATGTCATAGTTCTGAACATACTGCGAGCCATCAGGAATGGCGGAGATGGGCTGGTATGACCCTTTAGAAGGCCCTTTTATTGGTAGTTTGTAGTTTAACTTTTTAAAAAATTAACATTTTTTCTTCCCAAAAAGAATTATGTTACATTTAGTTCCATTACATAAACTGATAAACCTACAAACTATAGTCCAAAAGGAATAATAGGGTTGCTGCGATTGAGTTGGTTTTAATACAGTCCACATGGAGATCTGGCGATGTCATGTGACGACGGCGATCACTTCCTCTTCTTCTTCTTCAGAGCCTTCCACTCCCCCTCCTGAGTGGACAGGCTGCCGAAGAGCTCCTTCACTTTCCTCTTTCTCTCCGCATCCCTGTCGTAAACAAACGGAAAGAAAGGGAGCTGCTGTTACACCACAGTTAATGATTCTGTGTACAATTCAGAGAAACTGTCAGTTCAAGTTATTAAACAGAACAATTAAATCAAACCACAACCAGGCCGCATTGCGAAAGGCTTCAAAACTGACAGTAAGTCGAATCATGATGTGCTGTCATTCACAGCCCAATTCCACTAAAGGTAGTTACGCTAATTACGGGTGGGTTGAACCGGTCAGACCGACGGCACCCAGTTGCGATGACAGTCATGGTTGCAAAGTACAGCTGGCATCTCCTATCACCTCTTACACCCTCTGGGGTATTCATGGCCACTATCCTAATTTGCAATAACTGCACACATACAAAGCAAACGTATAAGCTGAATGACAAATCTCGGCATGCAAGAGCATCCATACCGATTCATGATCTCCGTCAGCTTCTCCCTGGCCAGGAACTTGGTGTCCTTCCGGATTTCCCGCAGGGCCCCCTTCAGCTCCTTCCTATACTTGTGTTTTAGCTTCTCTCTCTCCTTCTCCTGCTTGGAGCTGCCCCGCTTCTTTCCAAAGTCCAAACTGGAACAGCATCATGCAGAGACAGTTCTGTAGGCCTCGCCTTAACCAACAAGCTAGCAGGTGGTAAGATTCATACTGTCACATTTTTTACATTCCAAATACTAGAGAGGAAAAAAAAAAACACACTCACACTTCCACTATTTTAGGAGTGAACAGCCTTAGAGGAATGGGCTTTGTCTTCTCAAACACCAAGGGAGACGGCCTTTCCAGGGACTCGGATACAGCTTCCAGTGCTTCCCTATGCAGGTCCTTCAAGACATAAAAATCCTGGATCTTATCCCTGGAGCTGCTGGGGGTTGAGGGCCTTGCCCCTACTGACGCTATTCTGCTAACTCCGGGATTTGAACCGGCAATCATAAGGACAGTAACCCAACCCACTGAGCTAAAAACCACTGGCAACGTTTCACACTGAAAGGTAACGTACCCTGTGAAAATCATTGTTTAGCCAGAATCAGCATAATATCTATGTTAATACCAGAGTAAAGCAGGTGAATTCACCTGGAGTTACTGTCATAGGGTAAATAATCTTCTTTTGTGTTCGTTTTCTGAGGGTAAGCTGTACAATGAGTTCACTTTTGGTACAAGCATCTGATCTCTGTGTCTAATCTCCTCCATAATTAGTTTAAGACCAAGCTGGGGCACTTTTCTTGGCCTGAGAGTCAGTTGATGTTCTGCAGACTAAGAGCAGGTGAAATCAGTTTGGGTTAAGGTATTAACATAATTTTCTTAGAACAAGAACACTCAGAACAAGACTTCACAGAGGCAATTACCAATATTCCCGGTAATTAAACAAGCCCTCGTATTACAAAGAAAGTTTTTTCATAATTTCTTAAATAAAACCAGCCAGAGCAGTGGATTTAATTTAGAAATTGAAGGCAAAATATGCAAAACAATCCCCACAAAAAAGAACAACTTTGTTCAGCTAGAAAAAAAGATCTAAGCGATGTGATACTTACGGAGGAGATTATCCTACTTAATTAAAATAGGGTGTTTTCCTGCAAGGCAGAACCTGTTACTCTTTTTTTTTTCCCCTGAAATAATGACTAAGCATGCATGACATGCAGGGCGTGAAGGGGTCAGAAAGTTTAAAGCATTACTGCAAGAATGTTATTTAAGAAGAAATACACCAGCATTTCTTCCATTTCAATCCATGGGCCCATTTAGTGGCCATACCAGAAAACAGAGTGTAAGATAAACTACACCCTGGAATGGTGTCACCAGGGAGATTCAGGGCCCCATGACAGCATATCACATTGGGCTCCCAACCCAGACCAATCCATTTCTTTTAGGGCCCCTGTCAGTCAGGGGCCCCAGGAACTGTCCTAACTCCCCTTGCCCTTCACAGCGTCCCTGCATGTCACCGGTGAAATGTAGTGCTCCATAATAAACATGTGACTTGCACATAACCAATAACTGCCTTAGAAACTACTCCAAACTGAGGGAACAAACACTAGGCCTATAGCATACAAATTATACCAAAATTTCATATTCAGGCATCTATCAGGACGCCAGACTATCTAAGAGCATGAATGAAAAAAAGCAGACAGGCTTGCTTTAAACTCAAATGTCTGAATGACTGGGAGCTGTAACCTGCAGGACTGACGAGTGGCCGTCGACAGAGATATGCCTGGACAGCAGGATTCTGATGGGCCAGAAGATCTGGGTAAAAGACGGCAAGGATTTATACAGCGAGGAACACCGCTTCACCAGGTCCAGACATGTGGCCAAGCACGACAACCTGAAAAACAGGACGTCCACGATCAGGAGGAGAATTATAAATCAAGTCTTGCTGCTGTGCTTCTTAAACCAGGCACTTAAGAAGCGCTTAGAAGATAAGAAGAGATGCAAGAGGTGTCAGGCCTGGCTTCCCCAGGGGCTTGTGCGAGGGTGGGGCCTTTACCAAAGTGCCTGTCCCAATGGTGGCATTCCTGCTGTCTCTCAGAACTGGCACTGATGTGATAATTATGAGTAATTTAAAGCACTTCACACACACACACTTCTAAACATCAGTCTTAGTCCAGGAATAATTCGAACAATTATCATACTGTACACTCCCTACTGGAAACCAGAAATTGTGCTTCACTATACAGAGACTCTCAGTGCTTATTGGTTCTGATCTAGAGGTTCCATAATGCTGGATTAAGTTTAATTGCCAGTTGAACACTGGTCTATGTGACACGCCTTTGTATTCAGGTCACTTTTGCGAGCAAACTTTGGTCTACATAACTAGGGCATCTAATTAAGAGAAAAATCTTTTCAGTTTATGCTGGAGAATTATGACAAAGTACATAGCAACCAGAGGTCCTCACCAAAAGAACACATTCCAATCCTTCCCATAATTATTCACCCATATCTCCATTCCCCAGATTTCCATTGTTATATAGGCCTGTGCGACTCCCTCCACACAGCCATGAGCAAACCACGATCAATCATGAAAGCAAACAAAATAGCTAAACAAAGACTCTCGTATCGTTTCACATAAATTTCAGATAATTTGTTATATAGGTAGTTCTCGAATTTATGAGCTAAATTGTTTCAAATTATTGCTTGTTAAGAACCCATACAGTGGGATGTATTTTCCCATATAAATGTTTTAAAAATTACTTTGGTCCCCATAAATAAACAAATAAACAAAAGGAAACAAACATTATTAGAATTAACATTTAATCAGACATATACGCACATTTAAACAGAAAAAATCCTTGGAGAAAAACAAAAGACTACTTTGCTAAAATGGTAATATTCACAGTGAATTTTGGGCACTTTCAGGAGGGTAGTTTTTCTTCCCATATCCCATTCGGAGCTGCTGGAGATCGCTCACAGTACGTAAAATAAACCTGGTGTATTAGCGGAATCAGGTCGGGTAAAGAAATGAAGCGGTACAAATCAGGCACCACCATAAAACATGCTGTACAGTGTAATGCTGCGCATGGGCAGACATGCAGCGTACAACTCTAGCATGTAATGTGAGGTACTTTAACTGTACAGTGCATGCCGAGTTACGTGCAAATAAATAAAAAAATTATGAAAAATGAAATTTAAATTTTTTGTAGCAGAAAATTCTCGTAAAGATACAAACTCGTAAATCGAGAGCTTGGAAAGCGAGAACTATCTGTAACTATTTTCTTCGTCATTTCTAATAATATTAATGGATGATTTAAAATCCTGTCAAATCTCGCAACTCCTGACAACCTAAAGCTGCAGACTTCTGCTCCAGTCGTCACGGTCTCTCTTACTTATAATGGTCTCTCTCCAGGTCGTCCTTCAGCTTGAGGCTCTGGGCTCCAGACATAGGCAGCAGCATCCTGCTCCACGACTCGGCGTGGGCTGAGTCGCTCATCACCAGCAGGTCACAGTGTCTTCCTGTGAGCTTGAACGGCGGCACCACATGGTAACCTGAAACATCACAGCAGGGTTGCTATATACTGGCAAAAACGATAATTACAATTCTTTTGGTCAACCTTGAGATCACAATTATGCAGCGCATTTATCATTGACTTTTCATTCAACTGAGAAACAAATGAAAAGGGACGGGAAGGGGTGAGCTGGGTTTACAAGACAAGACAAAACAGGAGCATCGCTGCAAAACGAAATGCGCCACAGTAATCTCAATTATTTCATTTTAATTATCATCGGAAGCCAAAATCGTAATTGAAATTAAAATTTGATTTGCCCACCCCTAAATCGGAGAAGTCAGTCAGGATGGTGTCTAAAAAGGGATTTAGATACAAAATCCAATTTCAGCTTAGTTTGAGGCAACAAATGTGAAATGAAGGCACGTTACCTACTATCAGCATCACAGATTCAGTGACTCAAGACCCATCGGCCTGACAGCAGCTGTCATGAAAGCCTGTGAACGGCTGATTCGCCCTGACCTGACAGCTGTTCCGGATCAGCGTTTGATCCTCAGCAGTTTGTGTACCAGATCAGCAGGTCAGTGGGCAGTACTGTGAACATGGACCCTTCACCCTGTATTTCATTTGAGCTGAATTATCAGACTCAGAGGCTTAGAAGTGACGAGTCTGAATTGATGAACTCGCACACTATAATAAATCCCTGCTTGCCCATAAATTACTGTACCTCTTGTGCACAAGTAACTGACGCAGCCACAAAGCCGCCCTGGTCTGCAGATGACTCCAGCCTTGTAGGTCTCATCACAGACAGAGATGAGTCCACATAGAGGAGGGAGGCGAACTGAGGGTGTCTTGGTGTTCAAAGAACCAAGCACTGGAAATGATGACCAATTTCAGAAAGCACCCAAACCCGCCTCCCCCCAAACACACAATGCAGCTGTGAGCAGGCTGCATGTACCCAAGCTCCGGCGAACCACCATGACCAGCAACCTCAAATGGGAAACGTACAAGGCAGCAGGGGTACCTCCCTGGCAGCTTACCGCTCCGAGCTGATCCCGAGTCGACAAAAAGAGAGAGAATGAAGCTGATTCCAATTCAGCAAAATGAGGGCTAAAGCTAAACAAAACTAACAAAGACAGATACGTCTTTCTAATAGCGAGCTGCACAGCAACTCAACTACTTAAACTCAAGATAATGAAATTTTCAAATACCACTCATATTTTTTCAACATATACTAACGATTAAATAATAAAAAAAAAGATGAATATGAAGCAGCATGTTCTGCTTACCAGGAAGCTAGCTATGATCTTCTGATTCTACTCTCTAGCTATTTATTTATTTTTGAAACACCTGGGGGGGGGGACTTTTTCAGAGGGGCCCCAGAAAATAACAAGCTCACCTCTGTACATTGTTTTCTTTAAACTTTAGAAATATTTGTCCATTTAACTATGTCTAAGAATAAGAGAGATGCCACAATGGTGAGTAAAACCAGAAAAGTGATTACTTTACACATTAAACTTGACATAATTAAATGACTTAAAGAGAGAGTAAAAGTAAGACTGGAAGAGAGACAGGCTTTAAGGAATTGACAATATGGACCATTCATTACAAGAATATCATATTACGTTAAACTATGATATTATGAAGGTAACATATACTTATTTATTCTCAGATCAATCAATAGCGGAGCAATTTTTACTTTACGAATGATTATATTTGATTAAAGTGGTTTCCGCAGTGAATTTGTTAAGGGAAATGCACAAATACCACTCACATTTTTTTAAACATATACTAACGATTAAAACAAAAAAAAGTGTTAAAAAAAAAAAAAAACCATGTTGCTGATGTAATTTAAAAAACAAACACTTGAAAATCTAAATCATCTGAAGGTCACCATTTGAACGCAAATGTCCCTTTAAGGCTTTCCCAACCAGCCGGGCTAAATTCCACAGGCTGCGAGGTGGCAGCAGGGCAAAGGCATTTCACTGCACACTGTCATAGCTCTGACTCCCTTACTGCACACACTGCACATTGGCAACATCAGGGGCAATAACATTAGCGGCACGTTTGACTAATTATAGTTTTCGCTGATACGCATGGCACCCAGCAACGCATTTTAAAAGACGTTACATTACAGGCAAGGCAACATTCATCTAAGGCCTTAATTTTCTCTCACACAAATCCAGCAGCAGTGTTTGCCACCATTCAAACTGCGCATTAGCTTAAGGCCCACGAGGTTTGGGGCCCTCTGCTGGCCACCAACAGTTACCACATTAAATACTAAATGAATGCGTTCCTTATTCAGTAGATGAAGCGGCATGTTCTGCTTACCAGGAAGCTAGCTACAGTCTTCTGACTCCACTCGCTAGCTATCTATTTATTTTTGAAATGCCGAGGGGGGGGGGGGGGGGGGGGGAATTTT
>JAODKF010000126.1:17907509-17933344 GCA_026779585.1 Mormyrus proboscirostris
GGCCAGAGGGGCCCCAGAAAATAACATGCCCACCCCTGCACAAACCATACATGAAACAAAGTTTAAAATAAATGACCAAAGAGATTTCCCAATCATCATGCGTAGCACAGACAGGTAACCCCTGATTAACGTGGTTAGATTAACTGCGATCATCCTTATATTAGGCGGCAAACATTTTTATTAAACTTATCCCAAAACTCCCGCAAATCAATACATGAGTTGCATGACTGGAGGTGGAAATTATAGCAACCTCCTCGGTCAAAACATGCAGCTAGTGCATAGAAAGCGTATTTGATTATCAAGTCTATCGCAAACCCATTGTTTTCTTTAAACTTTAGGAATAGTTGTCCATTTAACTATGTCTAAGAATAAGAGCGATGCCAAGCATGGTTAGGGAAGCGCACTCTTAACTGAAAGATTGTGGGTTTGAATCCCCAACCAGCAAGGCACCACTGAGGTACCCTGAGCAAGGAACCGTCCCCAAGCACTGCTCCCCGGGCGCTGAATTAGCTGCCCCCTGCTATGTCACATTGGCACATACGGGTTAAATGCAGAGGACACATTTCGTTGTTGTGCACTGTGTGCTGTGCTGTGTCAACAATGACAATTAAACACTAAATTCAAATTCAATGGCGAGTGAAACCAGAAAAGTGATTACTTTACACATTAAACTTGACATAATTAAAAGATTTAAACAAGGCGAGAGGAAAAGTAAGACTGGAAGAGAGACAGGCTTTAAGGAATTGACAATATGGAGCATTCATTACAGGAATATCATATGTTAGACTATGATATTATGAGGGTAACATATACTTAATTATTCTGAAATCAATCAATAGTGGAGCAATTTTTACTTTACGACTGATTATATTTGATTAAAGTGGTTTCCGCAGTAACATTTGGAAATCAATCACATTAATCAAGGGCAACGTGTAGTAATAAAATCCCTAAAAGCGAAGGTGATTGGTGACAGCGGCGGTCACCCTCTGTGGTGCAGTACCAAGGCAGCTTTTGTCTCGGACAGCCAGGTGCAGGATTCCTAAGAGGTAGCTGACGAGCTCCGGGACAAATCGCTGAGAGAGTGTAACGTACTCCAGCATCAGGCAGCACAGAATCAATCCGCCAGTCACTCCCTCCAGGGAAGTTATTGGGCACTGGGGAAAAAATGTAACCAAAATAAACTCTCATAAATAAATCATTTAATCTTCTATAACCAATACCAATGGAAACATGTCATCAGTGAACATGGTTATGATTTTGTATAAAATCCCACTTGAGGACAAGTCAGAGAAAGAATCGGGAACTTAATTAGTTACGTTTTCTTGCCGATTTGCAAAATGTGGCAGAATCACAACTCATTTATTCCTGGCAATCACACCTTATATTCACCTCCCAACAACTACCCTCATTAGACCTTTGGCATTTAGAGTGTTACATAATTTAAATAATGCTTCATTCTTCCCTGGGTTTGCTTTGACAACATAACATAGGCAAAAAAAAATGAATACTACACAGCCAAGTTTTATAAGAGGCAGCAACATGGAACTACGCTATTGCTGGAACAGGGCCAAGATATGAGTACAAGCCAAGCTTTAAACGGAGTATTTACTGTACCATAGTATTTGAAACTTAATCTTATATCTCTGGACTTCGTATTGATTTTAACTTGTAATACTTGGAGTTTTCTTCAGCTCTATTGAAGATCAGCTTGCAAGACAAATTCCCACAGAAATGGAATAATTGAGTTTAGCTATTTTGTGTTTTTTTAAAAAAAATCTCTCACAACTGAAAATCCTAAGCTGCTCTCCCTGGAAAAAAGGAAAGCAAAAGGGAAGCGGTAGCCTATCCAAGATGGGAGCTGCTTCCTGTTAGGCGATGTGGGTTTAACCAAACATGGGACAGCTACTGACCTTAGTAAGCAGCTGACTGATGTACACCAAGGCGGGAGTGGTGACGGGGTGCCGGAAGTCCGAAGTGGGGAACAGCAGAGCTACAATCTTCAAGTATATGAGCTGAAGGGCCAGAAGACGTGGCATTCACCGTCATGATCACACAGCAGAGGCAACATCTGTGCTTTTATTACAAGTGCCAGCCGAAACAGTAGGCAAAATACACTTACCATGCCAAGGCCTGGGAGGCTGGCACGACCCTTGACCTCTACGACTTCCTCCATATCGTGGGCACTGTCACTCAGCACGTTCTGCATGGCCAGGTATGCCGCGTTTGGGAACAGCTGACAGAGGCCGTACAGATGCCTGAAAAACAGGAGACTTTAGGGTTATTTCAAGGCAATTTGAGCATCAGGCCAACCAATCGCTTAGGACTCCGCTGCATGTGGTTTTAATTTCAAAAGTGCACCACGCAACCTTATTATTTCTGAATTCATGGGGCTCAGAAGCTACTTTAAGCACTCTGAAGAACCATTCAACTGTAGAGAAATCCACCCATCAATTCCACTTATCCAGTGCGCCGGCCGTGGAGAGAATGAGGCCTCTCACAGGAAGTACAGTACAAAGGCAGGGAGACCCTGATTGGGGCGCCATGCATCACTGAGGACACACACTGCCATGCCACGAGAGAGCTAAAGACGCCGATTCACCTGTTCGTGCCTGTTTTTGGTCTGCGGCAGGAAAGTCACACAAAAACAGAGAGACCAAGCAAACTTCAAAGGAACACTGAGCTGTGGACATGAATCGAACACCCAGCCTAGTGGAAGAATACTTATTATACCGACTACCAGGAAGAGGAGGTGGGTCATTCCCATAATTTTAATTTTTTTTTTAATAAAGGTTTCAATGGATCAGCAATTTGATAGCATGAAGAAAAGCACCTGTGATTCCAACCAGTTCACTGACACTGCAATTTAGAGATGCCAAGTAATTTAACTGTGTGTCATTAGACTCTGGGAAGAAACTGACTTGCCCAGAGGACAAGCGACGCAGACAGAGGAAAACAAGTAAACTCCAGTCACACAGAAAGTCACAAAGAAGTGATTTAAAGCCGTGACCCTGCAAGCGGTGGGACACCCCCCTGAGCACTCAACACCCCAAGCATCACCACAGAAACATATTTAGGGTTATGAATTTCAAACATATTTCAAAATATTATTGTAAACTGTGAAAGCTAACTTTTTTTTTAATCACTTTAACACCTCTCTTGTAATTGAATCTAAACAAACATTAACTGACAAACAAAATATGTTGTTTCCTTTTCTGTCTTATTATTATTTTTTTTAAACATAAAATTAAGAGAAAATTTGATATGTCTTTATGCATTTCAAAAATATATTTGAATCCCTGTTTATCCCTAAACAAGGCCTGGACAATTATTTTCTGTGGAGAGCCAAATCTGAACACAATGTCAGCAGGGGCCATTTTTAAATTCCGTTTTGTGCAACTCTAGTAATCAGTGCAAATTAAGAATAACCCCTAGAACCCAAGAACGTGTGACAGGAAGTGAAGTCATACTCACGGAACAAGTTTGTTTACTGTGGCAAGCTCAGGAGGACATCTAGTGGCCAAGTCTCCAACATACTCCAGAAGAAAGCCAAACATTTTCTGGAGAGAAGAAAAAAAAAACACAAGCTGGTAGACAATCAGTCTTACAAAAGAAAAGATTTTTCTAACCCAAATGAAAAAGAGGACGGGAGATACCTGTAGTTTAAGCTTGTTTCCTGCCGCCAGGCTTGGGTGATTGCATTTCTGAATCCGCTCCAGAATAACACACTGCTTATCAGCAGAATGCCCATGCAGAAGAGACCTCAAATCACTGAAGCTCTCTGGTGCTAGAAGAGTCAATTTCAGACATTGTAGCAGACGTATATAGAACTGAACTTCAGCACGATAAATGTACACTGTACCGATGTATTTGTATCACCTGTACTAAAGGTTATTTTTTTATTAATGAACATGTAAGATGAAAATAACTTAGCAAAGCCTGCTGTCGATCCACTGTTGTAAAATCCACATTTAAATACATATATCTGCTATATTAGCTTGGTCTTTTTTAAGCACTAAATAAAAGTTGAATCCCCTAAAATTGCTGCTTGCTAATCAAACCACTCTTAAGGCAAAGTTTCAAATCACTGTACATTAACCCCACCCAAAGCCCCCAGTGACCAAGCCAGATGTGACAGTGGCAAGGAAAAAACTTCCTAGTAGGAAGAAACCTTGGGAGGAACCAGACTCAAGACAGAAAAGCTTTGCAGAGCAGAAGCCACATGCACACGCCTGGCGGATTCCTCACTGGCTGCAGGAGGTCTTACCTGGGAAGGTATATGGAAGCTCTGCTTTGGCCTCCTCCTGCCCAGCGAGCCGCTCTTCCTCACTTAAGGCGCTGCGTGGTTCTGCCTGGCTCTCGGCTTTCCGGGGAACCTCCGCATCCTCCTCCTCCACTACATCCTCCTCCGAGTCGAGGTCAGAATGACCCGGTTCTGCCTCACTACCCTCTTCCTCTGATCCACTTTCTCCATGTTGGTCATCATCATCATCATCATCACCACCATCATCACTGCCAGCATTATCACCTCCATCATCATCATCATCATCATCATCATCATCATCAACATCAGCATTTTGATTCTCCTCTTCTATGTTCCACTTTCCATCCTAAGGCAAAAAACACACACACACACAAACACAAAAACAGGCTGTTTGACTGCCTTCTGATTGGACAGGAGAGATGAGGGAGATTTCATGTCAGTCCACTTACTTGGTAAGAAAGCATCTGCTGATCCTCTTTATCCAAGATGAATCCATCATTCAGGTCATCTGCTGACAAGTAGCTCTGTTTCTTGCTGGTCTCCTCCTCCATATCACCCAGCATTCTACGCTGTCTGTCAGCCTTCGATCAATAAATATCCTCATTTACTCATATTGACACATTCGGTATTCCCAGCTGGCACAAACACTCACACCATTTCACGTTGTCCATCGGTATCCTGGCAACACTGATGTCAAGGCGGACTTACTACAAACGACTGATGGGTCTGTTATAACCTCGGTCATGAAACTATATTTAAATGAATACGAGCATGATTACACAGAGCACTGGTGGAAGGTCACTGGGAGATACTTCTATAATCATCACAATTGCGGTAACAGAAATGAACGATGTCTCACTTCCAGTTTCTGCAGCCGGTCCCTCTCCTCCCTGGCCACCTCCTCTGGCGTCTTCATCTTCTCTGATGGTTGAGCCTTCATCTCAAAGCCCAGTTCCCGAACCATTATGTCATAATCCTCTGCCTAAGAGGGAATAAAAGAAAAAAAAAAAAGAAAAATTAACCCATTGGACTTGCTAATGAGGGGGAAAAAAAGAGCTAATCAGATTAGTCGCATAACTAACGATCTTTCTGTCTTCATTATGAATGCGTAGACTTTTCTACAATTTAATTTCGGTTTTAAACATACAATGTTGTAGTTTCAAAATAAACTCAGAATTGCCAGCCAGTGGCTGCCTTGCATCTGTCTCCATCTTACCTTCGGCTTGCTCTCGTCCGCTTTGCAGACCGACCTGGGGGGGTTGCGAGCCATTAGACTCTGAATGGACTTCCAGTCTTGGTCCAGTTTCTCGGTCAGCACCCGCCCCTCCTCCTTCTGGGTCTGGCGCTCATGCTGACAACCACATGAAGCACGGTCATTTCACCTTTGTCAGAAGTACCCGACTTGACAGGTCAGAACAGACTCTTAGACCCTTTGCACCAGTGAATAACCAATAACTGGTAAATTCCAGGGAACGCAAACGGATTCGAGCAGATGCAGATGACTTCAGAACTTAATGGGGCCCCGCCCACCTTCTCCTGCTTGGACCTGATGATAAGTTCTTCAATCAGCTCCTGACGAGATCTGGGTTTCCTATCTCCTTCATCGCCTTCCTCTTCAGCATTCTTCTTCCTCAGCAAGCCGCCTCCTCCACCGAAGTGTGACGCAGTGAACTCCGCTTAAAAAGGAAAGAGAAAGAAAGATCGCCATTATTTTGGGCATAAATATAAAAAATTGAAAAACCTATTTTTTTTTTTTTTTTAAAGAAATTCGTATTTTAAAAGCCACACAGTAACAAACCTATTCGACAGTCATACACCTTATTGTCCGAGGAACGGCAGCATGGTGGCTGAGTGTTTTACACTGTCGCCTCACCTTTGCTATATGATTCTGTGTCCCCCCCCATATGTGAAGTGAAATGCAATTAGCCTAACTAGCACCCCCAGCGCTATGCAATGAGCTAACATCCCACCCAGAGTGAAGCCCCACCTTCATCAAATGCTTGGAGATTTCAGTTCTCTCCCCACAACCCAGTCCATGATATGCGGGTTAAGAGTGGATATTGTCTGAACTATGTTTCATAACAGTTACCAACTAAAAGTTCTCTTTCTTACAGCACGGCCAACATACCAGAGAGGAGTCCTTTGTCCTCTGATTCACTGTCACTGTCCACCACATCATTCAGCTTCTCAATCTCTGACAGCGACTGGCCAAAGTGAGTAAGCTCCTCTTCTTCATTAAGATTATAGATGTTCTTTTTGTCTTGCATACGCTTTAAAACAAGACCCACCACATGAGCAGAAATCGATGGCCACAATCAGTAAGACGACATTTTTTCAGGTATGTACTCTACCTGTCTTTCCAAGGCAAACCTTTTCAGGATTTTGTCTTCAGGAGCCATTTTTGTATCATATTCACCAAACCGTCTGTCAACAAACTTATTAGATTTGCTTTTTTGTTTGTACTCCTTCAACAGGGTCTCTTGGCGCTGGGAAATTAAAAGGCAATTTGACATGAGAGTACAGAACAACGCAAAATTTTCAAAAAGCGACTGCAGTTGATTTTTTCCAAGTATATCACACACCTTTTTTATGGCCTTTGATCTGGAAACACCAGGAAGACCAATATCATGTTTCGTCTTTCGCCCAAGAATATCAAACTTCTTCCGATTGATCTTCACCTCAAATGGATTGTTCTTGATTTCGTTAGAGGTTTTCGTCTTACGAACTTTGTCAGCAAGACCCCTCTTTTTCTGCGGCTTCCCCATATTTAGGTTTTTTCATAAACCCTATAATGAACGGAAATGTTATTTTCTATATGAAAACTAATATTTCAGCTTTTGCAACGAAAAATGATCTATGACCAAACCGCCTGAAAAAAAGCACATAGCAAGTATTGACTATCAAAGTACAGTATATATTACATTTTTCTTCATGCCATTTTATCAAAAACACTTATATATAAACAGTTATTATATAAGAACTGCGCGTAGCAAAACAAAGCAGGAACGACATCAAACTAAATGTACATGTTTTAAATGCAAGTACTGTAAAAAGATAAGAAGCATAAATACCATGAACAGCACGTTATTCGAAACACCAAAGCATCACTTCAAGTCAACGTTAACAAACTTTTATTATTAAATTTACGTGCTATTCAAGAACCTCGAGAAACTATTTTTGCGGTGCAGACTTACATTAAGTATAACACAAATTAAATAAGGAGAGAAAACGCAAAGCAGATCTTCCCGACCCACGTTTTCTGCCCAAACAGAGAGGGCGTCACACAAGTTAAAAGGTCGCAGTTCAACAACCAGCGAGTATCTCGAAAACGGATAAACTCCGGAACGCTTTCTTTAGCGCCACCTATTGAAAGTCTTCCAGAGAGTCTGGGCAGCAACTCCTGATTAACAGTACTGTACTTTTTCTGTTGTCTGTGTTAGAAAATCCTGTACAGATCAGCTTAAACTGCCACGTGGCCTCATCATTTATCATTAGTTTGGCTTGTACGTGTATAATGTACATACACATGTATGTGTATGTACATTAGTTTATCATTAGTTTGGCTTGTACGTGTATGTTGCTGGGCTGTTTCTAGCAATCTATTATTGCTATTATATATTGAGTATAGTCAAATTAGTTTTGTGACAGATTGGGTGGGGGTCCATGCTGATGTCAGCCTAGGGCCCAAAGATAAGTTCATCCTAGGGGCGTTTCCACAGCTGTGCAAGAGGGCTATAACCCTCCCCTTGTAATTGTTCACTAATTAGGTAAAATAGTGTCATACGCCCTGGTGAAGGCTTAGCCCCCCCATTTCATAAATCTCTAGTGACGCTCCAGCGGTGACCTCACCGCTGTATGTTAATATAATATTCTACTGAAAATATACCAAGGGACGTCTGCATATCAACACTTCACTCAGCACTGTTTTGGATTTAGATAAAGTGTCACTTTTTCAATTTTCATGATAAATTCTGTCACCAGTAACAACCTGGTTCCAGATCCACTGTGACCCTGTATTGGAAGAGCAGTGGAAGACAGGTGGATCAATACAATATCGCGTTTAAAAAGTGTGCACTGTTCGTTTATGCTGTTAATAGCTATTGCATTTAATTACTACAACAGTTACTTTGCGAGACTGAATGGCACATTCACCATCAAAAATGTTAGCAAGCTATAATATGCAAATATCTTCCATACTGGGTATCAAAGTACCAGTACCTTGGGATACATCAACAAGTACCTGGGGCTCCACCTGAACAGCAGACTGGACTCTGTGGGCTGCACAGCAGTGCTGTGCAGGACAGGCCAGAGCAGACTCTGCTTTCTGAGGAGGTTCCGGTCTTTTAACATGTGTAGTAAGCTGCCGTTTATGGTTTATCACTCCATAGTGACCATCCAGTGCTTTCTGTTCTAAATGCACATAATTTGGACATATCATTCTTACTCTTAGATATTTATTTTTAGCATCACATTATTCGGTTTTTCAGTATATGTGTGTACTTTTTTAATCTGTTTTCACCACGTCTTTGTACCTTGTCTGTTTGGCACTATATGTATATTTTGTCTGTGCATTATGTTCTTGCTGCTGTATGCACTAGAATTTCCCCCTGGGATCAATAAAGTTAATCTTATTGAAAAAGCTTGTGATGATATACTACTTCCCACGGGCACTTTTCCTTATTTTGATTGGAGTCCTTGAGTGTATCCTAGGCAGAACAGCGTAAAAGGCTGGCACACACCCAGAAGAGCATGTCTGTCCGCTACAGGGCACACTCACATACCATGGGCAATTCAGAAACAACATGCAAACACACAAACACAGGTTTGTAATTAAATCTTTGCGGGGACTCTCTATTCATTTATGCGGGAAAAACTCTAATCGCAACATGACGACTTTAACCCCTACCCAGGCCTAACCTTAACCATAAGTGATCAAAATAAATACAAGACCTTTGGCAATTTTAATTTTAATTTTAAATCGCATTCACAGGTCCCCACAACGTCAAAATGTTATTACACAGTGGGGACACTGTGGTCCCCACTATATAATATGAACATAATACACACAGACACAACCCCCACCAACTGTGAAGGGACAGCACTACAGGAACCATAATATTGACCATCGATTCTTATAAATAGAAATTATAATTGTGATTTTAATGCATTTCACCTCCCATTTATCTCTCCTGTACTGAAGAGACAGATCCGCTCTACATCATACATAACCACATACCCCACACTTCCCAGTGGAAAAGGATATGAAATCTACTCCAATGCTCAAGAATTGTGTCTCAAAAATAAAAAAAGATGGGGTAAACAAATTCATATGATCATTACTTGCATTTAATACAAAAATTCAACACGTTTAATTTTTTAAAAAGTATACATTGGAGACACTTAAGTGATTTTTTTTTAAATTTATTGATCAATTAAAACAGTACTATAAAAAATACATGTAATTAATACAGTTATAATAATGTGCTGAATACATGTACTAAATATAACCAAAAGAACACAATAAGGAGGTTTAATGGAGCTGTGTGTTTGAAAAACAAAACTTCCTTAAGAGAACTGACTTAGTACTGTTATTAGAATGTCAATAAAGCACAATAACAAAGAGGGTTACGCTCTTAATGTACATAAGACAAACTATACAAGCTCAAAGCTTTTTATGCCATGCAGTCCTTCAAAAAAAAAAAAAAAACAAAAAAAACATTTTTTTGCACAAAATATATATCATAGTGGTTTCCGCCAAGCTTCACAAAGACCGAGTGCAATTGACACTGGTTGAATATCAATGTTCACCCAGGTTTTAAACATCAGTGTAAATCTGTGCCTAGATTAGATTTTCTTTATGTCTAACTTCATAGCGATGGAGTGTGATTCCAAAGTAGAGAGTACCTGGAGGCCATTTTATCACCTGGAACACTAGTGGCGAGACGACCCACCAGATCATCACGTCAACTGCGCCTCCAGCAACAACATTCATAGCTTAACCTCAAATTTCTTTCAAAGCAGAGAATTTGTGTAGTTTAAATTGTAGATGCTTCAGATATTTTGGGGGGGGGGGGACTAAATATTCTGCAGTGAAATTTGGAAGCATCTGTATTTTTGAGTAATACATATTTTTCATTCAATATAACATCATCCTTCACACTTTATAACAGGGTACTTAAAGCACAATCACAATATATGGACCAAAGCACAGAAAAGGGTCTGTGTATTCACAAGATCTTGTCAACCCAGCCTAAATCAACTTCTTACGAAATGTAGTCGGGCTTATATGAGGAAAGTACCTCTACAGAGCAAAAGAACACTCTGAACTGTTCTATGTGCAGATGCATAAAAAATGAATTTAATAATTACTCTTACATTTTGATCTTTCCCCCGGATAAAAAAAAAAAAAAAAAAAAAAAAAACACTTCAGAAAGATTTGTTGTGATGGCTCAGGATGCAATGATACGCAAGACAAAAATAGCTCCTCTAATGTGAAAACAATGAACAAAAGCAAGAATAATCAGGTGGGATTTCTTGCCATCTCGGATTTGCATATGTTAAAGCTAAGAGCAAAAACAGATTGACTTCCCAGTGCAAATTAATATATGGCAATGGGATTAGTTCAAAAACAATGCTATCTATATTCTTGTAATAGAAAATTTATGTAACACAATGTTAGTGTATCTTTCTTGGATACAACCATTTGAATTTAGTGCCTATCCAAAGTTGAAATAAACAAAAAAAAAATGTGATTTATACATTTATGCCATTAGAAACCTGTATGGGTATATAAATGTAAAATATTACTTTGTTAATATTGTTTTTCTGTACGCATATCCTACTTTTCAATATAGCAAAGGAACACCTTTGGACCCAAATTCAACTGCAATGCCAATATAAAAGAATTCAATGCTACAGATTATCAAAAATGAGCACCATGCACCCTATCTGTCATTTTCCTTAACATGGGTTACCAACAACAGTGCTTTTTAGCATTTCTCCATTTAAATCACACTTTTCGTGCAATGCCGATAAATTCTACAAGTTTAGTAACGCATTTCCTTTTTTTAAGTGGTGATTAAAAACTGTTGCTTGCTTCGAGTGTGGACTTAAACCGACACATGTAAAGAAACCACAGAAATGCACTTCAACAGGCATAGTTCAGTCATTCATCACTAAAAGCAACAGTGTTAAAACTTTTAGGTAATTTGACCCTTTTCCAAAAAATGGCCACACGTTATAGGTGAACACTAAAATAGCAAAAACGGATCAATTTTAAAAAAATGACCAATCAAAGGAGGACCTCCAGGCCTTCAGGCATCCTTCTTTTTGCTCTTCTTCAAAAAGGAGGGGGTGCGGAACTTCTTCTTTTTCTTGGAGGGGGACTTGCTGGGGGACTCGTCGCTGCCCTGGTCGCCAGCAGCTGCCGCGGCGGCGCCGTCCTCGGCCGTTTCCGGGGCAGCCGGGGGCTGCGGGTTCTCAGGTGGGGGGGGCCCTTCAGAGGGGACTGGGGCGGGGGCTTGGGAGGGTTGGTCGGGGGTCTGGTCGGGAGGGGTATGCCGTACAGTGCCGGCGTCACTCTCGTCTTTTTGGGGCTGTTCCTGCTGGGACTCTGAGGAGTAGGATGGGGAAGGAGAGGGAGGAGGACCCAAGTGCGACAGTCAGACTGGGCACCTCATGCGCATGAGGACTGCTAACGCAATTAGCAGAGAGACAAAATTCTCTTAAACGGCAAAAAGAAGCTAACGAAACAGGCGAATTATCAGTCCACTACACTCCTTATGCAGCAAATCTCTGTCACATGTCCAAATCTTTTTCTCCTTCTCCCAAGTCACCAATCCGTCAGCCTCGGAAAAGGGAAGAAATTCACTCCCCTAGGTCTCCGTGAGCTGAATAAGGCTAAACATACTGTTATCCTGAATATTATATGATCGTTATAACTAAATTTTTTAGACTCAGATTAAAAACCAATCTGAAGGCTACTGTACTGTATACTTGTGCATCACTGTACTAATTGTGCATCAGCTGTTGCTATATTATACAAATACTATGTCAGAGCTTATTATCGGAAAAATGTGACAATAAAATACTTTTAGCACAACAGTAACAGATTTACAAAATGTTTATTTTAGAAACATGGAAGCCAAGTTCAAACCACCGCAACAGGGCTACGGCTAGCTGCCGACAAAGGCACAACATTAACGCTGTTTTTGTTGATTAAATCTTTACCTTTTACCTTCAACTACTAAGGGTTGATCACAGTGTTGCTATACTTCCAAACACTTACTTATATTACATACTCAACCCTGGCCATCCGTTTACATTGCAAGCATAGCTTTCACTTCAAGATAGAAACACCCTAACAAAGTTAAATTCTATACTGAGCAAAGCAAACCACTGCCTTTCAGAAGCATTTTCAATTACTTACCTGCAAAATGTTAAACATTTTAGCTTTTTACATTAAGTGATAAACACTTATAGAGACTTTTCCCCAATGGTTTAATTCCAGAAAGCAAAGACAGGGTTACTAATAAGATATTTTTGTTGCAAGGTGCATCTCAGGGAGCTTCATTAATTCCTTTGCTGGATATAAATATTGGGTCACTGGTTTGGATTTTATTTTTTTATTATTTTATTTTGGGGGGGTGGGGAAACAAACATTCCACAAGTCCAGTAAAGAAAAGAATAAAGATGGACATTATTGTTGAATAACACCTGAAAATATTACTGCCTTTGATCAGTAACTAAGTGCCACAACAAATTAAAAGGCACTGAGATTAAAGTTCTTATTATACATCAAAACCCAAAGGAGGTTTCTGTGGATTTCGTTATGCTTCAGTCCCTTCTAATGCAAATATGGAATATTCAGCATCTTTCAGTTGGGGGGGTGGATGGTCTATTTTCTTCCAGAACAGTTTTCCTGGCTATTTTTCTCCACATGATACTGAGACCATATTGAGGAGGACTGGTTCCAGGAAGACCTCTGAAATAGCACCCATCATCAAACAGAAGTCAGACAGAGATAGAAGCGCAGTAAGTGAGAAGTTTAGCAGGTGAGTCAGGCAACAGCAGCGCTGCAAAGCAATGCCATGCATGGAGAGGTTATCAGAACAAGCCTGGGATGTGGGACAGTACTTACTATGGCAACAGGTACTCTTTTGCATTTCCACCTCCTGATTGTAACGCAGCCACAAAGAAGAAAAAGCACAAGTAGAAACAAAATGTCTATGCAGGTCAAATCAGCCACCACGTTAAAATTAAAAGAAAAGGGGAAAAAAACAGAATAACAGAATGGATAAATACCATTCTTGCAAGACCCCAAGACATGAAAATGAAAAGGTGAAGGGGAGAGATTCAAGACAATGAACACACCCTTTAAGGACACTGACATTAGATTACACCTGTGTTTTTGTAAATGACCCTCGACCTCCTGCAAACATTTAAGCATACTTATTGCCATAGCTACTTCAAACGCAGGATAACAGTGACATCATTGAGGGAAGAGACTTAGAGGGTATCTGCTCTTCCAGGGACATCAAATGGCCACGTTTCTCATACCACTGAACTAGTGCATAAACTGAATTAGACCTGGATAAAAACTAAGCTAATTTATATCAAAGATAAATATCTACATTAACATGTAATACTTAACATGTATATACATATTCCTCACATTCTACATCAATCTAATAGCACACAATACTGTACCAAGTGCAGTGAACTTTAGGAGAATTTTAATCAACAAATAGCAAAGCCCTCTGGTAATTACCGTCCATTTAGAGCAGGTTTCCTGAAGCAGCCATGTCAGAGCATTTACACTTAGACAATTTCTGAAGAACATCTTTATATATAGAATTCTAGGTGTAATCCAAATGTAATAAAAGACCGAAAGGAAACACTGAAAAAGCCCAATATGAAAAAAAGTTTCTCTAATAAAAGTTTAAGGCTTCGCAGTCTTTTATCTCCAATTGCTAATTGTCTATTTACTTGATAGAATGCATAATACGTTTATTTTTTTTTTATGAAATAGGACATTTGGTCTTTTATTACAACACAAAAATAAGTGTAAGGTTATTTAAGGACATGTGTCAAAGACGCACGGACAGATATCGCAGCATTCTCCGTTTTGACCCGCATAAACTGTAGTACATCTGGAAGCCATGCCGGCATTAGGCGGGACAGTCAGGGAGACCTCACCTTCCTCCGGCCTGACTGGGGTGCTGGGGGGTGTGCGGGTTGGGCTTGGACCCTTCACCTCTTCGTGAGCTTCCTGCGATTGGTCTGAAGATACCACACAACCACAGCTCATCAGTAAGTATTTCCAGTGGGGTTTTCCCCTAAATGCCATGCACTCCTTTAGCACAGCGTTTCCCAATCCGGTCCTCTGGGACCCGCAGTTGGTCCATGTTTTTGCTCCCCGCCACATTTCTGCTCCCTCTCAGCTTCCGACAGGTGGAAAATCCACCCAGTCCCCAGGACCGGACTGGGAAACATTGCTTGAGCATAATGATTTCATGATTGTTAACCAATCACAACCAAAATTTATCCGAGTTAAACACTGAATCAGCAAAGACCTGGGCAAGGACTTCAGCGACAAAGCCCAGGTCCAAACAATGATTGTTGTGCAAACACCAGACAGAAGTACAGGGAGCAGAAGAGGACACAGCTGTTGATTAAAGAACACCCGACACACCGCAGAGAATCATGTTAAACCCGCAAGGAACGGAACAGTCACCCACAGGATTATGTCCAAAGTTGCTTAGTCCCAGAACAATGTTGACTGGAGATCGAAGAGTACAGACATTAGTAGCCTCACAGACAATCCCCAGGGAGCATCGGTCCACATGGCGAGGTTCCCATCCCCTTTCAGACAAAGAGCTAGCAACATTTGTCTCAAACGAAAAAAAAAAAAAAGCTTAGAGTACGTCTGTTATTGTTCCATAGTGAAACAGTGGATCACCAGGGGCAACGGATTACTGGAGGAAACGGAAAGAAGGTATTTGGGCACACAGCAGGGGGTTGGGGTGGGGGGTGCAGTCCCTCCAGAATGCAGGACAGAGGACTCTGCAATACCTGGAGCCTGGAGCCTTAGCTCCATGCTGGTGCCAAGTGCACGGAGGACAGCGCAGTGAAACTCCTTCTGTGGTGACCCTAAGGGAGCCCTCTCCCCCGAGACAGCATGCCCCGCTATGCCGCCTCGGCCCGCCTCTGCCCGGCTGGGATCCGAGGAAGGCACAGAAGTGAAACCGATCAAGCCTAGAGGTTCCTCCCCCTCTTCATGCTTGTGGGCAAGGACGGGCACCGTAAGAGGGCTAGGGGCCGGGTTCTCCCCAGGAAGAGAGAGCTGTGCTGGGCCGGACTCTTCTCCCTGTACTGGATACAGCAGAAGGGTCTCCCTCTGCCAGCTGGAGCTCCAGCTGGTGAACGCTATGGAACTGTGCGCTCGGATGCTAAGCAAACATCTCCACATCCCAAATATAACTCAGCGGGATCAGCCACTGCCAATCCCATAAAATGATAACTATCAGCAAGGGAACCTTTTTGACCAACAAAATTACCCTGTAGGAAGCCACATTATTTGTGCCGCTGTCTGTGATATTGCAATAGCAGCTTATGCCTGGTAGTCTAGCCTTAATGTTAATAAGAGAAATGGCCAACCAAGAGTAAACTTTGGTCAATAGTCTTTACGGAAAAAAGAGCCGAGACTTCAAACTTAGAATGCGAACATTAGTACATCACTTCCATTATTAAATTCCACTTTTCAAGAAATGAATCATCAAATCATCATCATCATCATCATCTGCAAACAAATACAGTTTTCCCTGTTATTATCATTATTCTTCTTTTAAAAGGCCATGTTTGCTCAATACCT
The DNA here is from genome assembly GCA_026779585.1 of Mormyrus proboscirostris. Lineage (NCBI taxonomy): Eukaryota > Metazoa > Chordata > Actinopteri > Osteoglossiformes > Mormyridae > Mormyrus > Mormyrus proboscirostris. Next base: position 17,923,643 of record JAODKF010000126.1, read on the forward strand.
TCAGAGCCCTTCTGCTTGAGTTCCACTTCCTTGCGGTACTCCTCTAGCTCCTGGTCAGTCAGCTTGTTGAAGGGGTTTGGTCCAGACTTGCTGACAATGACACGTGGCTGATATTCCTTCTCAATGATGGCCTTGGAGGCAGTGACTAGCTCCCCCTAGAGTCAGACAAAAATTTTTTCCCTCCAATACCAATAGACTCCTTAAAGTGGTTACATACAGACACATCCAGTCATATACAAACAGCATGCAGTCTCCAAACCTTCAACATCAAATCTGGTATGCATTTGTGTCCATGGCAGAGCAACGCAAGGCAGCTTATACCATGAAGCTTCTGAACATTTAAATCTGAATTATTTTCAAATACAAAAGAAAACCATTTTTGGTCCCGCGGAAGAACTCCCAACCTGCCACTTCATACCCTGCACCCGAGTGCACTGCTATATGAAAAGTCACGAGACATTCCCAGGAACATCCCACTCTATAAATAGTCAGTCTATTATGACAATTTAAAATAATTTAAAGACATTCACTGGAACTAGGAGTGTAACAACCCAAACATGACCAGACAGAAACAGGACGGGCTATGAAATAGTTACCAACTTAAAAAAAAATTAAATTAACAACCAATAATAACAAAACAACAACAATGAATATCATCATCATCATCATCATCAGATAATATTATAATCATCGTCACTATCATTATTGTTGTTGTTCTTATTTAGCGTTATTGTTAACAACAAAAACATCAAGACATAAAAAACAACAACGCCACCACCACAGAGGGACAAAGCACACAACATGATGGTTCGTAATCTTCACGGTTCTGTTCACCAAAAGCAGCTGGATGCTTTTGCTGTTGCATTCACGCTTGATTTATAAGATAGCTAAGCCAATGACTAGGGAAAGATGCAAAACCTCTAAGTCAAGACAGTGGCTCAGCCCGTATTGACACCTGCCACTTAACTGAGACCATACTTCTCCGTGAGCAAACAGCACCATCGCATCCTATACATGGGGGTTCAAGTGGAACCACACTGTGACAAAACCCAGTGATGCGGAAGACACTGGCTCACCTGTAGAATGGAGCGATCTACCATCGGCCCAGAAAGCAGTTGGGACTGGGGCCCTGCAGTTTTTATGTCTTGAAGGTTCTGCTCACGGATCTGGGTGCGAAGGAAAGCAGGAACATGTGAGCAAAGCAGCCACATGTAGCAACAGACCTGCCCTCTTAAAATGGAATGAACTACGAACTGACACTAAACTAAACTATAGTGCAGGACTGCATGATCTGACACCATGATTATATGGGCATGTGCAATAATCACCAGGGGTTTAGATGATGAGTGCAAATACATCACAGTATGCCTCTGATTAATATTTTAGGCATACTATGAATCTGCTTCCCAAATCGTGGGTGCAAGTAAAACATATAATCACAATTATTACACAATGTGATATTGTGCAGCCCTACTATACTGTATAGATTTTGTACACATGATAATTTGTATGGATGATGCGTAAATGTGCTTTTATGTTTATTTGGAAGAAATCTATAGCAATTTATTCCAACAACAGACCTTGTTTCTCATCTCTTGCACCTCTTTGGGGTTTGTGTTGAGCGGGACAAACTGATTGGCCACCGCAGCCTGTCGTAGGCCCTCCTCCTTTGTCCACTGTCATCACCACGGTGAAAATCGAATGCATCGAAAGAAACAAGTTAACATAGAAGCCAAAAGGACATACAGGTTTAACAAAAGAGCATGCATTCAATAAATATGAAATAATATGTTTATAGGTAGGGAGCGTGAGAACCAATGATGATGCAGTCTCTTTAATTAAAGTTGCAATTTAAATTTAATTGTACTATATAAATAACTATCATCAATATCTTGTTCCACTGCCAAACTTGCTCTCACCTACATGTGAAGAGTGAGATAAAGTAGGTGAAAAGAAAATTTCCGTACGGGGATCAATAATATAATAATATTATTATTATTATTATTATTATTATTATTATTATTATTATTAAGAAAAATAAAATGAAAGTTTGTTAATTTATCCGTTTTCAAAACCATTTATTTATCGAGGTATGGACTTAAATGAAGTTGAATATTCATCTTAAAAATAACATTCCCAATTCCTCTGAATAAATTTAAACAGACTGCACTTTTGACAGGGGCTAAGGGTGAAAAAAAATTACAATTTTAAAAATAGCTCCATTATTTAATTATGCGCGCGTCCTTCACTGACACGCCAGTCTTCAAGAAAAATTTCTGCTGCTAATTATAGCGGCTCTTTTCATTTTTCATGCGTAAAACACTCACACTTTCAGCTTCATGATTTTAATAACCTGTCACCTTTCTTTAAATAATGAGGCACTGAAAGTACTGAATTTGCTGGGTTTCCTGCCATAATTCTTATACTGTAAAGGAAGCTTGAATGATTTTTGCCCATCAAATTAAATGCAACTTTGCCCAAGAATACCTAAAATGTGTATAACTTGGAGCTGTACTAGGAACATTACAACAGCAATGTTGTTAGGAAGGACTTCATACTGAACATAATTTCACCATAATAAAACTTTAGCTTGTCAGTAAATGTTTTTCCTTGTTTCAGTGCACCATAAATAGAATAAAACTTTTACTAAATAAATAAAAGAGGCAGTATAAATTTTACCGTGTTTAGACAATTTTAGTCTTTAGTCTTATTTAACAAATTAAAAATATTAATAGGAAACAATTACATTATTGATCACAACACAGATAAATAATACAGATGGTAACAGGACGTAAACCAGTGAACACTGGCCATCATTAAATCATCATTGATACTTGTCCCGATAAATGAGAACCACAAACGATATGAAAGCATCACATGATGATATGAAGGCATCACATGATGATATGAAGGCATCACATGACGTGAACATAGTGTGTGAGGTGATGTGTTTTTTTTTTTTTTAAAGCGCCGGGAATGAGCAAAAAACACATAAGCACGAGTGAGCACCACCAAAGTTGTTTCTCAGGCTACAGACGAGACAGTAAAACACAAAACGCTTGCCCACGACTTACAGAAGCTCATGCTCTCAATACTCGCTAATCCACTGAAACAGCAGAGTCAGTCGGTGATATAAAGTCTGATCCAAATTTTCCCCAAATTTATTTGCTGGTAAATCCCATTAAATCCCCAAAGGACATCAAGTTTAAAGTCGTAAAGGAGGACCCTGCCACTGAGTCCCTGAGAAAGTTACTTAACTTGGAATGATTTTGTGAGCATAAATCAACAGACTGAGCGAGAGACTGCCAGCTCTCTAAATCGGTTCTAATCTACCATGCAAATAAACTCTTTTTAATCATTTTATCACAAAATAAAAACAAAAAAAGATTCTCTACAACCACAGTTCTTTGCTAAAGGTTCTGACAGACAAACATTTAAATGTAGGTAGACAAACACAGACTGGCAACATAATTGTAGGTGTACAACTTAAAGTATATTTCACCTTCACAACAATGGGAAAACTGAGGTCTTAAGATTCTGTTACTCAATCAAAAGAAGAAACAATTTTAGTGTTGTTAGTCGCACACAGCAAGTGCATTTACCCCCCAGCAGATTTCATCCCCATGCATTACTGTGTATGCACTTACTTTCATGGAAATTGTTGAAATAAGGCCTAGTCAACATAGCATGAGCTACATGTACTAAATTTCCTCTTTAAAATGTAGCAGCCACGTAGTAGAATGGAAAACCAGAAGTAGATGAGGAAACGCTTTGAGATGACGGGCTAGGAGAGTTCATGGGATGAACATGTAGGCATGAAATACTTACAGATCACGCTTAGTCTCTCACAACACAAACCTTCCACTAGAGATAATCGTTAAAGGGTTAAAATGTGTAATGATTTTAAAAACTTGCTCATGCTTGGGCAGCCTTTATACAAAGTCAGCACTTTTGTTCAAGATCCAAATGAAACTTCACAAAAGGTAAAAAAATTACACTACAGCAACTGAAATCACAGGCCAGTCTGGGAAATGAACCTTAAGTCATTAAAAAAGCGGAATTCCAAATCGGTCTGATCTTGAGCAGTTTTACGTCTTACATTCGCACAGTCGCAAACTGAATTGGTGAATTACTGGAGAAGAGGCTACAAGGACACAGTCATTTCAAAGAAGGGTAACATGCTAACCAGGACACTTCTACAATAAAGCAGCCGTATACAATAATGTCCTAACAAGAGGTCATTCTAATCGATTACCTAATAACTGATATATGATACGTGTTGTGGAAATTTCTGAAACTGTCAACTGATTGTCATTGTCAATTGTTTGTCAAATACTTCAATTTAGCGAATCCCAAAGGCAGTTTAACTTCTTTCTGGGTTGTTCACTTGCTAATAGAACTGTTTTTTTTTTTTTTTTTTTTTTTAAAAAAATCGCATGAATATTGCAGCATGTCAAACATAAGAATCTATGCAGAACTTGCTGCTTCAATCACCCAGAGAATAACTCTACTAAACACGTCACTTTCGCGAGACAAAACGAAAGACATCAACAAGACAACATTTGCAAAGCAAAAGTGATCAGCAGCACTGCCAAGCCACATCCCACTGTGGGTCCAGGCCCCTCCCACCACACCATCCTGTGAACATCCCCCCCCCACAATGCATCTAAACACATGCAACACTGCATGCATCTGGACAGCTGGGGGGGAGCATGAGCCTTCGGGGAATCCAAGGGATCGGGGGAGGTTTTCTGCATTACGTCAAAAAAAAGAATTTGGTGAAGAAAGACTAAACTGCTTAAAAAAGAATGCACACACAAAAGCAGAACCCGTCTTTAAACCAGACCACTAAATATTCATGCCAATTAAATAAAATATTAGTTTATTTATTAATTCATTAAAATGATCAAATCTAAATTCTAAAAGAAGAACCATCTCAAGCAGTTTTAATTATCCCCGTCCAGAGACTAAGGCTGGTAGCGTTAGATATTAAGAGTTACGTTATAATGCAGCCCTGTGACTAGGTTCCGTCCCCAGAGCCTGCAAGCGCCGGCCAGCTGCCCACACTAGCCAGAACGTCTAACTATGAACAATAAGGAAGGCACAGACCAAGCAGCTGGTAATACAGCTTGGCACGCAGACACCGGACGAGAGAGACTGCAGGAAGGGGTTCACGTGATCGTGTGTGACGTTCGCCCACACCTTAGCCTTCAACTTGGGGCTGCTGCCGTCGGGGCCTTCTTCGGCGGCCTCGTCGGGCCGGCCCGAGTTCAGCCAGCGTGTCTTCTCGCGCTGCTGCCTCTGAAAGCTGTGTTTGAGGGGGGAACGTGCGCCCGACTCACTGTCCTCGGCATAGGGGTAGCCCGTGGCAGACGGGGGGATTTCTACGTCGCTGTATTTTTTCGCTTTGTCCCGGAGAGCAGGACACCGGTACGGGTATCCGGTTCTGTAACCCTAGAAGGACGAGATATTATAGAAGGCAAAGAAATTAATCAGTGAGGTATAAAAATGAGTTAAAGGGAAACTGAAATTCAGCTTTTTAGTCCTTTCACCTCAGCTGGGATTCCAGGTATCATAATCTCTAAAATTTAAACTTCAGCCCTTGAGGCCAAGAACTACACAGCAGCAGATGCAGCTGAAGAAAGGCAATGCACGATTAAGAAAGAAGGGTCGACCAGTCACTGAAGCACATTGCTGGCCCTGGGATTCAAACCAGCAACCTTCCCATCGCGGACACAGTGTCCTAACACACTGAGCCACAACACCCATGTGTCACACAAATTAACAGCTGACTTTCAGCTGGAACAGCACCAGTAATAGGATTTTTTCCAAACATCCCCCCAACCTACCAGGTTATCCAGCATCCTCATGAGAGCCTCAAACTCCTGCTCCCCGATCTGCCACTTCATCTGGGCTCCAGTGCCATCGCCAGTGAGCTCGTAGGAGCGGGGCTTGGCTTTGTACTTCCCCGGGTCCAGCATGACCAGGTTGTCAGGGCCCCCGGAGCTAGCTAAAGTACGCACCTGCGGACGGCGTCCAGTGCAGCAGAGTCACTCAACCTAATACAGCACTACGACCCCAATAAAAACCGCCTATGTCCACTTTTTGACTTTTGTGTCTTTTTCAAAATATATTTTAAAATACAATTATAATGTATTTTTTTCTCTTTCCATTAAAAACTAAGACATTAGCTGTCATCTATTTAAAGTGTATTTATGTTCGTGCTAGTTAACACCTACAGTATATTCATGAAGATAATTTCTCTGGATTACGTTCTATTGGTAGATTTGACAACTTAATGTGGATAACTAGATAAATAACATCACTGCTAAATCTGAATACAGAGTGAGATTACTTTGCAACTCGTTGACACTGACATTTGCCTCGCTGAGGCACGTATACTACTAAATATAACTATATATAAAAACATTACTATAAACCCACACATGTTTAAGTGCAGCATTTATTTCCAAAAATACAACCGGTGTAAAAACACGACCGGTTATATGATATCCAAACAATTCGGCGTAATTGACTGCAAGCTGAACCTGCACAGATCTAAATGCGTACCTGAATCTCACAAGCCGTCACCAGGTTATGGATGTAGTAAAAGGCTTCCTCCACAGTTTCTCCAACAGAGACTAGGCCATGATTGCGCAGAATAAGAACCTACAAGACACTCTTGTTAATTCATTTCATTCATCACCGGTTCCCTACATAATGAAAAACACAGTGAGGCGGCTACCCCCCAGCATACCTTACTCTTGGGCCCCATGTTTTTCTGAATCAACACATTCTCCTCCTCGTCGACCAGAATGCCATGGTAATCGTGGTAGGCCACCTCCCCGAGGGACAGCGCCTCCGGCGAGATTGGCAACAAGCCACACTTCATGGCTGACACCTGAGGGCAAAAAGAGCCAGATTTCCATCAGTCACCTTATCGCTCCGGGCGCCGACCCAACACTTCCTGCATAACAGGAAGGCGCAGCAGAGTTGAAGGTCAGTACAACAACATTAGAAATTTCAAACCCTCTTACTCCAGTTAAATAAAATTTACATAACATTTCAATTCCACCCTGGACCGTAGCCAGAAACCAACTGGGGGGGGTCTAGAAAATTTCAAGAGGAGTTATAACTTTGTATTGTATCATCTGAGTATGTTCCTGTTTCCCTGACAACACGCAAACATATTCCAGCAACTGCTGTTGTAAATGCAATTGCTGCTACCCTGAATGAAGTTTTTCATTCTATGTGCAGAGTTATTTGATGACACTCAAACCTAAAAAAAACAAACCGTAAACAAGCCCCATCTGTCAGAGCAAGTCCCAGCGAAACAGGAAGAATTAGCACAGATGCAGAGAGACAGAAGGAAGAGCAGAAATGCAGAGCGGGGGCCCTCACCGCCGCTCCGGCGGGTGTGTGGATATGCACGATGCACTTGACGTCTGGCCGAGCTGCATAAATGGCAGAGTGGAGCGTGAATCCGGCTTGATTGACCCCCAGGTTGGTGCTGCCCCTGTCGACAATTTCCCCCTGAAGGTTGATTTTCACCTGCAAGCCATTGAAATACATGGTAATTCTAATTCAATTACCTGAGAATTCAGTTAATCCAAGTTTACCATTTAAAAAATGCTTCACATAAGCCACTTCATCTCAAAGTATATTATGAAATGGGAAAAAAATGACAGTATCTGCTTAAATTCAGAGACGGTTAAAAGGTTACTGCCCTGCCACTGACCCATAGCGCAACAAACAAACTGCATCCTCGCAAACAGATGACCTCAGAGCTGTAAAGGACTTACAAGAAGTTGTGAACCGAAACCATGTATAATAGTTTTATTTGGGTGGCAGTGACTTTAAAATACTAATATCTAAATTTTACTTCATATTTTGAGAAAATCAGGTTCTTTTTACATGACGGCTGAAAGGTCACATCTGACACGTAACCATTCCTGCTGAATGACACAAAGTCAAATGACTGCACCAAAAATATCTGTATGGTGAACGGTACGTCATTCTTCACCCTCACAAAATCTGCATCTCATTACTATTAAAGCGTCAAGCTGGAAAAATGAAACACAGGCACACACTGGGGTCTAGCTATATTCCACTTAATTTACGGCAAATGCTGTCAGGTTCACTTGGGTGAAGACAGGACAGAGCAGCTGACAGCATTAAACATGAACGCTGAATGTATACTAATATACACACACTCCTCTACTTACGAACGAGTTGCGTTTCGAAGTGCCGTTCGTAACTTGAAATGTTCGCAACATCATCTTTAGGTTAGATGCAAGTACAAAGAACTAGGATGCTGGGAGTACGCATACTAAGCTGCTGTGCGACGGGAATAGCGGCCAGAAGTCATACTAGGCGAAATCGACATGCAGGAAAAAAAAAAATGACATTGGGCAGGAAACGGGAGCCCAATGAATACAATTTGGAATTAGTCCACTTTGTTCGTATGTCTGAAAGTTCATAAGTTGAAGCAGTATGAGCGTCTGTATATCAGCAATGTATTCATTTGAATCAGGGCTGTCCTTGGAAATTACTATTATTTCACCCACTCAGTTTAATACTTAATTTTATACACTGGTGTGTGTCTATTTTGCTATTTTTGTAAAAACCTGCTTTCACACTAGCCCTTTGAGGATAAGACTGGCCACCCCTGGCAGACAACGCCATTGGTGCTGTGTTTTTTTATTTACTCTTTACTGAACCCGTGTCATTGTTGGCAGTTGGTCTGCCAACAATACTGGATGACAGGAACCTACCAAGCTGGAAGCTGTGACCTCACTGTACAGAAGCCCAAACGGGACAATCAGGAAACGCTCCTGTTCAGAATTCAGCCGGACCTGAAAGACAAACCAGGCAGATAGCATCAGTGAGCATAGGCACCTGACTGCGAAAAACCCCTGGGGGAAAAACGACAAAACACACAGACAATCGCTACTGACACTCTCACTTGCTAGATAGTACTCTGACACAATATTCTAGAATGTTCTGAAAACCACATGAAATGCCCCACTTGTGTGTAAAAAAAAAAAAAAAACGTAAAAAAACAAAAAACATGGTGAATTAATAGAAACTCTCATAAATAAAATGAGAAATAAAATTGAAAACAAAATTAAAAAAAACGTAGATTGAAAATACTCGTAAAATTAAAACTAAAATAAAAAAATAAAATGACAAAATTTAAAAAGCCTTAGCATTCTGAAAGTCCTCTGGCAGGATGAAGCAGAAAAAAAAGTCATCATTATTTCTAGAGACTCGTGCCGCAAACCCACAGTCTGTGGGATTATGGCGCATTCACCATGTGCTACATGTCTTACAGTGCATGCTAATCCTAGCTACCGCACGTCTCACCCATCTTTGGCTGACATATCGCAGCTACTCACCGTCAGATGGTTGTAAATGAGCTGCGACCAGCCAAAGAGGTCTGTGAGCCGGTAGAATGCGGCCAGCTTGGAGCGCAGCAGCTTCTCGCCCTTCTCGTACGCGATGGAGTCCGAGCCACGGAGGTCGTTCACTGGAGTCACCATGCCCAGACCTGCCGATGGCAAAATGGAACGAGTGCGGTCAACTAGCACTCAAAGCCATCTATTATTGACACTCAGGAATTAGGTAAAGTAAAAAAAAAAAAAAAAATTAATTTAATTTTAATTCACAATAGCCAGCCATAAATTTAATATATGGTGTGAT
>JAODKF010000126.1:17986843-18000716 GCA_026779585.1 Mormyrus proboscirostris
CCCCCCCCCCCCCCCCCCCCCCCCCCCCCCCCCCCCCCCCCCCCCCCCCCCCCCAAGCAGCAGACGTGGGACTCCGGCCAAAGGATCGACACCAGAGACGCAATAGGAGTCACGCTACACTCAGGGTCTGAAGGGCTTTTTCAAGACCGTCTTGTGATTGTAAACCCTTAATAAAATGCTCCTGTGGATGTAGACTGCCCCTCAGGCTTGGCCAGGCTGTAGGTAACAGACGGGACATAAAACCTTTTGACTTACAGCTTGTGTGCTGTTAACTTTAGAGAAGGAAAAAAAAAAAGTTTACCAGCTATTAATTAAAAAACTTCCCAAAAACTTCCCATTGTCAGCCACATCAGTGTAGCTAATTTTTCTTTGCCTATGCTGCTCTTATTCCTGGTTGAATTTCCTGTAGACTCCCCACTATCTTTCTGGACATGTTCTTCCTGATTCTAGGATATGTTGTATACCAATAGCAAGGGTTGAGTATAAAAACATGCCATGGTCGAGGACAGAGCAGCAATGATGGTTGCTAGTTGGGTATTTGTCTTTATTTAGGTGTGGCTCTTGAAGAGTTAATGCTAATATGTTTGGCAGTACTGTGGCTCTGAATTTGTCGACTTAACAAAGACTGCATAAAAAGGTTAAGACCATTGATAACCGAAAAGTCACTCTCCTTGAATAATAAGCTTGGAAATATAACATATCACAGGACCAACTGTTGTGGCACTTTTCCACTGCCACCAAGACCCAAGCCATACATGAGTCATGAAGAGACGGCTTTCCATTGTAAATTATGTGAGCTGTCCCCGCGCCGTACCCGCATTGACATGACCCGGCTGACTAGCAGAGCCAAAAGCATGACCAAACCGAGCTGGTTGCATCACCATCCGATTGGTCGAAATGCACGGATTATGCATCACCGTCCGATTGGTCAAAATGCACGGATTATCCGAAGGAAAGTAACATATATTCTATCTATTACTCATTATTGGTAGTATCGCACGTCATGATGTGTTGATGCATTACAGTAATAATATATTTTTTGTTGATCCCTGTGGGGAAATTCTCTATTCGCTATCCCCACTTGCTAGGTGATGGCAAGCAGGCTGCGAACGGCAGCCACCCATAGCTACGCCCCGGGAGCTCAGGATCGTGGACCTTGCTCAAGGAGCCGTAGACATGCGGAGGCCGAGGCCATGCTTGACCCAGAGACCTTCTGATCCCCGGCCCAGAGGCTTAGCCCACTGAGCCATACTCTGCCGCACACACCGATGCCTCAGAAATTCCCAACCTCCTACTTAAAGTACTATTGAACAGCTGAGCAGAATGGATTCGTAATGCAAATTTACGTGAGCTAATGCTAATTTCGCTAGTGTTTGATGCTAACATAACATGGCGAGGGATGGTAACCGGCACAGTTTTCCTACGATTTGGTATGTGTCACAGTTTTTGGAGCTTGGAAACGGTACAGTTTTGGTATCTTTATATTTACAAAGTAAATAAAAGCCCATTACTCTTTAATTAATTAATGAACTCTTTTTTTCCCATAGAACAACTTCTAGAGTCAACAAAATGGCAGCATGACTTACTTGGCCTAGGTTGCGTCTCCGCTGTATGAAATCAAGGAAATGAAATCCTTCTCTCTAAGCTCTGACAACCTCGAAATGATTCACTATTTAAACGGTACATTCTTGTACTAGCAATATTAAATGTAAAAATAACAAGTTGGTATCCTAATGGGAGACCTGTTTCTTTATGGTGAGGTTCATGGTTATATATAAAATAAGCATGTCAACACTCTCTGAAACAAGGTGACTGCTCCAAGATCTTATCTTTATAAAGAAAGATGTCATTTCACAAGAACATACACAAAGCTAAGCATGTTACTGTTAAAAAGTAACCGGTGGCAATCACAGCATAGATAATCGATATTACAATCGCCACTATCCCAGAGAGCGTATAATGTTTTTGATGTAGCAGTACATAAAGGGGGCAAAAACAACGTATTGTGGCGAGTGATTGAGTCATTTTAATAAAGATTACAGTGCTTTTAAAATGAAAATTGCTAAAATGAAAACAGCCACTATCCGTTGACAAGGAAACCAACAATGTACATGACACTCACGGTTACCCAGTTACAACATTTAAAATTAACATGGATACACAAATACACATATTAATTCACACCATTTAAAGATAAGTGCGGTGCACTGCGAAGAATGCCGGCTGCTGACCAACCCCACGCCGTCATATTATGTCAGCCAGTTGACCACAGTGGGTGGGATCTCTGCTCTTAAAACGTCGTATTGCTGAGACGACGTACATGACGTTTGATGTATGCGGCTACCTTTCTCCTGGACGCAAATAATTCATACCATTCTATAATGACTTTTAAATTCCTGCCCTCAAAATAGACGACCCCAGTTTTAGATGTATTTTTTTTGGGAAAAACATTGTCTTGTATTTGCAGCAATATGTATAGGAAAATGACAGGCGTATCGTATTACCACGGTTCATGTGTGTATTGAACCGTTGGGGGCGTCCTGAACAGACCAATAATATACCGTGTACCGTTACACCCATAGTAAATATGTGTGTCTTCTTCGGTTTTACGTCATGGTTGCGCTCCAATCCCAGCAACACCTTTACAGAACTGACCCTTCTGCATTGAAAATTTGAAGCAAGCTGGAACTGCGCTGTAGCTATAGTGTCTCTACGCAGTATGACCTGTTTCTTGTTTCCTGTATTGCTTCTGTAAAACCTAAAAATAGCATTTTCAAATGTAACTTTTATGTGGAAGCAAATTTTGTATGATGTTTTGTCTTAGACTTATCCTGGTATGCAGACTTTTGCAGCTGTATAAGGGTTTGCTCGGAGTGGTAGGAAATCAGTGATCGTTTTGAATTCCTTGTGTTTCCAACTTTGTTGATTAACTTCTAAGGTACCGGAAATTGCATGTCTGTGCATGTCATTGTTACATTTGTAGCGGTTTGGTCCTTGCTGTCCTCCTTGAACAGTTATTTTACCCAAGCAGAAACATGATTTTCACATTGCTCTGTATGTCCTCATACTGTGTCTATGGCCCCTAATGCGTGTAGGATACTTTGAAAGCTTGGTTCTCCTCTTCCACATGTAGAATGGAATGCCTGGCGTATCAGGTAGGAGGGCTGCGTATTTGATAGTGAAACTTGAGGCCCTCTCTCCCCGTCTCCTGCTGCTCTCTCCAAGAGGCCTCCCATGCACACAGACTCACTGTCCCATTGCAAGGCATCTCAGGAATCCTGCTGCTTCGTCTCAGTGGGCCCGTTCCTTCCATTTCTTTCCAATTGTTGGCCGGATTTTTTATTTTAATTTTTTTACACATAACTAACACTGATTCTCTCCCCCGTAGCTTGTTCTTTACATGTAACGGTTGCTCCAATTCGGGCCGTGTAGCTGACAAATGGGATGCGCAGACTGGAAGCTGTTCAAATGGTCTGTGCTTTCATTAAGCCTATTACGCAATACCCGTCCAGCCATTAACAAAGGAAGTATTGCATTATCCCCTCCAAGGGTGGGGAGGCAGACTAGACAGATGACAAATGGCTGCGAGGCGAAAGGTGACTTGTGTGTTGCTTTGGAAGCTGTGATGCCAGAACCTTGGGTTAGGAACCTCGGTCTAGCGGCGCCGGTGCCAGGACTGGGCAAGGGTTAGTCACAAGATTGTCGTCTCTTAGTCTACTCTATCAATATTTGAGTCGCTAATCATCAGACTGAGAATTAGGATTTTTTTTATGGGGAGTGAGTGTTGATCATGAGGTTTGTGGGGCTAGTGTATCATGCAGACAGGTCCTAAAAACAATACTCATCGATGATCACATGCCTTCTGGCTAAGAGCAGCTCTTCTGGAATTTTAACATTCACCAAAGTTTGGTCTTCGATGCTGGTCAACAAATGGATCTACACTCAAATTTGCTGGATCATAATTATCATTATTATTGGCATCATGGCAAAGGCTATGCCTCTCACTCCTACTCCTTGCATCCTCATTAGTTATTTTGTGTTAATCACTCAACTGTGTCAAACTGTAAAAATCCTGGTTCCCAAAACGCTGTTTTTTGGGCAGCAATTGATCATTCAAAGTAAATTGTTTTTTCTGAGTACTCTCAAGATTAGTTTTAGCCCAGTGCTAGGGACACTACTATAGGTTGATTTATGTTCTTTGACTACTAGAGGGCAGCATAGAGAAAAGCTAAAGCTGCACTCTGTGAGTCTTGTACCCTCAATAAATGGTCTTCACGTCGGTATTTAAGTTCTGCATTCCTCTGTTCCGATAATGTGAAGGCGGTCATGTGAGGCCGACGTGTCCTCCGCTCTTAGTGCCTGTGCTGCTCCCCTTCTTTGTTCCAGGTGGGCTCTGGACCGTCTTCACACTTGGGGGTGCCGGAAGCAAGCTGAGCCCCGACCAAGAGCAGCAGCCGCTGCCTCTGCCCAATCAGAGCCTGCTGTTACTGTTGGTGCTGGCCAACCTGTCTGATGGGCCCGACTGGCCCAATCCTTACCGACAGGCCATCAAGTCGTTCAAGAACACGCAAGGTGGGTGGCTATTCGCTGCCCCCCTCCCCGCAGCGCGGCTCTTTCCTTTGTGATTCAGCAGCCGTCATTTATGGATTCCCCGCCAGTCTGCCTGCTTCCTGAGTTTACATCATGCTATTGTTTATTTTTCCAGAGTTTACTTCTGTTGGTTTTTAAAGTTGATGTGGCAACGTGGCTCTGTGTCATTGCTAATTTAAAGGGACACATCCGGAACATTCTGCTGGCTTGGATGGCTTTGGCTGTTATTTAACTGTCCAGCTTTTATGCACATTTTAATTTCCGCATGCAGTTAGTTCCATGATACAGTGAGGAATGCTGGGAAAGATCCTCAGCTCCCTAGGATCCTGTCATGTATTTGAATTATTCATTTATGCTGTTGTGGTTTAAATTGCTTGGCAAAGACGTGTTAGCTTAGAATAGTTATTATTAGTAGTAGTTATTTATTTATTTATTTTAAAAAAGGTTTTTCCTTAATCCGAACAGTTAACCTGGACAAAATATGGTAATGCAGGTAAAAAGCTGGTCATCAGTGTGTTCCAGAACATCCTGTCCATGTGGAGTAATGTGGTTTGTCCCGTTGCATTGGACTTTTGCTCATAATGCTTAAATAATATCTTTGTTTATCAAGTAATTGTACTTGACGTTGACAGGGAATTATTTTAGTACTACTTGTCACAGCTTGCTTTACAATTGTTACAATTGCTTTGAAAAAGAGAATAGCTGTAGTAATAATGTGATATAGTCGGTTAAGTTTGGAGAGCACCCCTGATCCTAAATGCACCCCGTCACTTTCAGATACGTCGTCTATCCCATCACCGAACCCACATGCCTTCCAGATCAACTTCAACAGCCTGTACACGGCCCTGTGTGACCAGCAGAGGTCGGATCAGGCCACTCTGCTGCTGTATACCTTGCTGCACCAGAACACCAACGTGCGCACCTACGTGCTGTCTCGCACCGATATGGAGAACCTGGTAAGCTGGCGCCCCCAGGGGCTTCTCCTCTGCTTTTCACATTCACGTCCAAGTTCCGGCTGACCCGACTCCCTACATCCTGCCGTTCCGCTGCTTATTCCCCTTGGAACCCAAACACACTTATGCAACTGCCCCTGCTTTCCCATTGATAGATTTTCCGCACCATGAATTTTGTATTAATTATTGAACTAATATTTTGTTTGATGATGGTCCGATTGCGCTATAATTTTGAATGTTTTCATACCCTTGTCTTTAATTTGGGAATGACTGGTGCAGTATTATTATTTGAAACGACATTATTAATGTTTTTTAGTAATTAACGCAATTGAAATTTCTGCAATAGAGCAGCATGTCAGCGTCAGGGTGGTTCCGAGTTTTCGCCATATTTGTGCCAGTGGGTGTGGCTGTCTGGCTGAAGATCTGGGCCTTCACCACATTTCTAAACATTTCTCCGCAATGATGACACTGGCATTCCCGTTCACAAACATTACTCAGTCTCACTATTCACCAGCGAGTTATTTCACAATGTCTCCAAACACGAAGCACATCATTTCACCATCTACCAGTAAGTCACTTTTGGTATCCATGACTCATTGCAGCATAAATCGATTTTCCAAAAAAAAAAAGTTACATTAATGAATATTTTTATGTCCGCAATGGAACTATCAACTATTGACACCATATTAAACAATGATCGAGTTCTTCAGTTGTTTTTAAAAGAAAAAAAAAAAACAGCAATTCAGATTTCAGCTCCTGCGAATGTTTTTTTTAACTGAGCAGAGATCGCAGCGAGCTCTTCCGAGGCAGGAGCTCTACGACAGTGAGAGACTGAGCTGACGTAATGCAGTAATGCAGTGGCACCCAGGGAAAGGTGTCAGTATGCTGGGGGGGTGATCTTAGTCACCGAGGCTGCGCCATTGGCCCCCGGTCACTCCCATTGACATAATGGGACACAGGAGATGGCTGGCAGTTGCTCAGGAGTGTGAGCTGGCAGACGAGAGCTCACCAGGTCTTAAGCACGTCACTGAGCGCATGAGCCATTTCCCCTACAGTGACATGTTTTCTCCCACTCACCTGTGCTCCTGGGGAGGTTTTATTTGACTCATTAGGCTAATCATGTGCGTCAGCTGCTGGGGAGCTTAGTAGCACATCTACGTATCCTGCTTGTATGCAGGAAGGTGCTGTGAATTGCAATAGTTTCCAAAAATGGCGTTCCAAATTCATGTTGTTCTACTGTAGATGTGTGGGATCTTGCTGTGGGCATAAGCGTCACGGTATAGGTTATACTCATGGTATTTTTGGTTCAGCCGACACTCTTGTCTGCATATTTGGAATGCCGCGTTTCACACCAGTGTCTGACGTCATGGCAACAGACAGTCTATGAGCCTGGCGTTTTTTGACGCGGTCACAAAGATGCACCATGCGCTTGCAGTGCGGGGGTCGTGGTGATCTCTCACCGCAGCCTTCTCGTCACAGGTCATGCCCATCCTGGACATCCTTTACCACGTGGAGGACAGGAACTCTCATCACGTCTATATGGCCCTCATCATCCTCCTCATCCTCACGGAGGATGACACATTCAACCGATCCATTCATGAAGTTGTGAGTATGTGTGTGTTACACAAATTGTTTTGGTTTATTAGGGTTATTATATAAGTCAGTCTAACCTAATTTTGCAGGTAGTTCAAAAAATGTAGTGTCTTTGATTGATTTTGCGTCATTAAAATTGAACGTGAATGATAGTTAATTTTGCAAACCGATGTGTTGATTTTAAAGCCAACGCCTGCAGTGCAATTGTGTTTGTTTTGCCATGCATCTGTCTATAAGCAGTTGAATTTTGGGGTAAATCCCGTCCACCTTAACTTCAGTCGGCAATGTGCATGGAAGCATAACGTGTTTTTAAAATCTGGCCACACACATTTGTCGTTGCCAGCGTCAAGATGAGGTTGCATGTTTTTATAGCTAAATAATGACCTGCGCACAGTAAGTAACATGACGTGAAACGGATAAATCAAATATGACTTGACAGTTTATTTTAATAGCATCCACCCCCACGCTTCTATAAATAGACACAATAAGCTACATTTACCTCTCGTGTCTGTTGCATTAAGGAAAACAAGTAAGCTTTGATAATTCTTAGAAGTCTGATCTTGTCGTCTCTGTGGTTATGCTTACTTTAAGTAAGCAGTCTATTATGGGAAATGAATGTACTCACTTTTTCTTGTGCGTTTATTGGTAACTTTCCTGCTTCGTATCTTGTTCTTAGTTTTACCCAGTCACTGAGAACTTACCAGCGAGACAGTCGATACATGAATTTAAGTTTGTAACTAACAAAATACCATTACGTTTCACTTGTAATGTGTTACAGGGGTACTCTGATTTCTGCTTTATACTTTGTAACATTCATTTTTTGCATCAATCCGTGTGTGTTTTATCAAACGCAGATACCCATCATTAGTGTCATATGGGCTGTACATTTCTCTATATGTAAAACGTATGCCAGCAGCATATGGCAGAAATACTTGGTACCATCTTGATGTTGATGCTCCTCTGTAGTTTTGTTTTGACAATCTTTCACACCATCAATCGCCAAGCATTCAACACTAATGAAATATTTGTTTATATGCAATATGGTTCCGTCTTGTACAGTCATGTCTTGATAATAGACATGCAGCAATTGTGCCATTTGGAGGAATGACAACATCACAAACCCGATGGTCTGTGAAAAGCGTGCTCTCCGACGCTCTCTGCAGCCTCTTCCTCCAGTGGGCTTTCAGCGTGTTATGTTTAATTTATATCTGCTGACATGTCTGAAACCCCATTCGTTTTATCTTGTATCGAGGGCTGGAATGGGGCCAGTTCTTTTTGCGTGGTTTCCACACATTCTGCATGTTAAAAGGTAGCTTTGGGGTGAGCATCGCCGTTCAGTCTGTTTTGGTATATATGGTGAGAGATTTAGCGTTTGTATACTCAGTCTCAAATCGCTGTAGAGATGCGCATCATGCCGCACATTATATCGCAGTGTGCGTTATTCTCACGGAGTACAAAACCTGTCACACTCTGCATGGTTGGCGGCTGCTGTTTTTGGATCGGGTACATTTTCACTCCCTGAAATATGTGATGCTGAAAAAAAAAAAAGTGTACAGTTCATTAAATAGGCATTTTTTTCAACTGATCAGGAAAAAAAACATTGCTCAGATAAGTGTTGTGAGTATACGGATAAGCTTGTATTTGGTCTGTCAGCGTTATGGTCCTGCTGGAAAAATGTGGACAGTTTCTGTAGACTGATAGAGCTGAAATATGGGTGCTTTCTGGTTCTCATCTACTTTTGCAGAGCATTTGTGAGACTGCACACAGGGGGTACACCAGACTATATTCTTGTGTAGACCGTATTCTGGTTTAACCTATCACAGTTGCAAATGAAAATATGACACCTAAAGCCCTGGAAATATGTTCAAACAAGCTGTGGTGGGTCTGAATAATTAAAAACTCCTTCTGAAAATCTGTTTTGAACAGGAAACATGGCTTTTCCCCCATTCGCAGTAGTCTTTACTGTAACAGCCATTCTTCTGTGAATTAATGACTTTAATTGTAGGCCGGCTTCTGTGTTCTTTATAGGCAGGCTATTAAAATAGCTGCTAAGTAGCCTGATAACTGCAGCAACTGTACTGCCATCTTTGCAGGCTGTTTTTAATCGTTATGCTGAAAAGTATGCCTTTGGTCTCACCAAGGGTGCTCCTCTGTCAGGGGACTGAAACCAATCTAATGAAACATACATGCAGAAAGTCACATTTGTTCTACTGAGCAGGAGAATATGGCCAGAGCGCCCTGTGTTTTTTGCAGAGCACCGCTGATCTTGGTTTCTTCAAGGGGCTCGTTTTTCCGGATTAAGCCTCCTTTGACTTGTTTTCTTCACTAGGCAAGCAGGGGCAAGTCTGCTTCTGCTGGGAGATGTCGGTCTCCAGCCCAGTTCACCCATACCCGCCTTGGTAGTGCCGCTAATTACAGGTCATTGGCTACCAGCTACGGCAAGCTCAGCTCCATTTCTGCAATTCAGGTTTCCTTTGTGTCATGTTACCAAAGCATGTTTCACATTGTTAATTCCGGTTGATACAGAAGAGATACATTACATTCACGCAGTAGTATGACTGGAATGTGTGAGGTTTTCTGAGTATTATTTATATTTTAGGACATTAATTTTTTACGTCCTTCAGAGCAAGGAGCGACGATCCGTAACAATCACCGCATACCTCTTGACTTGTGCAAAAAATGACATGCGGCCACAGCTGATTTCTAGTGCTGTTATTTCACTACATTGCAAAGCAACACTTTCAGATCTGAAGCGCTGAGATATTTAGTTTTTAGTTGTGTTTTGTTGTACTTGTTGCTTGTATCACCTGTAGTGATGTCAGAATACTTTATAATGCAAATAGGAGATTTGCACATTTGTCTTTAAAACTGTACAGCTGGAAAATGGAATGCGCTGTTGTAGTGCATTAATTAAAAGGGGGAAAAAAAAGCGTGATTAATGTCAGCATTATTTTAGCATTTCAAACCTCTGTGACTAACCAAACAAAGTGAAGGAGTGTAAACAAGCGTGAAATCAGAACCCTGGCTAATCCTCTTGGGCTCGCTCTGTTTGCTGTAATGAAGAGAAGCAGGCCCTATCTGGTCACACAAAGATGATTTCATGCTATTCCTCTCCTAATTGAATGCATTTATAATGTTACAACCCTTGATGAATTAAAGTGTTTTTTCCCTTCAAAAGTTATGTTGAAATTTCTGAACTGGCTTTCTTAGCAGTGCAACATTAATTTTGAAATGTTTGCATGTGTGTGTTTGCATGAATTTTGTATCGTTGCATGCATTGTGGTAAGTGGATGAACTGTGTCAAAAGCAATTAAAGTCTGTTGTGCATATCTAACCTCAAAGTGCCTGTGAGGTCAGTAAGCCTTTCATTAGCATGATTTAAATGTAGCAACACCAGGACCCCTGAGTGTCACACGGGAACCATAGCCTTCACGTCTGTGAATGGCGCACGTGGCTGTACATCGCCATCAGCGCCTTGGCTCATTGTGCACTTACTCGTATATAAATGCATTAACACAGCCATTTGTTTTTATCCCTAAAATAACATCTCACACAGCCTCAAAGCAATCGGTGCTTTTACAGCTTCCAATAACTTGACTACCATTCGGACAGAGATCTACAGCGTCTTTTGGCTCGCTACCATGTGTAACACGGAAAGCCAGCCTCCGCCATTCCTATAGAGACTGGCACCTGGGCACAGTTCTTCATTGTGAGATGTCAAGAAGTCCTCTGGAATTAATTGTGAGGAGAGTCGCAGGCCTGTAAGACCTGTCGCCCACACGTTCTGACAGTTGATAATATTGCTGTTGCACTTGAGGTTACAGCACAAAACGATGCAAGCGAGTATCTACTCCTACAGGCATCCAATGTATGTTGGAGGATATTACCAAAATCATGTGACATTTTTTGGATTCATTAATGCATTTCCTTCCACGCAACCTTTTTCACACTATGTACATTTTGGTTCATTCCCCCCTCCCGGCTCTCCAAAGCCCTTGGTGTACACCAATTACTCCCCACCATTCCGCCCCCCCACCGCCCCAGATGCCATTAGGTCCTTTTCCTCAATCATCTCTAAATGCTGCAGCCAGAGTTGTTGTGGCGCAGGGTTCTGGGGTCTGCATTTGTGACCAGATTTCCTGCCCTCTGTTTCTCTCCAACCAGAAAGCATACTGTGCATCCTGAACAGTTCCTCCACATTTTTAAAAATTTGATTTTAAAGCATTTATGTGTTTTACTTATCCATGTAGAAAGTCACATAAGTATGTACCAGTTTGTGTGCATGCATGTATTTTAGCTCATTTTATTATTGTTTTCCAGTGTAGTTTTACTGTAAAATTCAGTGTCCCCCCACCCTCAGACTCACAAGTAAGACACAAGTGGTTGCCGTAGATGACTGGTAGTTTTAATCAAACCTTTGCAGAGCTGCTTAATTACAGCTTGCGTGCCAAAATTAGCACGTGTTGTGCCAACACCCACTCAAAGCCAGTCTAAAACTGCAACACCAGGGGTTAGTTTTGTGATCTTCTACCATAAGCAAACTACAAATGCTTATAATGATATCTATACTTACAAAGTATATGGCATGTTGCAGCAGATGTGTATGCTTGTATAAAGCCTTGCTTAAAGAGTTCAAATAGTAGACTGTGGGGTTTATTTTTGTTATTTCATGTAATGGAGTTGTTTAGCCGATGCTTTTATCCACCATGAATGACAGCTTACAATTATACGTTTTTACTTATTTAGATAGCTGGGTATATTTTGCTAAAGGGTCTCCTGAGCTCGGAAATCGGAAATCATTGTTGGTTGCAAGAGTATGTGCTTTACTGCCTGCTGCCTCAGATAAACCTTATGTTTGATGTCAAGTACGATGACACTAAATTAGCAGAGAGAATAAAAACCAGTTGTTATATTCTTGAAGTAAAAAATTGCAATTATGTTGCAAGCCAGACCTTTTGTGGGTTTGCTTCGCGAATATAATGAACATTAGATCGATTTTGATTTAAAATTTTTGTCATTCATGTAATTGATGGTGTTGTGGTATCCAACGTGAATTATGAAACTCATGTTCTTCAAGAATTTTAAGTCTTCTAGAATAACGGAAGTAATTTTACAGGAAAACTTGACCTCTGCCGTGCACGACGTTTGAATTGGCGCCTCTGTGTTTCCCTCAGGTACTCTGGCTACTAACTGTAGCTTGGGAAGGAGAGGAGTAACAGTGTAGTGCTACTGGATGCTAGCACTTCTGTGCCAGGGAGCTCTGACCACGATGGAGCCATCACCAGCTGTCAGTGTTTTACTTCTCCCTTCTGTACTCCCCTTGCAGATGTTGAAGAACATCACCTGGTACACGGAGCGCTCTCTGACTGAGATCTCCCTGGGAAGCCTCCTGGTCCTTGTGGTGATCCGGACGATCCAGTTCAACATGACCCGGACCAGGGTGAGTCTGTGGGCTCTCGTGAATCGTGTGGAGCTGATGGGGTCTGTCTTCCTGCTGTGTGTGCCCTTTTAAGAATAACCTAAAAACTCACTTTTGCTCTGGATAGTTGGTAAATTGCCGTGGCTTTCAGGGGCTGACAGCTGATAAGTGCTTTGTGTTTATTTCGGATCTGTCCGTAGGACAAGTACCTTCACACAAACTGCCTGGCTGCCCTGGCAAACATGTCAGCTCAGTTTCGCTGCCTGCACCAGTATGCTGCCCAGCGCATCATCAGGTGAGACTTCCTGCCAGCACGGCACATGCATGTTGGCAAGTGGATCAGGAGAAATCTTTGCTGGAGGCCAAATCACACTTCAAGCAAGGAACAAGAGAGTAATGTCTCATAACTCTTCTTATCTTTTATGACACCAGCTTGAAGCAGGGTCGTCCCCATTGGGCTGTTCTGTGGGGAGTGTGAATGGACGGGTTTGTGTCTGACCTTAGGACGATGCTAACGGCAGAACCCTAAGAGTATAAACAGCACTTACATTAGTTACTTATCAGCTTTACTCAGCTACATGACATGTAACCATATTGTCAACTTTTCTAGCCCCATCAGAGCTGAAAAAGCTCATATTCCCAAACAACCATTAGATCACATCTATCGCTCATGGTTCGCAGGCTTATTTATTTTTGCTTATCTTGTATATGCTTATTACTGTTATTAGTCATGTCACAATTGCATTAATGTAATTGGATGATATGACGCTCACTATATTTGATTTGTGCAAAAATTATACGTACTTCAGTCACTTGTTTATATCCACATTATTCTTTTCCACTCAGGTGGATTAAATATTTTTATTGTACATATATTTAATTGCAATCCTTAGTACTGTAGACATCTGATCAGTGAATTGAGATACAAGTGTTCCAGCTATGTTGGTAAATCTCATGTTCAGATTGACGTTGCAGATTACACTGGTCAGCCATAACAACAAAATCACTGAACGGTGAAGTAAGAAACGTGTGTCATCTTGTTACGATGGCACCTGTTATGGGCGCCATTATATATTCTGCAAGTCAACAGTCAATTCTTGAAGTTTATGTGTTAAGTTGGAACCAGGAAAAATGAGCAAGAATAAGGATCTGAGCGATTTTGACAGGGACTAAATTGCAATGACTAGACGCCTGGGTCAGAGCATCTCCAAAACGGCAGGTCTTGTGGGCTGTTCCCGGTACGTAGTGGTCAATACTTACCAAAGGTGGTCTAAGGAAGGCCAACCAGAGAACTGCTGATGAGGTCATGGGCGCCGAA
>JAODKF010000126.1:18067076-18078066 GCA_026779585.1 Mormyrus proboscirostris
GCATCAATTCAAAGACTTCTGGGTGGGTGCCTTGACCCTCAACAAACAGGCCATTAAAATAATCTGTGGGTCATCACCGGTTTGGCCGTGGGTGTGGGGGATTAGGCCTTCAGAATGGGCTGTGTGTGTTTTTGGGGGTCAAGTGAGACGAGGAGTTGCTCCGGGTGATTGTGGCGGAGCACGCATCTACAGGAGACACAAAGGCCATCCCATCCCCCCTGCTTTCTGCCAGGGGGAGATTAAGCAGTTTTATGTGTTTCTGCTCAGTTTCAGCGGAGGTCGTGGGGGTGGAGGACCCAGTAGCTAAAGAAGACGGCAGACGGAGAGGAGATGCACTGGCTCTCGGCTTGCTCTTAATAATCCGCCGCCGGCCTGCTGGCTTTGAATTAGAAAACCCCACTCCTGCTGAAGGAAATCCTGCCAGTTACTGTCTGTCATGCATGCTGGTTTGATGGACTATTCCATACGAAGTCACACAGACCACATATTTTGAACGCGAGTTTAAGTGTTCTGGGCTATTTCAAATGGCAGTTTTTGTGTCAACACACTGATGTGGGCACATTCCAGGAAATGGTTGCAGGAGAGAGGGTGGGGGTTTTAATTAGCTGGGGCCAAACACTGCAGTCGGATTTCCCTTACTGAAGTTGCGGTTAATCTGTTTTCGTGCACCAGTTTACTCTGGGAACGCTTATTAAAAGAAAGCACAGGGATTAGGGAACTGGACCGCACAGATGCCTTCCTATGAAAAAGCAACAGCAATAATGAATGGAATCAGTGTGCTTTTAAAGTTCATGCACTGGTAATACCACAATGGCTTCCTGTCTGTTGTTCAGTATATAAGGTCAAGAAAAAATAAATGCCTGCCATTTCGGACACGCCAAAAGTATTTGTGGAAAAGTAACTAAATTTCCCTCGCAGATCTGCGTTAGTTTTTTCCCGAGACTGCAAATTCCTGAGACAATTCAATTTTATTGCATACAAAAATAAATATAATTTATTGCAAATTTTAGTGAGGAACAAGGCTATTGATATATTTTTTAATGTACTTCTATGTAAGTGTACTGGAACGAAAGGTTCAGTTTTAGAAACTATCATAAATTATTTTTTGACACTACTAATTGATAGTACCGCAATACTAATTGAGCTAGTGTATTATTCTCTCTCAGTACTGGAATAGCTGTTTCTACATGGCAAACCTACATAAACATGGTAGGTCAGTGCGGGGTTAGTAAGTACTGCTTCCGCGTTATGTGAATAGATTCATGATTTGAACAAAATGCTAAATATTCAAGTTACTAATGAAACCCACATTCGAAATACACAGTGCGTTTCTAAAGTCTGCAGTGGCAGATCGTACATTAAAAAAGAACCACATCATGGCACTGAAGCCCAAAGCAAGGCTTCCTAATGATGTTACTACAGCAGTGTAAAGTGCTCACCCCATCAGAAAGGCAACGGGGAGTTTGTCCCAGTAAAATATACAGCTGTGTACTGGATGTCTTGGTATTTTAGTATAGCATTGGTGATTTCCGTGAGTACGGCGTTTTTCTGGGGTGACACCCTCAGTCCAAAGACATCAGGCTTAGTCACTGAATTTTCTGTATCTACCTTGGATGAGCAGTTGCAGGAAACGGATAACTTTAAAAGTAAACATGCATAAACATTGTGCAAAAAATACATAACTTGGGTAAACTCTGGTAAATCAGTCCATCTTTCATCTGCTTATCCTGGCTGGTGGGGGCTGGGGTTGGGGGGGGCAGGGGGCCTGGAACCAATCCCAGGCAGCATTGAGGCCAAGACTGACTAGAGGACACCCTTCATGGGATGCCAGTTCAACAGTGCATGGTGCGCACGCATGCACGTGTACACACACACACACACACACACACACAAACACACACACACACACACACACACACACACACAAATACACACACACACACACACATTCACACACACACAACTCCACCCAAATTCACACACACACACACACACACACACACACACACACACACATACATACAATGGCCAATTTCAAGAAACAGCCGTTTACCGCATGTCTTTGGACTGTGGGGGAAGACACCAAACTACCTGAAGGAAACCCACACATTAGTGTTACCCACTGAGCCCGCTTGCCGCTCCTTAGATATAATTTCCTTATAATTACAATCATCCATCCATCCATCCATTTTCTGAAACCGCTTGTCCTATTCAGGGTCGCAGGGGGTTCGGAGCTGATCCCAGATCAATCTGATCATGATAGAAATACTAATTTAATATTAGTATTTTACAGATATATCAGAACTGTTACTTTATAAATTATTAGTAATCAATTACTAGAAAGATTTCCTTTTGAGACAGGAAGCTGTGATTAATCCAGGCAGGGCCGATTTTCAGCGCTATTCCGACCCTGCAGCTTATGAATGTTCTGCTCTAGCAAAGCAGAATTCAATCAAGCTGGCATAAACGGTGCGGTAATGGCATTAGGGAGCACCCTGTCTGCGTTTGTTTTTCTTGGAGTCAGGGCGGGGGCCGGGCAGGCAGGCCAGTGGGCACCCTTGGTGCCAGTCAGACTGCGTGCCCCCCCCAGAGCAGAAACAATCCCAGCCCAGCAGTCCAGCACAAACAGAGGCTCTCCTATCTAGAAGATAAACAAGTGGGGAAAAAAATGCTTCCTCTCAGCAAGCGCATGTGTAAAGGCATTTTAGGGGCTGGGAGTAAGTAAGACAGCAGCTTTTTTCATTTAATGTCCAGCTATATTTCAAGAATGTGCTCTAGTAAATTTGCACAGAATCTGTCAGTACTGCCAGAATATTATTTTTTTTTTACCACAGAAAGTAGCGTGGATCCTGTTTTCAAATGCCACAGAGGCCAATGTAACACAAAACACGAATCACGTACAAAATGCATGATGTACGTCTCTTATATGGTATATGGTGTATATGGTAACCTGTACAAAAAAAGAAACAGGACATTTCTTTTACGAAGAGATTATATACATGGGCGAGGCATAAAAGTGTTCTCATAAAAGTATAATTAAATATGGAATTAAGGAGGGAATATTGATAATATACATGAAGCCAAACTGCTTTTATATTTGGAATGCATTACATTTTTTACATTTTATTTATTTGGCATAATCTTTGGTCCAAAGCGAGGCAGGTAATACATATATGTGGGAATGTGTGGCTATGAACCTATCACCTACTGATTTGCAGTAAAACTCCAATTAACACATAAAATGAACCAAGGTCCAGAGGAAAATACCATGTCTAAGACTTTGAGTTGTTGTTTTTCTCATTGAAGGCTCAGGATCTGCAGGACATGGCAGCCAGAAGTTTTCTATCCACTATCAAACTCACCACCCGGGTGGTATTGGGGTCCCGCCTCACATTGCTTTGAGCTTCAGTTAGGATGGGGAAAACCAGGGCGCTGGAGTAAGGGGTACGTGGCAGCAAAGGCAACTTGCTGCTCCTGCTAATGCACCATAAATCAATTTTCCACAAAGAGATATTGAAGTTTCTTTGGGGGCTTCCTTTAATCCACATCTTTTGTCTAATTAAAGTGTCTGACAGGAGAGCAGCAGGGAGTCAAGCAAACACCCTCCCTATTATAAGGACACAAGCATGCTCCATCCTGCCCATACACAGACGGCCATGTCCTGTCCTTGCCTTGGGAAAAAAAATCTGACGTTCGCACGTAAAAGCAGATAAGTCGGATGTTTGCGAAAAATATTCAGGTTAAAGTGGAATCTGCAAACTTGTGTGTCTTTATTTCTCTATCACTAGGGAATTTGAGGTGATCGAACTCACCATTTTCAAATTCAATCTTTCACATCATTATATAAAAAGACAATAATCGGCTCTGATCTCAAATGGTTCTTTTTTTGTTTGTGACCCATCCTGAGTGTGACACAGGGGTTACGCACTGGGCCTATATCAGCGTGTGTGAAGATGAAGAGTGTCACATTGCCAACAAACCAGGTGCGTAATCATCTAAGAAGGTAGATTAAAAAAGGAGGCATCTTAAAAAGAGCAAATGAACCTTGTTGTATCATGTGACAGAGTGCTGGTATAATAACCTGATCTTTACATACACCCTTCATCATGCAGCTCTTCTTAAAATATACTATTATTTTTTTCAAGCCTTCAGAAATGATTACTTGCCTTAAATATCAATGCATTGATCAGTCAGTCAGGTACAGACACACACAGCAGCTGACATATATACACAGTCACTTATGCAGTCTTAGACCCTCAGCAAATTAGAGGCAAAAGGCAGTTCATATAGTAACAGCAGCAAATGGAGAATTACATGTGATCAAGTGGGACTGTAGACTCTTCACACTGAGGTCTGCTTCACGTTTGCTGCTCTAGAGCTGTACAGACAGTCCCCAGGTCACGAACAAGATGTATTCCCCAAGTCTGTCTTTATGTCAAATATGTGGGTAAGTCAGAAAAATACGAGTAGCAATACAACACTCATCACCAGCCCTAGCAGTGCAACATCTGCAGGTTGCACTTGATAGTGTTGTATGTGTGTAAAGTGCAAGATGGAAAATGTGCAGCATAAACATAGTCGGGAAGAGGTGCAGAGATTATTGTGTTCATTGCTCTCTCTCTCTCTCTCTCTCTCTATATATATATATATATTTATATATATAGAGAGAGAGAGAGCGAGCAAGGAACTCCATACGCACACACACAGATGTATAATA
This sequence comes from Mormyrus proboscirostris, assembly GCA_026779585.1. Taxonomy (NCBI): domain Eukaryota; kingdom Metazoa; phylum Chordata; class Actinopteri; order Osteoglossiformes; family Mormyridae; genus Mormyrus; species Mormyrus proboscirostris. Next base: position 18,071,794 of record JAODKF010000126.1, read on the forward strand.
TATATCATACATACATATGTATATATGGCAATTTTAGCTTGGAATTCTTATTTGATATTTAGGAGACGAATGGCTCCTAACGCATAATGACAATAATGATTACGCAGCAATAATACAAGTAAGTACATACAGTGCGTACTGTCCCTCAAGCCCACGCCCTACTAAAGCCGCACAGTGTTTTCATGAGCATCACAAAGCACTGCGTGCATTTGTTATTACGAACCATTGTATTTCGTCGGAGCTGTCTATAAGCCCGGCATTCAGGCCATGCAGGGCTGTAATGCCATTTGCATTGCTCTGTCACCAATACTCATTATTTATCTTTGATACTTTCTTACTATTTACACTTAAATGCTCTTCTGCTTCAATCATTGCTCATTCTAAACATCCCATGATTGTTAACTAGTGCATTGTGTGTCAATGTTGTTAACATGTTTTTTTTCCCCCTCTGCACTTGTCCAATCTATCCATGCACTGCCTGTATATTTGCAGCACCACAGTATGGGAAACATGATTTCACATCACTCTACTTATATATAGAGCACCACAGTATGGGAAACATGATTTCACATCACTCTATGTATATATGCAGCACAGCAGTCTGGGAAACATTATTTCACATCACTTTATGTATATATGCAGCACAGCAGTCTGGGAAACGTTATTTCACATCACTCTATGCAGCGTACTGAATAATAACAAATACACTTTATTGAAATTCTCCTTCCACCTCCCCCATCTTGCCCTCCATGACACACATGTAGGTGAGAGCGAGTTTGGCAGCAAAGGGGAGTCACCTCCAATAGCACCAATGGAGCTGGGGGTGAAGGGCCACGCTCAAGGGCCAACAGACACGACTATCCAGTCACGGCCTGGGCTCAAACAAGTGACCTTCCAATCACAGGCACAGTCTTAGCTCTCTGAGCCGCGTCTTGAATTTGGTTGCCATGGCACGTGATTCTTCTGGTTGTCACTGTTGACTTCAGTATTTTCTGAGCACAAGTCGAAGTAGCTAGTTCTGTCAAAGCAAATATCCAGATATTCAGATGATTACGACAATACTCAGTAGGACTCTTGAGTGTCTCTGCATGTTGATGTCATGTATTTCCACAGGACTGGTGATGATCACTAATGATCGACTGCAACTTCCCCACCAAAACAGCAATGACATTGTGTCATTCATCAGTGGAATGAATGGACAATTGAAGCAGCCAGACTAGAATGAAACCCTGACAGAGCAGCCCAAAAACGTGGCATCATAAGTGTCTAACATCCCAGTGATCCCAGTCCAACATCTCAGTGAGTGTTTCTCAGCTTGCTTCTCGGGGACCCCTGGACAGTCCACATTTTGGTAGGGAGCAAAAATATGGACTGTCTGGCAGGGAGCAAAAATGTGGACCATCCGGGGGTCCCTGAGGACCAGGTTGAGAAACACAGCTGTAAGAACCAAAAAGAATTGGTTAAACTCACTTATATATTAAATGAGAAGTGGACTCCATATTTCAGGATATCACTATAGTTTATATATTTACAGTTTATATACTAGCATAGATATAATGACAGGTTATATAACATAACATATAAGTCAGCTGAACCTACAATAACAATTCCTTCACAATTCACGAAACTCTCTGCTAATACATGCTTACCATGACTGCCAAACCCATGACATCTGATCTGAAACACATAAGGTGAAGGATATTTCAGCTGAGGAACCAGGATTAAGTGAAAAAATAGCAAAGAAAACAGGGCGCACAAAAATAAGCACATGTACTTCAGCTTTTGGGGCGTAGCTGGCGTGTACAGAAGAAAAAAAAATTAATATCCACAGAGGTGTCACAGCAAGAATTAATTAGAATTATGGTATAACTGGCTTATCAAGTTAAACAATTGGCAAATGTTTTGCTTATATTTTGCTTAGATTTGCTTTAATTTTAGCCATTTATTTTTCTTTAAAACTACTATATTAGGTAATACTGCTATGCATGTTTGTTTAAAAGTATTGAAGGCATGGTTTGTTTTCAAAATGTAGAAATGCCTTTCATAATTGTATTTATATCTGAAATGCTTCTTTTATAGGAAATATTTCAAAATAAATACACTTTTCCCCTTAAGTTGTTAAATGAAATGCAGATGTTATTGAGGTAGAACAGTCACAGGGGCAGAGGGCAGGAGTTCAGTAATTTTCAAGACTTAAAAAGATTGTCCATAGCGGAACTGCAGTTAGATATATTGCATAAAAAACTGGCTATATTTTTTTTCTTTCTCCGACTACTGTAAAAAAAAAAAAAACAGAATAGAAAATATAAACTGAAAACTTCTTAGTTTTATCTTTTATTTGATATTGTTAATTTACTTGTAATTTCAAGCGTCTATTACACGTAGAAAACAAACCAGTACAAATTTTCACTGTGTAAAATGTTTCACATGGGAGCTTTGCGCACACGCGTAAGTAAGTGCAGTTAAAATTAGCTTGAGGTCAGTGAGCACTGGCCACTATCAATATGGCGTGACATATCATCTACCCCTAACTGAGCAGCAAATAACTTCATGCAAAGTAACTAGTTTGTTTTCCTGTTTTTGATTCTGCATTTTGCAGCAGTTGGTTTTCACATAGGCAGCCTGGGTCCTTCCCCACCATGTTCCTGAGAAGCCTGAGAAGAATGCCAATGAAATGTGTAGATGGCACTGGCGTGAGAAGACCTCTAATTGGATCCGTACTTCCTGGAATGTCTTTCAACGGATGCGGGGGGCGGGGGGTAGTTTTCTGACGTACTTCCATGTTCCTCTCATCCTGAATTCTAAACAAACAGAGACAACGGCGGAGAATAACTACATGGTTATTCAAGCTAACCTTTACCTCGATTTCTTGATGTAGAGCTCGTCTGATGTATCGGCTATCGTGCTGTAAGTAATTTTACAGTCCATTACCATAGAAATGGAAGTCATTGATTTTATGTGTAGGAAACACAACTCATTGGGTCAAGGCTGTCCACAGCTCAGTCTGTTGATCGTGGTTTAACAAAATTATGGGTAAGACCAAAAAAAATGTTTCATTTTCAACACAAGGTAAAACAAGCAAAAATATAATGGCCATTGATTCATGAAAAGGGAAACAATTGGTACTTGCAGATGAAGGACTGGGTGAGTGTTTTGGGCAAAAGCAGGTTATTGTGCTTCTTTACCTGCTGATAATTGAATGAATGTAGCTTTTCACTACACCTGGCACTGGATAATAAATATTACCCCTGTCTCCCTGTATAAAAAACTTACTCTCTAGTTCCTAAGCCACACTTTTCCCAATGAAATGGTAATTCCATAATACAATTAATTTCTGGATTGCAGTCGACTATGTATTAAGGACCCAAACATCACTATTTATGCCAATCGCAACTTAATTATTCCAAAAAAAATCATGTAGACAGTGCATTGAAACACCTCTTTCATTATTGTTCACTTTTCTGTATTGGTTTAAACCAGATGTTTGACGAGAACATTTCAGGCTAGTAACCTCATCCAATGTACGGTCACAGCCTTCATCCTGAGATTAGAAGTCTTCTTCGCTAGATTTAGAGTAATAAACACAGACAGGGTCTCAAGGTACCGACAAGCATGTTAAGAGCCGGAGGGCGGCTCCACCGGCGGCAGGACGCCATATTCACACACTCGCTGCACTGTAGAACAATAAACTTATGACTGACGTTGATAATGGCATCTCAATGAAACACTGCCAGTTTGTATTGGAAACAATATTACACACTGGAAATGATACGAAAACCAAGCGTAAATGAAAAAATAAAATTATTAAAAGTTAAACTATACAAGTTATTAGTACAAAAGTTACATAACTTAAAATTAAGTTAAATATATATAAAAATAGAGGATTCTCTGGGTAGCTTATTAGGACGGATGGAAGCTGAACCGCATATAATACAAATTTAATAAATCCAATAAAAATGGATGAAAAATGTTTCATTTTTGTGCAATGCTCCCTTTAAACAGGACCTGTTACATATTCTAGACAAGCCTGTGTATAATTAAATTCATAATAACTCTGAAAATGTAAATGAATTAATCCTCTCTGCCTTTTGTCTGCAGGGTCAAAGAATGGGAAATGCAATAATTATCCAAACATTAGATACCAAAACACAATATTATTACTGTTATGTATTTACTAATGGTTATGTAAAATCATGTATGGCTGTATATCTTTGCTGTGTTGAATGCCAAAATGATGAGAACTGGACATCTTTATTCAGCAACAGGTTTCACGAGTTGATTGTAAATTCATTCTGGTGTTAATTAGTGACCTGCTGCTTAAAGCTTTACACAAGTGCTCTTCGAATGCTTAACATATCTGGTTCGCCTAGCTGTCAGTTTATAAGCGATACGAGTGGCTGTGTTTGTTTCTGCTCTGTTCTTCAGTCATGAATTGAAGCAGTAGGGCAGAGCGCAGACATTTCCTCTGAGATAAGCGCCCCGCCGAATCACCCTTTGGGCTCCGGCCCAATGTCCGAGGATACATGCAGCTTCTCACCCATCATAACATCCCTGCTGCAAAACTGCACTTTCATTTTGAGCAGCCATAGCAAGACTCCGGTCAAATATGCAGACAGATTTTTGACTAAGTAATTTTATCTATGCCTTTATATACTTATAGACATGTTGCATTGAAATTAAGTTCTAGTTGCATGACTTTGCTCAGGCTTATGAATCTATATTGATGGTCTTTTTCATTAGTGGTATATAAGAATGGACAAAATTAACAATAAAAGGCAATGCTTGGCAGATTAACTCATAGTTCTAATTCTGTGTTTTTTTCCAGTTGTCACAGGTATTTATTTTCAAGTTTTAGCTTTTGGGATAATCAAAGTCATTTCATGCAGCACTTTCACATAGCATAGGGAATTCAAATTTCAGGAATCTAGCCTTCAGGTAATCAATAATTCTGGTATCTACTATCCATCCATCATCCATCCATCCATCATCCATCCGTCCATGACTGCTTATCCAGAACAGGATCACATTAAGCCTGGACGCTATGCCAAGAAGCACAGGGTATAAGGCATGTAACCAACTTGGATAAACATCTTAGAAAAGAACGGATACATATATTCATCTGTCTTCCATAAACATTAAGCCAATGCAGGGTCGCAGTGACCCCTGGAAGCACAGAGCACCAGGCAGGGAAAAACCTTGGAGGTGATGTCCATCCTTAGCAAGAAACACACAGATATTTGCACCAGGTCACCTAAAACATATGTCAGTGGCTGTTTGAAAGTGTTTAATGTGAAATATCTAGACACAAAAGTATTCTTAAATGTCAAAAATAAATGAATTATTGGGTAATAAAATTGGTTTCCTCATACAATGCGACTGGTAGTCTGTCAGCGTTCATTAAAAACTGGTTCCAAACTGTATTTGGTTAATTGCAGTGTGAAAACGTATACTTCCTGAATGCAGGGCGCTGGCTGAATGCCAGCGCTATATGCAAGTGCTTCAGCTTTTGGTAAGCAAGTGACCCAAGGCTGCTGTCTAATTAGTTTTTCTTTTTAGTAGGTTGTCCACAGGGCACAGGGAGACACTCCCACTTTGATTGACGATGAATTGGAATTGTCGCTCCTTCTTCTCCTGCGTTTGGCTTTGAAGCGTTTTATTTGGTTAGCTAACAGGTTTCATGTGTGGATTTAGTAGTTTTGGTGACTTGTTCGAATTCGCATGTTCACCATCAGTGAATCGATGGTGTTGTGAGGTTATAACTGTTCTACACTGTTACTTTGCATCTCTGCATAAGCAATTTGTTCCTACCCTGTAATTGCAGAGGTCCCCTTCAGTAATTTTTGCTGATGGTGATAGACCGGTTGCCATCTTGCAATCGATCTGGAAAAACGCGGCTGGGGTGGTCTCCCTAACTAAAGGAAGATGAAATAATAGGTTATATTTACATTAGATATATGGGTCAAGCCAACACCCCCCTCCCCCCCCATGCCCCCCGCACGCGCGCGAACATCAAACGCTGCCTATACTCCTGCTCCTTAGGTAACGAACTGACTGGTTATTTCCTTACAAAAACAGCATTTCGCAAGCTGAACACCGGAAGAAGAATAGAGGACAGAGGAGCTTGAACTGGCCAAACCCGATCTGCAAATTCAGCAGCCAGCAAGTAATTGTATGTTGTGATGTTTTTAGATGTCATCCTTATTATTATTATTATTATTCGTTGAGCTCAAGATTCTGCTTCAGTTTATTTGTTTGTCCCAAAACTGCACACCC
>JAODKF010000126.1:18090153-18103433 GCA_026779585.1 Mormyrus proboscirostris
ATTTCATTTGACATTGTACTAGAAGGAACAAACTGACTGAACTTTAAAAATTATATTACGTGGGTGTTTTGTCTGGAGGGTGGAGATGTAAGGAGAACAAGGAAGCTGCTGTCAATCAAACACACAATGTCTAGCAAAAAGTCCATGACCATACTTTTGGGTGTTTCTGTAAGTCTGCCCGAAAGCAAATCTGTCACGTTGAACTATCTAGCATTAAACAATTATGTTCAATATTAGACCTATATTTGCATTCTTAGATCAAACTACTGAAAAGGAGTAGTTGTTTGCAACTAAAGAACTGATAGGATATTCCTTGTTTTTTTCAGATCCAATATATTAGTGAAATTCCTGATAGGTTAAATACTGAATTGCAAATCATATTACAGAACAAAAAATTCTTAGAAATTGTTCTAAGAAATTTATTTTTCAATAAATAAATAAATAAATATTAAGGGTATAATAACTAGGAGTGAATATCACTGTTTCACACTGTATACTTCAGAACTTTCTGGACTTTCAGCACTAAACGCAAATCCCCTAAATGTACAGGTGCTCTCCGATTGTAACTTATAAAGAGCAAAGAGCATCAAAATCAGGAAAAAAAAAAAAAACACAAACTAAAATCAATAAAAGCAGGGCTTTCATCCAGCTGCGATCATTAAGGTCAGTATATCCTTGGTGAATTAGGCAGAGCTCTGCTTTAATGATCTCACACCACTGAATCTTTGTTCTTAGAAGAAAGGAGGGAGAAAAGCTGAAAAGTTAACAAAAGACAAAATGTGAACAAAGAAATCAGAGGTATTATTATGCTCATAAAATAAACTCACGTAGGAATCCCAACCACGCTACGTCTCATTTGAACATCAACTCCAACAATGTCTCCACTGTGAAGGGCCAACAATGTTATAGTTACAGATGGAGATCTGTAGGCCAGCCTGGTACCATTGTCTCCATCGAGCCAGTAAGTGTCAAAGAGAATAGCATTCTGGGAGCTGCGTGAATGTATTATTGTTACCGCCCCGTGGCAGGAGCGAGCCTGCAGAGACAATCATTCTTGACTTTGCGGGTGGCTCCCAACTGGGTATTTGGCCTAGGTTAACAATGCAAAGGTTAAAGGCAGAGCAAGACTCAAATTAACAAGCCTGTGACACAGTACAATAACACTCACTGTTGTTAAGCCACCGAATAGAAGCTGCCAGTAGGGGTGTTAGCACTGGAAAACGAATGGAGAACATATTATATTACCTCATCTGACGTTATTTTCATAAGCATTCCATCAGCACTGCATTTCAATTACGACTGTGTATTATTCAACTGAGGCATAGTTACTCTGAGAACTTACACAGCAGCAGAGGCAATATCATTCACCAATCGTCACATTTTTTTTTTCCACCCAATTACAGGCTCAGCTCATCGTAGGCATGACACCTTATAGAGCAGAAGTTTTCTCTGTCATGCAGGTTTCTATTGACCTTTAGTCTATTTCACGGAGTGCTTGGAATTAGTACCGAGGGTGTGCATGAATCGGTGGAACGGTCAGTCTCTCTGCTGGCCGTCCGGCAGACACACCTCTGCATTTATAGATGTAATTAAACATTTCATCGGGAAAGGTGACGCCAAATGATGGTACGTGGGGAATCATTTCACAGATACTAAGAATGTACACTGTAAACTGCCTACAACGTGTGTGTGAGAAAACACTAGGCTGGGGGGTCTCAGGATAACAGAGCACATGCACGCACGGACGGACGCACGCACACACTCACACACACACACACACACACACACACACACACACTAGTGCAGCCTGGCAAACAGCTGCTTTTCATGCAAGGCTCTAGGGAGACGGAGACCTAAGCTGCTTTTCATTCTTAGGAACGATGCCAAACTAGGAGGAAAGATTTCCCCGCTGACAACACCAAAGCTAGACTACGGCATCTACTTCAACAAAAAGACGGGAATATTGAGTCCAGGGGAAAATGCAAATGAACATTCAAGAAATGCATACTGGACACTGGATCACAAAACCCCCAAAGCTGCAGTTACCACGGTAATATGGGCCTGGATTTTTTTTGTAGAGCTGTAACAAAGGAACAGATTTCTTTTTTTTTTTTTTTTTTTTGAGATTTGGATTCGCGGGCAGATTTTTCTATTCGGCGATGTGGTTACTAAGAAACAGGAGGTAATTATTTACAGCATGGCAGTCCATGCGGTCAGAGGCCTTTTGCATCATACCGTGGCGAGAAGAAAAAAATGGAGAAGTAACTAAATACTTCCTTTCTTACTTATTCAGTGAATTATTGGCAGAAGAAGAAACTTAAGAAAATAGCTCTTTGGACTGCTCGCAAACAAGCTAAGAGTGCAAAAACAATGCCATCTGATCTGCATTTTTACATGGGGGGGCGGCAGAAGATATTGGGCAGCTTTTTTGGGTGGTCTTGTCTGTGTTTTTGGACTCAGATGTTGCACAAAACACCCATTTTGGTCTGGCCTCCTCTATTCTGGCAACTCAAGGCTGTATAATTCTAATTCCGTGGTTCATAACCCTGATCCAGGGAATCCTCTGGATTTCAGTCCATTTGACCTTCTAATTAATTATGTATTTTGGATCACTGTAAATCTATTGATTTAAATGTGTCAGCCATGTATAAAGTTATTAGATATACCAAGATATGTTTTTACAAAGTCTATTTTTAATCATGTATATATATTTTTACACTTAACGATATATCCAATAATGAACAGTAGTTAATTGGCCATAATTTTTGCCCCAGCTTTAAATAAAAACCAGCAGGACCAGCGTGTCACGCGTCTGTCACATCGCAGGTATGAAAATGTCACAGATGGCTTCTTTCAAAGCAGGGAGGACGCAACACTTGGCAACGGTGTCACCAGCGAGTCATTTTTAATGAAACGCAAAGGTAAACAAGAACTCCCCCGCTCTTCATGGGCAGAACTTGTTTATGGAGTTCCCTTAGTGACTCGTGGCAGGCTGATTAGATCGGTGACAAGAAAGCTGAAGAGATAAGTCTGCCGACGCTCTCACAGTAATTGACAGCAGGAGGATGGCGCTCAGCGCTGTAACACGGCTCTGAGCTGTTTGTCGCACAGTCTGACACCGACTGGCACGACATGATTCAAGCGGCCGCCAACACACTCTCCAGCCCCACCCCTCCGAAATGGCTGTGAAACCCATCAGTCAGCCGTGACCCTGCAGCCAGTCACCCAATGCAGACAACCTAAAGGGTTAAGTATTCACCTTCGCCAGACATGAAAGGCCCCTTTGGTTGTTATTGATACAGTTGATAGATGGAATAGACAGATTGATAGATCCAGATTGATCTATCTAGGCATGAAACACTCCTTTGGCATGTATAGAAATAGATGACAAAAGGACAGACAGACAGAGTAGATCCATCCATCCGTCCGATAAACAGACTGATAGGTATTTTATTAATCCCAGACTGAATGCATAGCTCAGCTCTCTTCTTCCCAGCGCATGAAAGGTTGCAGATGAATCCTGGACTGATGTATGTGATGTATGTATGCGGTTCAGCGGCTCGCTGGGTGGGACACTGCGGTGAGCACATGGCTCCAGATGATGGGTCTACAGGCAGGAAGAGGCCGTCCAGAGCTCCGCAAAGGGGATGTGGAGCAGCACAGGAGACAGACAGTCTGACTCTCATGCTCTCCCTGCAAGCGCAAAGAGCTTATGTGGGCTTTTCCGCTCAGCATCTCCGCATCACGATGGTAGAGAGGGTATGACGCTGAAACCTTCTGACATCAGGATACACCAAATGAAGATCAAGATAAATAAGAAAACATCTCGCAGTTCAGATCCAGATAATTTGTGTTTATTGCTCTACATTAGCTGTTTAATATTTAGGTTTAAATCAACTGTTGACTGCATTTTGGCTGAAATTTGATGTACTCTGCATTGCTTTGTATATTGAAAATATATTTGAATTCCACATGAGAGTCTTTTGAAGGCTAATTCATCCAGATAGCACACTCTAATCAGTATTCTGTAAAAGGCCGTCAACTTAATAAGATGAAGGAAAGATCTAAACTCGCACTGTTATCCCTCTAATTAATGACAAAGTGCGTTTACTGCCTAATATGCAAAGACCGGCTAAAAAAACTGACAGGCAATTCGCAGCTAGACACAAGGACAAATCTCAAGACACAAAGAGATACAGTAGCGGTCAAAGGTTTGGACGCACCGAGCAGCTAATAAAGGAGACTGATAGAGTTGTATCACATGACCTGGCCACCTGACCTAAACAGTACAGAGGGTTTAGGAGGAGTTTGGCCAGAAAATGAAGGAAAAGCGGCCAATGAGTGTTCAGCATTTATGCGGGAGCTCCTTTACTACAGTCGGAAAAGCTTCCCAGGAGGCCACCTCATGAACCTTGCTTAGGGGGGACGGTAGGGTCAGCCAGTCCCTGGAGTATGTCAGGTTAAGGGTCTTGCTCAAGGATCAATAGGATCAATCTGCCAGTCCAGGGTACGAACCAGTGACCTTCTGAGTCTCAACCTACAACGCAAGCGCCCAATATATATATATATATTTTTGTTTCTTTCCATGCATTCCATGTTTTTTATTTTATAATTTTTAATTATTCTAAAATGTAGACAACAGATAAACCTTTCTATTGGTGAGCGTGTCCCAACCTTTGACTGTAAACAGAAAGCCATAAGGGGCGTGGAAGAGAATCAGCAGATTCAGGAAGGCCAGTGACTCCTGGTCTGGTTGGGAGAGCCTGACACTCACATAACACAAGAAAACACAAGAAAACACAAGACACGGTTCTTCATATTATAGTGGCTAGATTTTAATATACCAAGGTTGTGATGACAGCCACAACAGTCCTTGCAGTATAGCACTAAGTTTCAGCCCATATAGTAACCAAAACAAAAAAAACAAGACAAAATGAAAAACTGCAGCAATTATATTGTTTTGCATATATCAAAATTCATTTACAAGATGCATACAAATCCAAATAAAATGTGCAAAAAAATTTAAGGTTTGCTTATTATACTGAGGTATTCAAATCATGCTATTGTTGTTTCAGAAAAGCAAAATAAAACTGGAGAGAATAAATGTCATTTAAAAAATGGGGCTATTCAAACGAATTTCATTCATCTAAGTAGGTTGCAATGTGATATTGTGGGTCGGATACTGTATGTTGCGTGTTGAATAACTGGAGAATATGGAGGATATTTTTTAGTTGTATAAAATATTCAAGAGAAACAGAGAGAATATTTTACTTAGATAATTACATAAATTTAGAAATTCCCCAAAACACACACACACAAATATGATTATACATGTAAAATTACCATCCATATTCTCCAAGCACAAGACGAAGACAACGTGAGTTATATTATACAGTATGTCACTGTACTGTCCTTAACAAGGGAACTTGTCGTCCTTCTTAAACAATGGCTTGCCTTCAATGTGCACAGAGAGCCATTGTTAGACATGTCATTTTCATTCATCTTATCAGTTTCCTCCGGTCAAGGACCACATCACCTACTGCTATTTGCGAAAGAACACTTACTACAAAACCATTACCAGAACTGCTTTAAAATTTGAGCAAATTAAGACCAACCAAATCAGCTGAATTTTACAAAAAATGGGTATAGCCACGACTTATCATGTCCTTTGGTAATGTTCCCCCATGATGTGAATAGTTAAATTTGACTACTGAACTACTAAATGAAATTAAAACAAAATAATAAATTAAATTCAGACTAGTTATGGAAAACCGTATTTCAAACCGGCCTGTAGACGAGACAGGTATATCTACATTCAGGACTGAAGCAGATCAAACATCTGCAATATTTTCCTGTTTGCATTGAGACACCATGAGCGGTGTCTGGAACTAGACTGAAGTGTCACATATTTGCGCTACATGAGGTGCCGTGTAATGATATTAATACACCAACAGAAGGCGGTGAATGGTCTTAACATTTGTATCTTTGATCACTAGTCGCACACCAAACTAATGTATAGACAAGAGGTCACCTTGTACCTTGATGTTCGTGACAGCGCAGCTGTTTTTGTTTGAATACATTGACTCAAAGGAGAAAAACACAACCGGGGAACACATGCAGATGTGTCTATATCCCCTGGGTCTTTCGATTGGTGCCTCCGAGCCGTGTTGCGAAATCATCGGATTTTGCACAAGTGCCGACACAACGCGTGAGCTCACCTTGGGATAGCACTTTGCCTTCAGATCTCCTTTGATTGGCATTAGAGAAGTACACGTTCACCAAGACCTGCGTGCAACACGATGAACGACAGACTCAAAAGTCGAGACCCAAAAACCTAGAGATTCAGTAGAATCTCGGAGACACGGAGATTCAGGCCTGAGTGCTATGAGAACTTTATAATAGATGTATCAAGAAACACTGGAATGAGAAACACACAGACTGGAGACCCATGGCCATGTGTAAGATCTTTCCTTTTTGCTTTTTTTTTTAAAAAAAGGGTGCCACGTTACAATAAGGCTACCCATATAAAGAGGTTATGAATGGTTTATAATCTGGTTATTAATTAGGTGGTAAAACTTTGTAAATTATTAACAGACAATTTTAACACAGTTAAAAGTCATAACACACTTTTCTTTTATTAATGAGTTGCTACCATTTACAAGTGGCAAAAGGGAGCCTTATTGTAAAGTGGTACTGAAAAAAAAAAAGAGTATAAATGAAATAGACGAATAGAGTTGGATGTTAATGAGCAAAACTTAAAATGAGTAGGTTAGAAAAGCTAATGACATTTCAATCTTTGGGGCTGTTCTATACCACCTAATCTCCAGTATTTTTGAAAAGGGGACTTGGCAATTGAAGACAAAAGTACCTGAATCGTACTTCAAGGTAGCTTTTTCATATTTTCATTAATTCATCCTGGAAAAGATGCAACGACATTAAGTTTTTCCTAAATAAACTACCCAGAAAAAAAGAACTGCCTTTATGCAACAAACATATTGAGCCTATATTAAAAATATCATAGTTACAATGTTAGGCACAATGTACTTCATTTGAAACATCAAGGACAATAGGGCAGATGTTATGGAAGACGGTATACAATTTTAACGTTTCATTAATTGTTTGGATTTTTAAAATGATTTACTGTATTCCATTCAATGAAGTTCATGCCCACTCAATTTTGCTGGTTTTAAGTCATCTGCACAGTAATTCACTAACTCAGAAGCCATAACAGGCCATCTTCATAACTCCACCTTTCCAGATTGCAAGGAGCGAACCAATCAATGATCTAAACCAATTAATGTCTAAAATGAAGTTTCTATGCTGAGGTTCTCCAAAACCACTACAGGAGAGTATTTGTGTTACAGCCTACATGTAGATTATAGGTGTTGACAAAACACAAAAACAATCATTAAGGAAAAAGAGAAAAACACATTGACACCCAGCATGAAATTAGGAATTAAATTATGTACAAAGGAAACCATCATTTACAAACTCCAATCAGTGTTTTTATGGAATCATTTAAGTTACAGAGCATTTCATAGAAACTTAAGGGTAACAATACTTTAAGCTCTTAGTGCTATATTGGTGTAAATTAATCAGGTTGAATATATAGTACAATTCTTAATTCAGTAACATCACAGTCTGTAAATAGGAAAAAAAAGGTTTTGGAGAGACAATGATTGTAAATTTAAAAAAAAAAAAAAACACTAATGTTTGATTTCCTGAAGAATCTAATTTCAACCAAACAATAAATTATTGTTTAAAAGATATTACTTATTTGAATGTTTGAAAGTCATAAATATGAATGACGACCTATGGATGATTACAAAGTTAACGCAATAAACCACAAACACATGGATTAAATAAAAACCTGAGAGTATAGTCAGGGTTTGATAAAGGAAGTTGCGAAGTGTTGCTGAACTTCATGTTGCTTGGCAACAGGGTCACATAATGTAAACAGGGTAGTACAGTGACAGCGGCCTGACAGGAATTAAAGCGTCACAACAATGACATCAGGTGCTGCTCTCTGCCCCCGGTCTCCACACACTTCCAACCACCTGTTAAATCTGCCAACTGCTTCACAAGAACAAGCTGAACTACAGAATATTATGCAAAAAGTAGCATTTTCAACAACAAAAGAATGTTTACGACTAAAATGTCACTTTAACAAAGAGGGGTATTTTTCAGATTCTTCTGGGAAAAAAGCTTACAGTTTGCATTCACAAACTTCTCCATGTACATTAATCAGTGTGCAAATGGACAGGTGACTTCATATGCATGATATTACTTACAAGCCTTTTAAGACAAATCAAAAGAGATTACAACTTAACAATGACAGGTTATTGGTATTCTGATATAGGAAAGCCCAAACCCTTTTTTTGCAATTATAAACCAGGAAGTAGGGCTTCTTTTCGCTGCTGGGTAGCTGTGAGCAGGATATGATGAGGAAGAATAACAACCACGAGCTTCTTTAGTCTGGCACCACATGGAGGTAAGACAGAATCAGACCCATGTCAGCAACGGTGAATCCCAAGAAGGGATCCGCTAAAAGACAGAATGGATGCAGCAGCTCGGATTCATCTCTGCGGGATAAAGTTCAGGCTTACTCAGCAGACCTAACTAGTGGAATCATTAAGCAGTTAATTCAGGAAGCACACAGGTCATGACATCATTTCCTAACTGCCAGTCCAGGATGTCAGAATATGACTGTTCAGTTCCCTTTCGCTGGACATAAAGGCTGAGCTTAGATCAACATCAGGATCTGCACCGAAATCCACATCGCGGAGCTAGCAAGGGCGTTTACCCAACTGAAACAGCATACCTTAGCCAGTTTTAACCAGTTTGCCTTACATATAGTGTTATAGTATAACCGTAGTAAACAGGCTGTGTATGTCAGGCTCAAGGGGTAATCAAACCAAAGACCTTCTTCAAGCATGTGAATTTGGCCCCATTTTCAAGAAGAAATTGAAACAACGCGTGAATGTATTAATTCAATGCAAAAGCTCAGTTATTTTTGTTATTTCAAGTATTAAATAGTTATAATAATTTAAAGCTTAGGAAATAAATCTTTCGGATGTCATTGTCCCTAAACCTGCTTTAATGCAAAGCACATATGGCAGAATCCAGTACGTAGAATGACGATACGCATGGTCACCAGCTCCACTTCCCACTCAGTCCCATGTGCTCATGTTTTAGGTTGATTTGACGTTTATCTTGTGTGATCTTCACTGCAGTCTGACGACAGGCATCAGGCACTGTTGTACTTTTTTTTTATTTTTAGGGTTACCAAAGCAGTGTCCTATGCACATTTTCTACTTTTTTGCTTGTAACTACACTAAAAAAAAACTGAATTCAGGGCAAAAAAAGAATCTACAGTGAAATGCAAAATGGCATTTGGAAGAATTGAAAAAAACAGAAACAAAACAATTTTTTCTCTGCATATAAAGTAACACTACTGTTACTTTACATGTTAATTTTATAATGATATTCCCAAGTTATGCCTGCAGGCAACAAACTGCAGACTATTATTCTGGTAAAGTGCAAAATATTTGCCATGGGTCTTGGCAAGATCAGCTTTCCTGCTTGTATCTATTTTATGGTTAAACTACCATAGTATCAGTTCATGTGCTGTGAAATCTCCCATATTAGCTGGGTATGAGCTCTTTAAATGAATCATCACAAAAATGAAACAAAAAGAATCATAAATAACTTTTTGAAACTCCAGACAAATCCCAGAGTATACTTGAGATGAGCCGTTTCCTTGGCAACACTAATGCAGATATTTTTTAATAGAATCATGCACGACTCCGAAACAGTGTTAGATCTTTAGAAAATGTATTTATGCATTATGACCTTCTGTCAAATCAATTGTCGATTCTGCTTTTTTGAGATCATGAAGCCACTGCATCTTCACTTCAGCCTTGATTTGCTATGTTCTTCCACAGTTTAATAGCATGTTTCACGGTTATTATGTATGATATCACTATTTTCATTTTTCTTCTCCCACTGTAATGTTTTCCTATATTTCAGTCCCTCTTGTAAAAATACACACCTCCTATGAAATAATTCACTGCTTTTCTAATTTATTACCACACTGTAAACAACTCCTTCCTCAATCCTTTGTTTTTTTTTGGCCCATTTATTGATTAGAAATTTATTTCAATTAACACATTAACTTTATCTGGAAAGTAAAAGACACTTTACAGGAATAAATGTTCAAGTCTCGCTGCTTCACACCCAGCATTTCATCAACAACACATATCAGGCTCCCTTAAATTAAAAAAAAGGAGAGATTTTGATCCATGCGTGGTGGTTTGAAGGACATCTGTGGGTGCCTGGATAGTGGGTGGAGGGAGAGGGGTTTTCTGGTTGAAGGGACCCACCCTGCAGCACATGACCCTGCCGGGGTCTCAGATCAAGGCTACCCACAGGTTCTGAAAGGAGATTCACACAGAGAAGGCTAAGAGGATGACCTGGAAACCTCTTGGACACGACGTGCTGAGTTAAGCTCGTTCTGTGTGCTTTTCCATTTTAATGTAAATAAACAGCAGCATAGCCAAACGCCAGTCTTGGGGCATTTTTTTCCACTGCATCAGGTACCAAACCTTTGGTATCAAAAATCCATATTTTCCTTTGATTTCTGGTCCAGTACCGAAGTAGCAAACCAGCAGGGGTAGTCCTTCAGTACTTTAGGGTGGTACTTGTTCTGAAACGTGCAAATAACCTGCCTCTGAAATACACAAAATGCAACCTCCACCTTGAAAAGGCGTAGTTGTGAAGTCAGAAAACAATAATGAACAAAATTTAAAAACAAATTATTACTATGGATGCATGGAGAAATGATGAAGTTGCAAAAAAAAGTGTTTCTTTGGACAGGTTACAAATGTTTTAGTGAGACTGAGGAAATCTAATCAGCAAGACTTCAAAATACCGGAAACGTGTTGCAAAATAACATTTTCAAAATACCATATACTGTGGTATAATACTTGTATAAGATAAGGTAGGAAAAAACTAGATCTTAAACCACCTGACTATTATGGTCCTTGCGATGTGAGAATTGCATGTGCATAACAATATTAATATGGTACATCGGCCTGCTCTGTAACATAGTAGCCATTTTCAAATTCAAATCCCCCGCCTTGTGTTCTGATGTCATTCTGCGGCAGTACCGGATTTTCATGCCAGAAGAAAAACACGAGTACCATTAACTTTGGTACCATTCTGAAGTACCAAAAGTTCAGTACCTAGAGCAGTAGAAAATCACCCTAATTAAAGAGTCTTACGTGTCCGACACTCCAGCAAGCCACAAAGATTGTGTGGGTGAACTGCAGCTTTTTGAATGTAGTTCTCCGAAGAACAGTACAGAACTCAAATTACAGTACAGATAAAGCACGAAAGAACAATTAATGCTGCTGACCATCGGTCACTTCCTTCATTTTACCAAAGGGGCTGGGTTACAATGCAGCAGAGAGATGATGGGAGAAGATGACACACTGGCACTATTGAAATCTTTTAATTTTTCAACGTATTCATGACCATTACCTCTGGCCAATATCTAGCCTAATAAATTCACAGTAGTCATGCAAATGGATGTTTAAATGCCTTAGATGAGGATCAGACCGAGAGCTTTTAATTCAATGATGGTCACATGACTATGCAGGACCAGGGGCGTCGAGGAGCACAGTTCTGAAGACGAAATCTGAGTCTGGATGAAAGAGAAGACCAGATCCGTACATGTGAACTGACCAACAGAACCACAAGCTTGCACACAGAAGGCTCACACATGTACTAAACAGCCAAGTATATTATAAATGTATAACTTACATCATGGAACCCATTAAAAACAATATGACATTAAATAAAAGCTTAAATAAAAAAAATAGCACAAGAGCTGGATTATTGGTGCAAGACTAAAATTAAAACACAAGATTGCCCTCAGAGAATAATTAAAAAAAGAGCTTACACATAAGTAGTGTCTGAAGACTGGTGTTTATCCTAATCACTTCAGTCTTTCTTAAAAGACTTAAAATGTAAGCCCTACATTCGAAAATTACCTAAATACATAAGCGACTCCTGCACCAGTATTCTTAGACCTCGCTCTGCTTACTTTTAATATTTTATGAATACTGTTTATGAGATTATATACCATATTGCCCTTGGCTGGGCCTGTCAGTACAATATTATACATATTTGCAGAAGCCAGCATTAGCGACTGACACTATGCTTAAAATATTTTAGCACCTGCAAATACACCAATCATACAGAACTGCAAAATCAGGAGACATCTCACAAAAAAAACTTGCAAAAATACAACCACTGCAGAATGGTCAAAGCCTGGCGATGAATGTCTGCTCTCTTCAACTTCTGATTTGTATTTTATTTTTAAAAGCTTGAATTTGCAAGGGAATGTCAGATTTTCTATCATACACTGCAAGCCTTCAACACATATGTTGCTTAGTAAATATGGACATACTTCACACTGTGTAGGTCAATAGGCTTCTCCCAGGGTCTTTAAATACATTCTCTCTTATTACTCCAAAAGCATCCCTTCGATTACATCCAACTCTCCAGCTACTGAAACTTTTACTGCAATCTTGGAGAAATGTTCTAAGACGTGCTGATCTCGGCATTTAAAACTGCCTTAAAACAGTGCAAATCAAATCAGAGCTGTGCAATTATACCCTAAAAATATCTTAAAACATGATTTAAATGAATAAGAAAATAATGTCGTAGGAGAAAGCTCAGCTCAACCAAGGACGACATGAACAGAAAAGAACCCGAAAACGACACAGAGCCCTCAATGCAGGGGCCTGGCTGCCCCGCCCCGCCCCCCCAGCCCCCGCAGCCAATGGGGTGCGGGCTGGGACCCAGGAGTGTGCCGGCTCTTGACGTCCCAGTGGCCATCTGCCACTGAGTTGGCCAGCAGGCAGCAGCCACATAAAGGCGCAGCGGGGCAGATCCAGGAATGACTCATGACTGCACTCCGAAAAGTCTGTTCATTTGACCTCACAGAAGACATCTCGGAGGGCTAAATGTGACCTCTGTGGAGCTGAGAGCAAGTGTTTGCTTTTTGATGCGGGGGGGGGGACTTGGCACACGAACACAAAAGAGAAGAAGAAAAGCCAAATCCCGCCCCCCCGCCCTGCTCTCCCTTTTCGCTGAAAAAGCCCAATTCCCAGTTGACGTGCTGGGACACCTCTCTGTCACGTGTTTCCTTTGTCGCCCTCCGGCTTCTGCGTGGGCGGCACACAAACCCCTTTCGTCACAGGCAGTGTCGGCAG
>JAODKF010000126.1:18123988-18141234 GCA_026779585.1 Mormyrus proboscirostris
CGCTCACACACACACACACACACACACACACACACACACACACACACACACACACACACACACACACACACACACAGCGATACCTTCTCTTTGAGTCTGCGCCTCAGCCTCTCCTTGGATGACTGCAGAAGGCTGACTTTGGGCCCTGCTGGGTAGCTTTCCGCGTGCTTGTCCTCCGCGGATGGGGCGCGCCCCTGCCGGTCGCCATGGCTACGCTCGGCCACTAGCTCTCCCCGGGGTGGGGGCGGCTCCTCCACCCTCACATTGTCAGTCTCTTTGGTGTCTCTGATGGTTCCCTTGTCATCAGTGCCCCCCCCTAGTGCCGCCACTGGGTACTTCTGGTTATGGTGCCAGCGCCAGTTCTGGCTGTAGCAGTGGTGGCGTCCGGATGGGTGGGGACTCTGGTTCTGGAACTGGCGGCCATGTTTGGTGTTGGCTGCCGAATGCTCGGCATTCTGCTGCTGTTGCTGCTGCGGATGTTGCTGCTGCGGATGTTGTTGTTGCTGCTGCGGTTGTTGTTGTTGCTGCTGCGGTTGTTGTTGCTGCGGCTGCTGCGGCAGCTGTTGTTGCTGAGGATTCTGGGACTTTCCAACTCCTTGCAATCGCTGCTGTCTCCTGAAACCAGAACAAATCTGAGTTACCAATAAATCCTAATAATCCTTACCCTGAGAAAAGTCATGCTGGCTGAAAAAAAACTACTATACAGATTTCTTGCAAAGAACCCTTCTGAACTATTGGCACCCTTGATAAAAATGATCAAAAAACAGCTATGAAGAAATGTCTTTATTGTTCATTAGCTTGATCTTACCCTGAAATCATGAGAAAGACCTAACCTTTCACAGAGAACAAACTCAAAAAAAAAAAACATTCTCACTCTCGCAAAGACATCACACACCAGCGTCATTTTTCCCCACTGCAATGTCAACGGAAAAAAAAACTGAATAGGAACAAATGTGGCCAAACCAGGCTGGATTTACGACTTTACATGACAAAATAATGAGGAACCCCATCCAGGGCTTTGACAGTAAGATGGTGATGTACTGAAAAAGATTATTCTTTGTGTTATTTGGCTGGAGTGTGAAAAAGTGGCAGTAATTTGCTAAGTTGGGTTATAACTGTGAATGGCAACAAAAAGGAGATGATGTTGAACCCTAATGCTACATCAAAAAAAAAACAGACAAATCCACATTTTACTAGACATGAGATAAAAGCCGGCAGTATAAATGGACACACAAAGTCTAATGTATTCGGGTGCTTTGGAAAATAAAATGCACATCTTTCATGTATTCATAAAGGAATATACGCCAACTGAATGAAGCAATGGATTCCATGTTGCCGTGGTCTCCGGAATCTACCCGGCCTGCTATGACTCCCCGCGCCATTTCAGCTCTGCCTCTCATTGATTCTGCCAGCTATCATCACTGACTCAACTTAACACAAGATCCAAACAATTTTCCTTACTTTCCCTGAGATATTTTCCACTGATGTAAGTAGTTTAAATGCAGATTACTGGAGCGAAAAGACAAACATTAAGAATATGTTACTATTATATTTTACATTTAAGGAGTTTGAAGGAGTTTATTTGGCAAAAGCAAGAACTACATACTGTCAAAGACAAGCAGCCCACATTCTTCTCTCTCTGGCACTTTATTAAACACAGCCTTACTCAGGAAGATGCAAATGTTGTTCCCTGCTTGCTCCCCTGCTGTACAAGTAGGCGGCTGTTGCTACCGTCCGATTTTCAGGGCTTGCCAGTGCAGCCACGTGGGGCTTTGCATTTCAGGTTGAATTATAATGTAATTTACCCTTGCAGATATGCAGTGGCATCGTGGTGTGAAAATGAGTGAGTTTCAGATTCTCAAGTACATCGACATGCCATTTCCTACTACTGTGAAATGCAACTGTCTGTAGATCACCGGGCAGCTGGTGCAACTTCCTGCTGGAACTGGGACACATTTCACTGGAACCCTGCACTCTGCCTGCCCATGGAAACAACCCTGAGGACCTCAGTCCGCCTTCAAGCGAAACAGCCCAGCAGAAAAGGAGCGTCTCTGACAAGCTCTGAATAAGACATCAAAGCAACAAGGCCTGACTATGGCATTCACCAGCTTCACGAGCGTCGACCTTCCGTGACCCCGCCGGAGTCTTGGGTAACATCTTTTGGACAGATGCTTCGGTCGATATCCAAGACTCTTACTGTGCACGTCTTAAGTGGGGCAAAAAATAAAAACTTTCGCCATAAAATATTTAAGGAAACTGGATATAACTGATAAAAACAGGAGGCAAACGAGAATGCTGACGTAATAACACTGTGTGGTACCGGATGCTTGAAGTTCAGAATAAATAATCCTATTTCAAAAAGAGCTTTTCAATAACAGTGATGGGGAAAGACGATTCTTCATGCTCCTGAAATTTGAATTTTGAATACTCTCTCTAGTCGAATAATTAAGTTTGCATGCTCTAATAATTTTTCTATCCCAAATTAGAAGAAAAATGCATTTTTTTTAAATTTGTATAGTGCATTTTCTCAACATTTGAGCGCTTCACAATATCCCTGCCCATAACATGGTGTTGGTGGATAATTTGGTTTTTGCTGGCAAATCCAGTTAGCGGAGACGGCGCCTGACATAGCTGTCAATTACAGAACCGTCTGTGCATCCAGAGGTATTTAGCATGTTGTTCTCATGCCGGCTGACACAGGCAGGGGGACGGGGCCGTATCGCAGGTGCCAAAGCTGCCAATGTGTAATAACTGCCCTGTCAATAGCCCGGGCCAGTGTCTGGCCATCACAGATCCCTGTCGCCAGAAGCTACCATGGCAGAGCAGGATGTTGTCAAACGCACATGCCGCACATATCAGAGCCATCTCCTCTGCGTGACTCCAGCAAATGACTCACAGGCTTTGCCCAGATATTTAAGGGGTCAAACTGTGAAAAGAGCGTAAAAAAAATAAAATAGAACCAAGCATCCAAATCACCAAGCTTCCCTCTTCTATTCAGAGATTTCATTTGTGCTGTATGTTGCGTTTTAAAAATCTTTTTAGAATTCCGCGCTGTGGCAAAACCACAACTACTAGTTATCTCACACATGCAAGCAAACAGGCCTGCAGTTTGCATCCTCTAGGTGCTGTAAATAAAAACATAATAAACACAAAAATCAACCTAATTTTAAGAAGCACTTAGGTTATACGAAAGTGATAAAACTACTGGGAAGACAGACTTAGTGTGGCTGCGGCTCCGGCCTCTGCATGCTCCACTGGACGTTAATTACGCTCGGATGAGGAAAGGACTCAGACGTGGCAGACAGCGAGGCGTGAGCGCGGGTCCTCACGCACGTCTCCGTGTTCCCACAACCGTGTGAGAGCGACGGGGGAAAATCGCTCACCATTCGCCGAAGTGAGACACTCACACCCTCCTGCGGCCATGTGGTCCTCGTTTCTTATCTACGTTTATAGTCAGCGTCCTCCAAGGTGCCCTAATCGTTACTGATCAGTTAAGGATTATTTTAATGCAGCAGTTTACCCATCATCAAAGGTTGAAAATACCTTAATTTCAATGTAGACTGAAAGGATTTCCAGAACCAAATTTGCATCTGATTTAACACATTCTCAGCACTCGGACAATAATGATTGCAAATTGTTCGATATTAAGATTAATCTGAATCAAGTAAAGCCTTAGTGATTCACCATAAAGACCCATTGCCCTGTTAAGAGCTTTTACTGACCTGGTCACTTGCCGTCTACCGTCAAAGGGCAGCACCACGATTAACTGCTCCAGGGAGGTGTGTGTGTGTCTAAAAGCATGAAACTGTAAAGCGACTGGCACGGACAGGAGGGACACACAGGCAAAGGAGGGCAGGGAGGACACGCAGGAGATGGCATGGAAGGGACACAAAACAGGGCAAAACAACTAACATTCAAATGAAGGGGATTGTGGGAAAGCAACGGCAGCTCGGGGTAGGGTGTGACGACACACTGACAGTCGCCATGACAACCCCAGGCGTCTAAACAAAGCAACATGCATATGCATAACATTATCAGAAAGATTTCTTTAAGTTCTATATTTGCAATTTACTCTTCAAAGAACAAGATCGTCATTAAAATAACCCTTATCTGTTATGAGAAATGTTTTGAAAAATAATTAATAAATAAATAAAAAAAAAAAATGGAAAATAAGGAGAACTACACTGACAGCTGTTTCAGGAAGCATTTCAGGTGCAAACCTCATTCCAAATCAGTTAGAAAGTGTCCTAGCAAGATAGCATATCTCCATGTACCATGCGTTTTACAGGTATTTAAAAAAAAAAAAACTTTGGTCACACTGAGAGTCAAACGTAACATTGGTTAGAAATCACAACGTGAGAAGGAAAAAAGTTCCTGTTTGTGAGAAAACAGGACATTGAGGGTGAGTAAAATGATTCATGTAAACTTGGTGGTTAACTATTATTTCAAGATATGTACCAGTTACAGCACTGTAAAAGGGATCATTTAACTTTTACAAATCTGGTTGCAGGAACTAGATACAGATAGAGGAACTGGCATAGATGATACCACCTGAATTTTCTTTAAAGGGACAACACACACATGAATATTTTTGTGCATAAAGTATGGTATCACAGAAATTAAACCGTAGGTAGAGAGCTGGTTCAACTGAAAGAGTATCCAGTAATATAGAGAATGACATTTAGGAACAGAAAAGATTTTCTGGAATAAAGGCAGAAAGAAGCACATTCTACCAGCACAATCAAGCTTAATTTCTAAGCATTCCAAATGCCAGAATGCCTAGAATCCATGTGCCCAGCAAACAGAGTGCCCCCTATTGGCTCTCAACTGCCACTGGAAATTTCGAGCTAAAAAATTGGGGAAAAAGCTTGTCGCTTGACGTTATGACGCTTTTCATCCAAATCTCTGTGTTGTCCCATAACTACCCTGTGATGCCGCAACCCATATGTGTGTTTAGGTACGACTGTGTATCAACGACAAGGATCTTTGATATTAATGCAGGCTGACACTTTAAGATGATGTCGGAAACTGAAAGAACGAATGGCTTCTTTCGTCTGACACCCACAGGGTGCTTTTTCACGACTGAAGCAGGCAACAGGATCCAAGGCCTCTTCAAAAACAACAGCAAAAAAAAAGCATCTGTCAAAAAACAGGTACTTTAATTCAAAAGACTTAATTAAGCCGCAGATTTTAAAAAAAAAAAAAAACACAAAAAACAAACAGGCAAATAAAAAAAACATCAAAACTCCCACTTAACTGATGATAAAGAAAAGTAGAATATTATAACTACTGAGTTTGAGGACATACACGCCAATTTAATAATCAATTTCAGACAAAGTTTTATCACACAGCAAACTGGAAGAGAGCTCTGCTCCAGGCCGCCTGATGCCAGGTTTGTGTTTGCGTTCCAGCTAACGGCCAGCAGCCGCTGGTGATGCAGGAGTTTGCCTGTATTTCCTTCGTTAAGACCAGGGCTTAAACGTGCATAAAGCTCTTAGTACGGCAGTAATGTGGCCTAATTCTGAAACCAGCAATATTCACCCACAGAAATTATGTCTTTTATTCCAGTTTAAATCTAGCTGGCAACTTGAATTGCTTCAGCTTAATGGTTTTTGCACAAAAATTTGTAGCCATTTTCTTTTAAATGAATGACAGAGGTACAAGATCAAGAATTACATCATGCGATTCTCTTTAAGGTGTTCCACCACAGAAAACACTTTGACCCATGAGAAAGAAAGGAAAAGGAAATAAAACACTTTGGAGAGAGATTATAAGAAACAAGTATCAGTTATACATGGGAACAGCAGAGGTAGAGTGATGTCAAAACAACGGCGAGGCACGTCCCTAGCACCCCGTAAGAGCATCTGAAGACCTCAGAGGAGCCAGGAACAGGAGAAAGCTCAGAGCAGCGCACTGTGAAGTTAGCCAAGTCCAGAGAGCAGCCACTGGGAACATCCAGAGCGTGATTTATTAAACGAAAATAAAGAAGCACATTTCTAATGACCACATAAAATATGAGGCAGGTTCCAAATTCAGATATTCAGCACTGGGGCTCCTCTTGCATCAAGACATCTAATGAAGCAGGGGGATAATGACTCTTCTGCCCACTGGGGGCAGTCAGATGCTGGGGTTTGGTCCCCAGGTCATCAGAAACAGTCAACTATCTAGCTGAGACCGAACTTGAGTCGGCAGCGGCGAGGATGAAACGGAAGAGGGTAAAGCTGTGGTCTGCACCACGCTAGGCCCTCCTCTGGTCTCCTGCTCCAACTGCAGAAGGTTAACGTGCAGCCATCACAGTAGCTTTGCATTTTATAGCATGTACCGTTCCCTTTGCTTAGCCCAGGGGTACAAAGCAATAAAATTAACTGCCGTCTGTTGACTGCGTCTTAATTTATGGAACGCCAACACGCCGCTTAATAGTTTGTCTGAGCCCCGGCGCATGTTTCGCATTACCAAGGGTCGGCGTCGCCGGACGAGATGTCACGCACTGCACGCGACGCTGTGGGAATGGCGGCCACAAAAGGGGAGGGGCCAGGGTGTGGCGGACTCACCGCAGCGGCCGGTTCCTGGAACACGGTCGGGAGACACAGGAGTGGGAGGTGTACTCCTCAGCAGGGGGGTATCAAGGGGGGGGGGGCATAGGGGCACTAGCCCCAGCTGAAAGCTAACTGACCCCTGGAATCTCCCTTCGCCCGTCACTCACTGATTCAACGTATTTCATTGGCTAATGAAAATTTTTCCCCCTCTGTATGGATTATACCGCACCTCCTGCCAAAAAAAAAAAATCCTAGAATCAATCCTGCTCCTCACCCCCACACACTAGTACAAAGAGGGACTTTTCCTGGTTTGGGGGGGGGGCAGGAGTGCGACAGACCGACAAATCCCACAGATCCGATTCGCCGCAGCCAGGATGTCTGAAGTGTTAATTCTCTGGAGGGGAGCGCCAGGCCGCCTGACTAATGACGGGCCTGGATTCTGGAGCCACCCCTTGGCTGAACCTGCCATCACTCCCGGGCCTGTGGCGGAGTAATTAGACAGCTCAGCTAACGGACTCCACTCCTGGCCTGACCCACAGAGCGAGGCGGCTCTCCCTCATAAGGGAGGGCTATAATTTTTGGTGGAGAAAAAAAAAAATAAAAAATCTGGATGACAGAGAGCAGAGAGAGAGAGCAGAAATAAACCCTGAGAAGGGCTTTATGATTGCCGGGTGCAGCGAGAACAGGGCTCACTCCCGATGCGGCACCGCGACCCAACTGGCGCTGCCATTGCTGAACAAGTAGCACACTGTACTAACTAAGCTAAAGGTTGTGGGTTTAAATCCCAGGGGGCACAACACCATTGTAACCCTCCTTCAGCTTTAAGTTGCTGTGGATGAAAGCATCAGGAGATTTAATAAATGTAACTCGGTCCTATGAGAGAAATGTGGGAAAACAACTTGCTGGGATGGAAAGAAGACTGTCACACACCGCGATCTTGTGTATCGAATGTCGAGGCTGGAAACTATCAGACAAAACCTCTGGTAAATTCCAACTGTTAACCTGAATATCCAAATGAGGCATTTCTGTTAAAAAAAGGGGGACTCATTGTGTTTTGAACTAAAACTTCTTGTGCTTTCATTAAATTTTGCTTAAACGGTGGATGAAATCGATTTGATATTCATAATTTAGCATAATGACTGCAGGTAATTTACAGAAACATAAGCAATAAATGGGGCTTTTTAAAACTAAATGAAAGCATTATCCATGCTTAGAAGCTTATTAACTGTAACTCTTAAAGTGAAACGTGCCAGTAAAGCCAATAGAAAATGCCTCCTGGTTATGCTGGCGTCATTATCAAAAAAAGTGTGTCTCTTTTAAAAATGACACATTCTAG
Source organism: Mormyrus proboscirostris (assembly GCA_026779585.1). Classification (NCBI taxonomy): domain Eukaryota; kingdom Metazoa; phylum Chordata; class Actinopteri; order Osteoglossiformes; family Mormyridae; genus Mormyrus; species Mormyrus proboscirostris. The sequence continues at coordinate 18,131,861 of JAODKF010000126.1, forward strand.
AACCTGAGAACACAACTCTGACCCCACTTGGTTGTGTCAGGGAGTATTAACTCTTTCACTAGCAGCCCAGAACCTGGCCAACTTCGTTTTTTCTTCTTTTTATTTAACCGACGCTTTAATTCAAAGCCATGTACAATTGACTGAGCAGAATCAGCTGGTGCCTGGAGCGTTTGGGGTCTAAAGGCCTTTCTCAATGGTGAACCAACCATGAGACTGGAACTTGTCCCCATCCTCTGCAGAGCCTCGTGCTGCCCTATGTGCATCTGTACCACCCATTCTTTGAGAAATAATACAGTTTCAGTCCTGCCTCGAAGGTTTATTATTATTGCCAGTCATGGGATTTGAACCAACAACCTTCTGATCATTGGCACAATGTCCTAACCTAGGGATAGGTGCACACACATACTTTTCTTCTCTTGCAACGGCTGTTGTCCTATTCAAAAAGGAAAAAAAAAAAAAAAAAGAAGGACAATAGTTGAGCCACAAATCCCACGGTAATCACTGCACTCACCGGCGGCCGGTCCTCCTCCGGCGGAACAGCTTTTTCGCGTGTGCAATCTCAGCCTCATTCGGGAGCGGTGGGTAGACCTGAAAAGACATGACAGTAGAAGCTGTCTGGTCATCTGTGTCCAGGCTGCGATGTCAAGTGAAAGGAAATTAAATCACCTGATGCCTCACTGGCACAAAATCACGATAGCAAGCAACCACTAACAGAGGGTCGGGATCTAACACATACTGATGAGCTTGGAACGCATTTTACAGAAGGAATATTGCAGAAGTAATTTTACCTATACTACGTGCGGCAAACTGCTTTTCCTCTGCAAATAATGATGCTGAATTTATTTAGAATGCAGTCAAAAGCAACTGGATGATTCATCAAGAAAGGAAATACCTTAACATCAAACTACTGAAAATAAAACAACAGGAAAGATGGCCAAGATGCATCTAGTTCTAATGCATGTCTGAGGGTAATGTCAGAATCTCCAAAAGGGGTTTGAAAGGCAACCAAAAAAGAAACTTGTTAACGAAAGGTTTTTAAGGACAGCACAGACAGGACATGCTAGCTGACTACCCCTAATATGTCTAACCAAGGGCGCCGCCAGAAAACTCATTTCCCTTGTGCTGCCGCTGCCAAGACAATCTCAAAATCTTGTAGGTAGTCCTGACACCTCTGGTCTCACCATAAAAGAAAAAGAAAAAACACAAATGTGATTTGTTTCCCCTCTTGGTCTTTGAAAAGAAGATCAGCAAAGTCTCCTTTTCAAGAAAGCACGTGGCATGGTCGGGGAAAATAAAGAAAATAAGCATTTACAAGCTTTGAGATCAGCAAAAAAATAAAAAATCAAAACTCAGTTTTGAAAGAAGCATATATGGCCTTCAAAGCACAGAGCACTTTTCAATTCAGCCTGAAGGGTCAGATTCAGGGTTGGTTAACCACTAGCTCTGGTTGCCATGGTCACAAATGCATATTTTGTTCACTACTACTGGTAGTAAGTCATCGCCATTTCCAGTCTGACAAATCTGGACAGGAAATGGTTATAAAACCCACTTCACGTTGTGGGGACTATGTCCCCAGTTTTCATTATCAAAAATGCAGAATCATACCAATATCCTGACTGTGAACCTCGACCAGGCCCCAGACCAGGAGATCCTGCCTCTGTGTGACGTCTGAATGCAGAATATTCTTCAGAATATCGATTCACGTAATCACCGATCAGGCCAGAACGTAACGTGAGACTTCAACTTCCTGTTGACAAAAAGACACCAAGCACAGCTACTGCACTGTCTATTCCTGTGTGTCTATTCCTCATGAAGAAACTATGCTGGAAAAGCTGCCTTTTTGCACTGAATGATAATTTTATTGATCGCTAAAGTGCACAGATACACAGAACTATACGGTGTGCCAGTCGACTGAAGTCAAGCATGACATAATATTTACATATTAGACATTCAGAGGTTTATATTTGACGCTTAGAATGTCTGCAACACTATCACAAAATGGTACTAATTTTTACTTTTGAGGGTACAAATATTTGTCTCTGAAATTGTGCCCTCAGGGGTCTGCCAGTTGTACCCTAGCTGCAGGTAAATGTACCTTTTAAGGTACAGAAATGGATACTGAGAAACACTTATGTACCTTTGGGGGTACATCAATGCTGTAGCAGGCATGTACCCCTTTTCTGACACTGCAGGGTCAGGTATAAATGCTGAAATTAAACTTTTAATACGACACTTGACTGGCCTATTTTCAGAATTTTTGTACCTGAACAACCAAATTTCATGTCTGTCGGGCTTATACCAGCAGAAAAAATTCTACGGGTTAAAAAGGCAATAATCATTTTATTGCTCTAAATTCTACCTGACAGAAAATCCCATGTGGCCAAAGTTACAGTTGCTCAGGGCAAACTTTTGTAGTTCAATCTTACATGCTTTTCAAAGGCGAAGGAGTACGCCAAGCCACATGACCTGCTGCTGTTTCGTTTGGCCTCTGATTCTCCACATTGTTATAGGCCTACCCAGTTTCATCTTGCCACCATTTTCATGGTGGATATTAAAAAAGGAAAAAAATGTATATAAAACAATAATCCTAAAAAAAAAACACCTGGGGCACTCTGGACTTCAACAAACAATCTTGTGGAAAAAAATGTAAAACGGTGTTTTTGCTACCCTAATAAAAAGTTCCTTTAAGAATTTTATTATTGAGACGTTTTTTACCTTTTATGAAGAGGATTAAAGCTACAAAACAAAATCTAGGACGAGGATATGCTGGCGTGGCAAATGGTCTTTTTCTCCCTACATAACACACTCTCAGTCTTACTCAGTTTTTCCAGGAGTGTTCAGTAACTGCAGATGGGCTGCCCTGATTGGTCAGTGCAGATTGGACACAGATGTGGAACCGGACCCATGTAATACAGTTCCTGCCCTCAGTGGCATCTTAATAAGCATTTTTGACACACGGCGCCACCCCAGCATGCAGGCGGAGTGAGCCTCGACGGCAGAGAGACAGGAGGCCAGCGCCAGCCACGTATCCTGCCAAGAGAACAAGCCGCACGGGGCGGCACGCGTACCGTTTACCCCTTTGTAAACACTACACTTCAAAAGAGAACTTCTGGGACCCTGCTGCCACTTCTACACGATGTTCATGGCAGCAAATCCCATTGGTGGAACCAAAATCGAGTGAAGTACTTGCTGAAATCAAAATCTATTACACACTGGCAAAAAAAAAAAAAAAAAAAAAAAAAACAGCCCAGTGAAAACACATTCAAAAAAAACATAATGGGTAAATACAACAATTGTTACATAAAGTTTAACAGTTTCAGCAACACTTGTAATCATTACACCGTTACCTACTTACCGGATGATATTAATATCACGGTATAGCATCCATTTTATTTAAACATCTGAAGATCAACAGACAAAGAAAAATATGTAATTGAATAACAAGAATTAGGGAAAGACTGAAGTATTTGATTTAGCTACCGTTAATCTCTTCAAGATAATAATTAGCTGCATAATTACAAGTTGATTAATCTGAATTCCAGTATATTTATTCATCATTAAAACTGGGAAAATATTTACAAGTGTTTGAAAAGAAGCCTTGCTCCCTTTTTCAGTACATTGTGGTACAGGCAGCTTGTCGGTTAACACCCCAATGTGCAGCAGAATTTAGTCTGGGATATTAACCAAAGCTACTTACCTCCTAAGGCACCCAGCATAAAAATTCCCGGGGGGGGGGGGAAGACGGCATAATTGCAATTATAAAACCCAACCTAAAACCATTAGGTGCAATTAAGTGCAATAATGCACAATTAGCCAAAATTATACTGTCTAAAGATATTAAGCTAATTGCATTATTTACACTCAGTCCCCAGTTTATTAGAAAACAGCCTGTCTCTCCAAACAGCGAAATCATGCGGCTGAATATATACAGCACACAGGCAGGGTCAACAGGATCGCTTATTGTGTGGCTAAGCGTAAGAAAAGCAAAGACGCAGAATCCTATTTTAAATGTGCTAGATTGTCTGTGCCAGACGTGGTGGTTACAGCGTCTCAGAAACAGACACCCTCCTGAGATTTTTTTTCACGTGCTTGCAAAGAATGGTGTGATAAACAGGCATATTCATTCAGCGGCAATTCTGTTGCTTGTTAATGAGAGAGCATGGAGGCGAACAGCCAGACTCGTTAAAGCGAACCAGAAGATTACAAGCGCAAAAATAACGGCTCAGTACAACAGCGGTGTGCAAAAAGGCTTCCCTAAATGCATGACTCATCAACCCTTGAAATGGTTCAGGACAAAAGACAGGGTCCAACACTGTAACATGTGGGGGTAATTAATAAAGTGGCTACTTGCTGCATATTTACAAAGCTACTGATACTAAAGAAATGTTAAACTGTTTTGGCTACAAAATCATTTCCTTTGGATCAATCCATTCAAACATAAAGAATTATAGCACTATTAAGATTAGTCAACTGGCATACATTTAATCAGCCGTAAAGCTGTTTGAAACATAATTGAAACAATAGCTAACACCCCAACATATGGACGGACCGATGAAAGCGAAGCGGGTTGGCAGCTTAAAGAATGTGATCCTGGCAGAGTGCCTCTCGGCGTTACGAGAGTGCCGAACTTGCAGATCTTTAACAGCTCGCAGGCGCTGAAAGATTAGATAATTTACTTCCTCGCTCACGGAAAATGCACTGACAGTCTATATCGGATAAAAATAGTGGCGCAATATTAAGAAAACGCATTCATCATGAAACCCCGTCTCAAAAAAAAAAAAACGTCAATGGTATCATGCATGGCTCATTAGTCAATTCCTTTTACAGAAGGATAATTTGTGTTAAAAATTGTTTAAAAATCTAGAACAATGATACATGCCCAAATTATCTATTGCTGAAGATTTTGCAAGGAAAATCTGAAAGGATATTGATTTAAGTGATGATATAAGTCATGAACAATGAGGGAGATTCATTTCAACACCTTTACGTCGTGTAACTAATTAGTTTTTAATGTGGGAGGAACACATGTTAATGACATGTTTGGTGTCACTGTTTATGATTTAAATTTAGCCCTGTCTCTTAACCACATAATCGTACTCGATACGGTACATAACTATATAATACTGTAGCACTGGGAGATCCCGTCAGGCAATACTGGACTGATGCCAAGTGTAAATAATATAAATAGCTGTGTGAAGTTGGCATGTATTGTGTTGTTATCATGCCATACATTAATGTTATGCATAATATTTAATGTTAATTGCTGTAAATAATGGTGTGTGTGTGTGTGTGTGTGTCCACCATGTGGTGTTTGAGGGCAGTGTGTGCGACTAAGTACGTTTACATGCACTTGAAAATTGAATTATTGTGTTTGTCCGACTAAAACCAGACTTTGAAAGTACATGTAAACGTTAGTCCGACTGAAAGTGTACTAAATAATTTTTTTTGAAGTTGGACTAAGACACCCAGATCATGCAATTTGGAGTTGATTACTCCATCATGTATCGAACTCAAACTGGTCTAGACGCTCAGTGCATACTCTACATAGACGCTCAGTGCATACTCTACATAGACGCTCAGTGCATACTCCACAGTTCTCCCACTGATCTTTGACCCAGAAGTAACAGAAGAAGCTGGCACACAGTATAAGCTTGGAGCATAGCAGAGGACAAATAGCACGTACAAAATGTAGAGCGCTGTGAAGCTGTCCAATTCACCACTAAATCAAAGGGCACTTTTCCACCGCACTAGGTACCGTACTTTTGGTACTTCAAGCAGGTACCAAAAATGCGGTACTTCAGGGAGTTTGGTTTTCCACTGGCGTAAAAACTGGCACCGGTGCCGAATGACATTACAAAACGAGGCGGGTATTTTGTACTGAATTTGAAAAATGGCCATAGTATATTATAAAGCTGGACAACGTGCGATATAAATAAAACAGAATGACAGTTGTAAGGGTATTCACTCTTCTGAAAGAAAAAGAAAAAAAAAAAAACATCTGCCTGTGTGTCTATAAGAAAAGTATAATTTCCAGAAAACGTGGACAGCGTTAGTGTCTAGTATGTACACTGAAAGGCAAACTCAAACGACTTCATGCAGCAGATAAGTGTGTGTTTTCCTCCACTACAGAAGATCATTGTAATGTGATTCTTTTAAACTATAATTTCAGTGTTTATGAGCAGGGATTGTCAACCAGTCCATACAGAGAAAAACGTTTTCATGGCAAGACTCGAGTCCATGGTGAAATGTTTTGGTGGAGGGGGGAAAAGCTATGCAGGCTAGGTTTTGAAATGCTATGTCCATGGTAGGACTTGCATTCTGATCGAAATGTCCGACAGAATTCATCATGGTGGTGACTCCTGTTTGTGAGTATATGGAATTCTTTCCCATAAAAGGAAATGTTCTTTTTTAATGTTCCAAACATCCGCTTATTATGATCCCAGACAAGACAAAGCACTACGACATGATGTATAAAGAGCTGATTATCAAACGTCCTCAGTGACCTTTCACCAGAAATTAAGCCGAAGCCTGACCCGACTGTGGACGTGACAGGGTCTGTGTGGAAGGCTGATGAGGAGGTTCACGTACGGCACCGTCAGTCAGACCTTCCCACATCCAAGTGGGCTGCCTTCCAGAGGATCAGGTGCTAATGGGAGACGCTGACCTGAAAGCGCGCCAGTGAATTAGCTTAGCTTAAAAGCTAACGTTAAACTCCGGGCTCCTGCTGCAAATACGCAGCAAATGAGTCTCCAAAACAGCTGATATTACAATAACATCTGTAGCAGACACTGTTATTCAAACTGATATACAACTGAGACATTAGGGTCAGCCAGTTCCTGAAGCAAAGGGGTTAAGGGCCTCGCTCAAGGGCCCGATCATTCTTTTGAATGAACAATATTAATAGATAAAAACAGTAATACATTGTTTGTATATCCGTTATACACAATAGATGAATCTATAAACCTTGTTCTCCATTATTATCAGAAAGCTATGGTCTTGAGGCAAGTACATGAGCCAGTAGGGCTTCTTTTTTATTCTTCAGGAAGTCTGTTAAATTGGAAAGACCTGCGGAATGCCACGTTCCTGGGTTCTAGGCTTGACCAGGCCCGGGGGCAGTAGGAATTCCATGCAACATGCAGGGGAGTGGGAGGCAAACTCCAAGGAAGGCTGGAGAGTTAGCAGGCCTTGAGTCAGGGGAAGCTGAAAGATGCGCTTCAGAAAGAGGAAGTGGCAGTCAGATGCTCGAGGTCACTTCCTTTAACCCCCTCCATGTCATTATCCTGTTGGCCTCAGTGCATTCGCAAAATATTCTGTCCATTGTTCATCACGGAGGCATTTTCTCAGCATTGGAAAAATCTTCAGGTAAGTGATAGTCTGCCAGAAGACCCTCGACTTTCTCATATTTCTACATTTTCTATACTTGTAGGTGTAAATAAAATAATATGCTATTTAATAATAGTGTGTTATAATTGTTCCGGGCTTAAATCAGGTTCCAGCAATGTGTGAGGAGATTGCAGATCCCTTCTGGGAATAAGGCTCTCAATGGCCTATCATAGGGAATTAAAGCATTTAATAAAAGCTTATAAAGATTAACATCCAACAAGGTAGACCCCTAAAACCTAGGCGGTTCAGCAGAGTCGTCCAGTTTGAGCTACCCCAAGCGGCTTAGTGCTGACAGCTGGTAATAACCAAGTCACAATTTTTTTTGATCCGCTAACAATATCAGAAGGACCATACTGCTACAACAAATCTACAGATAATTACAACATTAAAATGTTAATGTACAACTAGGAATCAGTATCCAAAAGTTCATATTAACATTGAAATTTAACAAAAAAGAAAAAATAAAACAATCAAAAAGTTGAACAGAAATCAAAAAGTAGAAAGAAAAAGGTTACATCAGTCATGCTGGAAAAGCGCCGGTATTAAGAGCAAAAAAACATTTTAAACAAATTGTTATGTTTCTGCCCAAGGGACACAAAGAACTGATTTATTCTAGCCAGTAACGTTCGGATCGGAGAGAGACATTCTGTAGTGCATATGAGCCTCTTAACATTTTTTATGACAATGAGCAAGCTAATCTACTCGCCATCTGCGTCTAATATCTCATTTATTTCTGTTGTGGCCCCTACCTAATGCTACGGACAGGGACACCGTCACCTGACAGCTACTCGCAAATGATTCATTCATCATTTTCTGTATACGAAGCCCGAACTCTAATCACAAATCCAGGAGACTGTATCTGTTATTATTCTCAGGGGTATTCCGATTGATGCCGATTAGAGGTAAATTCCTGTTCAAACGAGCTGCTCGACTTCAGACCCCAAAACCGGAAGATTCCTCAGTCTTTCCACTACCAGCTCTCCATTTTCTGTGTTGCCAGGCAACTCAGACAAGGATGGCAACAGCATACACTGTTTTACAGCCACAACCCCCCCCCCCCCCCCCCAAAGTACTGTACAGCTGGATTGTATAAAAACGACAAAAGGAACAAATTCATACTTCTGATCACTGTCGAGCATTCGGAAACTCAAAAAATATTTGGAATATGCTCAGCACAAGTACAATGCCTTACTCTCACATACCAGCAAACCACATATGCCCCGAGTCCACGTTTCACGAAGGTTCCCGAACACGTAAAATGCCCCAGCCGACGAGCAGACAGTATTTTTCATTGTTTAAATCAACCATGGTTACCTCATTCTCCCATTCATTTATTATAATTGCAAATGTTGTGGGTTTTTTTTCTATAGTTTGTAGCCCAATACTGTCTGACAGCGGAGGAACCAAGACGTCCTTCGGTACACGCGACTCAAAGACGACATTAACCAGAGGATGCATCATTTTATAAAAGCACTCCAAATATCTGGGACTTCTAAAATACACATATGCTTGAAAATCAACCTAGACGCAGGCAAAATCTTTAATCCATTCCACAGTCTGCATGGGGGAACGTAACTCGTAATAAAGCAAGAATATTTATGCCTCAGGAGCTGGGACTCATACCAAAGAAATATTCTGTTACGCAGAACGTTAATGTGTTCCAACTGTCTTATATGGAGCAGCCGCACAGCACAAGCGCTGGCCGCCTGTCGTAACCGGCCGCGTGTTAAAATGGCCAAAAGGGGCTTCTTTCATCAGGCAGAAGTTCGTTATTTTGGATGAGATCATAAAGATGTCACGCGGCAGCTATATCCAAGCAGCGCGGGGGGCGGAGGCGTCCGTCAAGGCGCCGTGTTCCTCATTCCACCGCGCGTACGTTCTTTAGCGCTCAGTCACAGCACTCACAATGGCAGGAAAAGGGTGTAGGGGGGGCGCCGTTGCGGTTTGCTGACCTCTTAATTGTTCTGCGGCGCGTGGGATGGGGGGAGGGG
>JAODKF010000126.1:18149133-18190635 GCA_026779585.1 Mormyrus proboscirostris
CCCCCCCCCGAGACAGATACATATTAGCTACTGAGAACTGCCTATAACACAATTACTAATACTCTATAACACTAATAATCCTGAGGTTAGGGGAGTAAGCAGGAGGAGGAGACACAAGCACCTACCCATAATACCAGCGACAAGAAAAGGTCTGCGCTGAACTACAAAGGATGCAAAATGAAACCTCACACAGCAAATCTGCAGCAGCTGTCTGACTGGAAAGTCTGATTTCTTGCAACAGAATGACAGAGAATATATAGTAACTTCTGCTGGAACTGCAGCCCCCCCCCAGGTCACCACCCCACCCCCCACTGCAATGGTGCACTAAGGGTGGCGTTCACCTACAGTCTGTCTGTCTGCACTATGGTGTGTTGTGTTTATATCGCATTGTCTAGTGTTGTATTGTGTATTACACAGATTCCTTCTGCATATGTAGTGCATACTGCTGTACAGCTGTTTTATGTACAGTGCGCATTTATTTAATGTACTGCACTGCTGACCCAAGACTTACACTTGCTACACTTCACTTGTTCTATTAATGTGACAATAAAGATGATGTGACTTGAAATATCCATGGTGCTTCCGGCATATACTTTTCAGGAAACAATGAAAATGATGCTGAAGGTGACAACATCTCGTCACACAATGGCTGAATGCAGTCCAACACATTCGAAATATAAAATATATTCCTATACCCGAGTTACACAATTGTAAACTGCAAAGAATCAGGCACAGGCCTGGATCATATTCGTGGTCCATCACTCTGCGAATGCAACACTGATGGCATCTTACCCGTGAGAATCCATAGTGTTGGCAGCCCAAATGTCAGTTCCCAATATATCAAACGAGCCCTCCCTGTTTCCATTCTGCAACAGATGGACAAGAGGGGTAAGAAATGGCAATGCAAAGAAATGAAGAGCTTAAAGTAACACATGGTGGCATTCAAATAAAAGTTACCTCCATGGAAATTTTAGGATGCCCCCAACATTACTTAGGATCTTAAATTCACCACAATCAGTGAGTATGAAAATATTTTAGTTTTTTTTTTTTTTTTGTTAAATTTAGTGACTATAACTACGCATCTTTTTTTTCGTGCTTTACATTTTTTTCTGGCTAAAAAAAAGTGAAGTGCCCCAATTCATGCTGTGTGTGCGTGTGCTTTTGTCTATATGTGTGTGTGTGTGTGTGTGTGTGTGTGTCTATATGTGTGTGTGCGTGTGCTTGTGTCTATATGTGTGTGTGTGTGTGTCTATATGTGTGTGTGCGTGTGCTTGTGTCTATATGTGTGTGTGGGTGTGTGTGTATGTGCCTTCTGGTAAAACTGCAGGTTTCTTATATCAAGATACATTAATTTGAAAATAAACAAGGAAGAAACATTCGGAAAAACACAACAATAATGACAGTGAAATGGGTTCTCTGCCACCAGGACACTGCACCATTTAAAATATTCACTTTAAAATCTGCAAACATCTGAATCCCAGCACAGGCTGTCTACAGACAGGTATCAGTACTAGGCAACGCAGACAGAGTAGAATTTCAGCTCAAGAGGACCGCAACGGATTTGCCATGTATTACCTTCGCAGGGCCTCGGAACTGATTGCTCCGCCCTCGACTGCCTGACCTAGATCCAGACCCGGGCCGGGAGCCTGAACTAGGTCGTGATCCAGTGCTGCCGTTGCTGCTGTGCTCCCAGTCATCCTGAAACAACACAGTTATAAATAAATCAAGAGATCAAACAAACAAACGAACAAACAAACAAACAAGTCGTAGAGTACTAACAATTTAATTAGCAAGTTATATGAACCCGGCACACAATGTTATTCAGTGATGCAGCAGGAAGTCTATAATTAACCATCATATTATGAGAATTTTCAAATCGGCCTATAGGGACTTATCAGGTTACCACAACAAAGCAAACGAAAATAGACCGAACAAATTCACCTTATTTAACAGGTCAAAGAAGCTTTTAAATGCATATTAAGATAGTAAAAAACTTCAGCTGTACTGCTCATGACATAGGGTTCCATTGCAGCTGTTCAATGAGCTCAGCATAGGCAGTTTGGATTTCAAACAGAAACTGCGGCTTAAACAAATTCAGCAGTACAGAAATACCAGCGCAGTCCATCTCCTGTTAAGCTCCTTCACAATTTCAGACACCCACCACCCAAAAAAAAGAAAATGAACCTAGAACCTTCATTTTTTCCCCAGAGTAAAATTAATCTAAATGTAATTCAGCTTTTTAAAAACTGCACGCATCTGCATTCACATTCAAAACGAAGGGCAAAGCATTTTTACTGAACTTGTTTTCCTAAACAAGGAAAGAGCAGGTGAAACAGTAACTGCTACTAATAACTGGGGGTGATGTGCAGACCTGCAAGTTAGGGCTCTGTACTGGTGATTGGAAGGCCGTTGGTTCAAATCCCGCTACAGGCAGAGTTATATCACGACTGGCCCGTAAAGCGGGGCCCTTAACCCCAATTGCTCCTGGGTCACAATCTAACCCTGTGCTCTGGTGCTCGCCTCGGACAAAAACTTCTGTTAAATAAACAAACGTAAATCTACCCCTGGCGGGATTGTGTCACTTGCTTACAGACGGAACACACACGCAAGCAGCCTGCAATCGGCAGGCCGTCAGGATGGCAGACAATGTAACGGCTCTGCCGTGATCTGAAACCCGAACCGTAGACAGAGTGACCTACGTGACAGAAGCACCGCACGTATTCCGCGACAAGACAGGAAAGCGCCAGTAACACACACCGGAGTGCAGCGGTTTACCTGACACTCTGACTGGGCCATGGTGGAGTGGAGGACAGGGGGGGAAAACAGGAAAGCCCTTGAGGTTGCTCACTTCCTTGAAAGGCACTGGGCACGCCAGCGATGGGGGAGGAGGCCACATAAGCGGGGCGCGGCCCAGCCGTGTGCAGGGAACAGGTGTGTTTGTCCAGGAGGGTAAAGGCAAGCCAGGGTGGCACTGGAGGGCAAAGAGCAGCCGCTCAGCGCCCCCGGTACGCACGTCACATCATACGGGGGAAGCTTTAACTGCCATTTGTACAAGCACGAGAACAGCTACAATGCAATGTGCTAATTTTCTCACGTCCCATCCTGCTCACCTTTCCAAGATAGAGATGCAAGAGTGAAGCTTGAGGTCAGAGCACAGTGTCAGCTGCCCATCCGGGTCCCCTGGAGTGTTTTTTTTGGAGCGTTAAGGACCCCGATCAAGAGGCCACCAGAGAAGTGTCCACTCTGGTTAGCATGCCGGTGACATTCTGAGCACAGGCACAGAGAGTCAACCTGCTGAGCTGACCCCATCACAAGCATAATCATCACAATCTCCACAAATCGCAGGCCTAATTCACAACCAAAAAATGAGCATTTACATCATTTTAACCAAAAATTAATCATGCATTTTTCATGATTTGATGACTTTTTCTCATTCCACACAACACATAAGTAAACAATTGATAGACGTGTTAAACAAACTTAAATTGTAAATGCAGGATAGGAACAACAACCGATGACGATATATAATTACAATTAGTCAAAATTGGAACAACTGGGTTTAAATCAGAAGCTCTAACACTCAAATTTAGGGAAAAGAACTAAGCTGAGGAAAAGAGGACTGGATGATGTTGGGTTTAGCCCCCCTCGATTGCTTAAAACAACAACAACAGCTGAGCACCATGTCCGGGGGGGGGGGGACCAACAATCCAACAGGATTCCGTAAAATTTCAGACGGCGATACATCAGAAATCATTAATTTTTACCGTGATTTGAATCTATTCATCAATTATTTTCATTGCCAAAATTCAAACCTTTTACTTCACTGAAAAGAATTCACAAAATATGACCATGAGAATACAAAGAAAGCAGAATCTCCGAACATTCGCTTTCATTATTGTTAAACAGTGAGAAAAAGCCAGTGCAAACTCTAGGAGCCAAGTAGTGAACTGTACAAAAGAAACACAATGGTATTTATACATGGCGGCCTACTTTCACCTAGGCCAACTAGAGGTGGAAAGCACACAGGACACTGTTTTTTACTCGGTCTGTGGACCAAGTTTAAGCCAAATAATGAATTATAAAAACATTTTGTGGACTGGTACTTGGTGACAAAATCCCTCTTCCTCCACTACGGAAAATGTCTGACTGTCCAACTCATCTCCATTGTTTTAGCAGTTGTGTATTCTGGTGTGCTGCTGCTAATTTTGAATATTAATAATGTTTAAATACTGGGCCAAGACTGATGCATCTGACCAATGCTGTCATATTGAGTTTTAATGAATAATCGGCCGATATCGATATGTTAACCGATATATTGTGTATTCGTGGGAAGCTGTCAGGGTGTCTGTTAGAGGTGATGTGCCGGTGTGCGATCGGTCATCGTCAGTCCTCTTTTGGTTGATTTAGCATGTCGAATTAGCGTCGGAGCTACTTGGTGACACTGAGCTCTCTCAATGCATCCTTACGCCTCCATCTGAAACTAAGCTGCAGCTTCCACTATCGGAAAAGATCGATTTCTGAACAGATGACAGAACAAAAATGCCCACGTCACCACAAAAGGTTTGCTCCCAATTTTCGGTCTATTGCAGTTTGCTTCAAACAAAGACATTTTAACCAGAAAAAAGTGTATATTGTGATAAATATTATAAGATTTATGCAAAAAAATACATTTATTTCCAAATTAAGCATTTAATAAATAAATGTGGTGGTTCGTGTTCTGTATTGCGCTTTTTAATATTTAATAGATGAACAGACCATTATTTATTTTTATGTTAATTAAATAAAAATGTAAATACTTGAATCCTGATTAAAAGTTGCTTAAAGATTACAACTCAAATATCAATAGAACAATGCTCCATAAAGACGGACAGACAGAATAGTCACGTTACTTGTGAAGAGGAGTGGAGTTGCTTTAACAGAATGGTGGGGAGGAACATCAACCAAAAGGACGGGTGTTTTGGTTTCAGCACAGCGGAAACACAGAGAAAAACAAAACAACAATGGGTCATGAGAAGGGTTACAACAGAATGCATGACTGGGTATCAGGGCCCCGGGTTATATTTAGGGGTCCCAAGAGGAAATACGATGCCAATTTATATCACAGACAATGAGAAGATGAAGTGAATGAATGGACTCATCACCTGTCCTGGGATCTACTGTAAACCAGAAATTTTTCCTGCATGTAAATCCTGCACTGTTTAGCTATCCAGATCATGACCTGTACATAAAAACCCTCTAGACCACAGGTGTCAAACTCTGGTCCTGGGGGGCCGGAGCTCTGCACAGTTTCTAGTTTCCCCTCATTTAACACACCTGATTCAACTCCTTGTGCTAATTACCACACAGCTCTTGAGCTGAATCATTTGCGGTGGAACAGGGAAAGAACTAAGCTACACAGGGCTCCGGCCCTCCAGGACTGGAGTTTGACACCCCTGCTCCAGACAATATCAATGCAAAGTCATGCACAGAGGGCTGCAAAAAGCAGTGCTAGCAGAGAGAGACCAATCAGACAAACTCCATGGAGAGAGACCAATCAGACACACTCCTCGGAGAGAGACAAACTCCTCACTCTGCATAGGCCCTGGACTGTTCCATAGTAAATCAGAAATACTGTTCTCATTATATATTATGGGGTGGGGGTGGGGGGACTGCACATTTCATAACAACACAAATGAACCCTGAAAAACATGCAGACTAAGAACCGCATTATGTGCTTTGCAGAAATAGTGGTTAAATCTGTAACTAGTGATGAAAGAAAATCCCTACATGTGTAGGAGCCTATTCTGGGCAGCAGAGGGTGCAAGTCCAGAGTGACGGCCATATACAGTCATACATGACAGGCAATACTGAGGCGCCAGTTAGCATAAGTGCGTGTCTCTGGATTGCAGGAGGAAAATCATGTAACATGGAGAAAGCATGCGAGCTCCACACAAACACCTCCCGACCCTGGAGGTATGACAAAACCGTGCTACCTGCTGAGCTGCCACGCCAGTGACACTGTATTCTGTGTTTCTGAAGACAGTGACAGTGGAAAAACACTGTATTCTGTGTTTCTGAAGACAGTGACAGTGGAAAAACACTGTATTCTGTGTTTCTGAAGACAGTGACACTGGAATACACTGTATTCTGTGTTTATGAGAACTACAGAAATAAATGACAGAGCATAAAAACTAGGGATGCACAATGTTATTGGCACAGCATCAGTATCAGACAATAAATGCTTAAATAGCTCATTATCGATACTGACTGAAAATTTCTACTGGTGAGCCAGACCAACACGGTCACTCGTTAACCAAACGCAAGTAACAATCCTGAATTATAAGCCCCAGCTACAAGTTTCATGTCAGCTGTATGGAAGTATTTTAAAGTATTTTCTGAAACAGATTAGAAGCATTGAAAATAGCAGGTTAAGTGACAGTAATGTGACAAGGGGTAAAACAATACTCATGTATTAATCCTGCCAATTTAATGACGCATGTTAAGAGTCGCCATCCTGAACGGCATAAAGACAAATATGTGTATGTAATGGTATCAGCAGCTGCCAAAACGAGCTTGAAAATATCAAAATACAGACCATCAACACCGCAAAAACTAGGCCTACTGTGTCTACAGACCACTGCATAGACTTTTGTTTTCATGATTACATCTATGCTTCTGTTTGCACGCTTGTATAGTAACCCGGACCTCATTGTGCAATATCCGGAAGGGCAATACCTCAGCGGCTGTTTAGATTACAACAATATACATTCTATTCTTATACATAAGCACACAAATATACTAGCATGTTTTATATTTGTGTAAAATATTCTTTTTAGTACTTTAAATCAGTTTAATTTGTAGCTTTACCATTCTTCTACTTTGAAGTGATATTTGTTGTGTGTGAAGGTACTGCAAGGACTGCTACTCAATTTCATTGTACTCTGTGCAATGACAATAAAGGAATCTTGTCTTATATTTTACTTGCAAAAATCCAATATCGTGCATCCCTAATTCAGTGAAACAGGGTTATCAACAGTAAACCAATTCATTAAAAAACTCAGAATATAATCACATGGAGGGGGAGAAGCCGCAGAACAAGCAAAACGAAAACAAAAGCTTGCACAGCTGAAAATAGTATTTAGGGGAAAAAAATTTTGAACACTGATTCTTCAGGTTAAGGGAAATTTCAGACTTTCACGAATGGGGAATTGGTATAATGAAACGCTCAATTAAATACCCAGCAGCAGAGCGGTTTTAGACAGCGGGATGTAGAAGCAGCGTTTTGTACCTCCTGCTGGCTTCTGATAACTATATTACCATGGGACACAGGAAACAGGTGCACAACGCAGCATAAATATTACCACAGTCTGACAAAGTTGTCTCTCTTTTACAGGTGCATCAGGTGGCAGTCTGACCTCGCAATGTTGTCAAACCACCTCTACATAACGGAAGCAGAAGTGCGTGGAAAGCAAGGACGCAGGTTTAGTGCCATTACATTTGGATGAAAGCTATCAATGTAATCTCCTTATGAAAAGCACAGGAAATACAGCTCATCAGTAAAACTAATAAAAATGAAACTTTCAGTCTTTAAAAATGTAACCAGGTCCATATAAGATTAGGACACAAACATGCTTTGAAATAGGGGCATCTACGAGATCTGTCAGGACAGCACTGCCCGAGAGGCTAAAATACGCCTTACATTATTCATCACCTGGGACAACAGATGACATTTGCACCTCTTTCAATTTGACCCTCTTAATCACATTCCATTAATATCATACTGCTCAATATCAGAAGAGACATCAGTTTTTATTGGTTGCTTACCAAACAATGTTTATATAACATAAAACGCTCCAGCTTGATTTATGTTGACAAAGCTCAAATGAGCTCAGGAGTCTTGGAGCTTTAATAAACAGCCTGTGAAGCTCTCCATCTCAGTGGCACGTCAAAACAGAATTCACAGAGCTCACACCAACAGGAAACGGAGGAATGTGGCTGGGTGAGACGCGAGACGAGGCCCTACATGCTACCCATGGAGCCTCACACACCCGGAGCGCTGCCAGCACACAGGAAGGGGCGGGACTTGGGAAGACACTTCCTGTACGTGCGGCGGTAAGCCAGTCCACAGTAAACATAAGCCTCCAAACAAACTGGGAAGACAGCGGGTCGGTATGGCGACTCGTACAGCCTGAATGATTAATTGCCCTGAAGGATACGGGAGACACTAATAAGGGCTTTGCCAGCCCTGGCCAGTATCATTCCAGACTCCTCAGCATGGGAGTTTGGTCTCCTAGCAACTAGTCAAATTCAAAGCGAAGGACAAGCCTATGATGGATAGAAAGGCAACTGATACGTTCAGCCCGTCACTGGAAATCAGAACTTATCTTGAGACCAGATAAAAATAAAACATCTTCCAAAGTGAACGCTTTCTAATAACATTCATGTTAGTTGATTCGAATGAGTTTCCTGCTAGTCACCTGCTTTTAGGAATACACACACACACAAATACATGTTTACATACATAAAATATTAATAATATATTTATACTTTATTCCATGTTCAGTATATGAACAGTCCACGCAGACATTAAGTTTACTGCTGATGTTAGCGACAGAAGCGAAATCTCCGGAAAGTTGCATGCAGGCATGAAGAGGGGACGGTCATCTCCCGCCGCCTGCTTCGCGGGCAGCGACCCGGACGCAGCAACAGGACTTACCGGCTTGGTAGATCCCCTCCCTCGAGACGACGACCAGCTCCCATCTATCTTGTCACTGCAGTATTCAGTCCACTGTGAAGGACAGGGTGATGGGAGGAAGGGGGGGACATTGACAGATGTTAAGGCTTCTTGTCATTTACAACTATTTGGAAACAGCAGCCCAAACCGGATTCTGTGTAAAAAGTCAACTCGGAAGAAAAAAAAAAAAAAAACATTTCGTTTTTTTCTTTAAAATGCAAGAGCCAAAGTAGGTATTTATTTCCATAATTCACATATCATATAAATCCCTACACAGCTCAATTTGTAAAGGTTACCCCTGCGTCTTGATAATAAGCAGTGTCAAACATTTTGATCTTTTATCCAAGTCGACTTTACAAATTATAGTGTGTAGCAATATTAATAGTTTAATTAATTATACAAACAGTAATTTAAGGACAACATAAGAGGTTGTTCCTAAAAGCCATTTTATCCTGGTGTAATTGTGGTATAATTTTATGCTTTAAACACAGTATTAATCAGTCCTGGCTGAGATCTTGTCTATGCTCCAACACACATACTAATAAATCAGACTTAAAGCCATCACAGAATAATAAACCTGGGATTTATGTGAATTACTAATTACAGACTACCGGGCTTTCAAAGGGGAGAAGGTGTAGTACACAGGCACACACTTGTGTGAATTCTTCGGGGAGATACAGATGTCAGAGACCAGGCTGTCAAAATAAATGCAAGAAAATGCCATATTTAAAAACAGCACGGCTTTTTTTTTATTTGATGTCTGTCGAAAACAAGACTGCCGTCAAGACATACCATGAGAAACTATGCAAACAACATAGTCTTCGAGTGTAGACACGTCACATGTTCCTGTCGTCGCTACTAAGGGAACATTCTTTGAAAAAAGAAAAGAACAAACAGCACAGCAGCCAGTTTCGTTGTAGGAATTGTGTATCGTTAAGCTGTTCGCACATTCCAGCCATTGTCAGCTTTAAGAGATACTATTCACTGAAGCATTTGGAGGCTTGTTTCAGACACATCTGTGAGGAACCACAACAGAGCCACGTGGCCGGGAGAGTTTGAGAGCACCGGGCTGGCCCTTCATGAGGGCAGGGTGAGACCAGGACGAGGTCAGCGCCACAAGAAAGCAAGACGTCCACAGACAAGGAGATCGAGGGAGGAAATTCAAGCATCGAAAAAGCATGAGCACAAAAAATAGCCTAGTCAAGACTACTGGCTGCCAAAATAAATACTTACAGATCGGTTTACAATGATTCTAGGGCTGGCAGGCAGGTGGCACTTTTAAAAACACAACCCCACCCTGCTCACTCCCCTTCCCTTAATGACCGTCATAAATAATCATCGCTGAATTAAGGCATTAAGGACACATACAGTTTCCAGCAGTCCAAAATCCAAAAAAACCCTGAAACAGACGCAGAACAGCTGTCTCAGAATGAATAAACCTTTCAATAGATTTGACCCACTGATGGATACTGAGGCGTCTTTGCCGTATTTAACTTATCTGTCTCAGTGCAGTCTCTGTGTGGTTCCGGTCACCACACCAGTTGGAACAAAGTCTCACAAACTGGTTATCTGTATAAATAACCTGTAGCTATTTTTATTATCCAACATGCATTTCATAAAACAGTAAAAATTCTTCCAGCTATTACATTTACATATTTATCAGACCAAGACAGGCACATAGCACGTTGCGAACATTCATGCTGTTATGGAGTCGACTCTCTAAGTGCAGCTAGGCTGAGCTTCCAGTGGAATCCCATTAGATAGGACAACCTCTGGACATTATTAAGAAAAATATCACAATACGCATGTCTGTAAGACTGGACCCCACTGCAGGTTTAATTCTTTTGCACATCCCAAGTTGGCACATCCCAAGTTGACACATCCCAAGTTGGCACATCCCATATCATCTGGGGCGGCGTTGCACCTTCTTCTCTTGCAGCTCTACCCATTTTTCACCATGGAGCACAAAAACATACCATAGCTTCTCCCCAAAAGCTGCATATGACACCGAGGCTAAAGGCATCTTTAAAAATCTGAAATGAAAACTGAAACGAAACGTTTTTGATCCATGGGGGAATTCTCCTTCCCACCTACCCCATCATGCTCTCCGTGACACACAGACACACATGTAGGTGAGGGCGAGCCTGGCAGCGAAGGGCAGCCACCCGCAGAGGTGCCCATGGAGCTGGGGGTTAAAGGGCCTTGCTGAAGGGCACGCAGACATGTGACTATTCTGCTGAGGCTGAGCTCAAACCAGGAATGACTGCGGTGGATTTAATGCTATCAGCTCTCTGTTATTAACTCAAAGGCTGCATGTTTGTAGTTCTTACAGATTTATCAGATGCTTTTTGAAGTGAAGATCGGACAGTCACTGGAGTAACTGGCATTAAGGGTCTTGCTCAAGTGCCCAACAATAAAATCACTGTCAACCATGGGATTTGAACCAACGACCATCACAACTGATCACAGGCATAGAGCCACACGAAACCCCATTCAAGCTGCATGTCACACATTCCCTCTATGTTCAAGTTACAGACCACATCTGAGCTATGCAATG
This sequence comes from Mormyrus proboscirostris, assembly GCA_026779585.1. NCBI lineage: Eukaryota > Metazoa > Chordata > Actinopteri > Osteoglossiformes > Mormyridae > Mormyrus > Mormyrus proboscirostris. The sequence goes on from JAODKF010000126.1 coordinate 18,160,404, forward strand.
AAACCCTTACTGGGCTAGTGAGTGGGTTGCAAGCTCACAACCACTTGAAAACTGAATGAGTAATCAAACCCTTAATAAATGAGCGAGTGCATCTTGAGCTCACATCCACCTGTAAACTGGATGAGTAATCAACCCTTAATGAGTGAGGGAATGGGTGATGAGCTCACAACCAACCAGCAATACGTGGGACTAGGTGTGTAATCAAACCCTTACTGAGTGAGTGAGTGGGTCTTGAACTTACACCCACCTGAAAACGGAGTGAGTAATCAAACCTTTACTGTATGAGTGAGTGGGTCTTGAACTTACATCCATCTGAAAACGGAGTGAGTAATCAAACTTTTACTGTATGAGTGAGTGGGTATTGAGCTCACACCAACCTGAAAACTGGATGAGCAATCAAAACCTTACTGTATGAGTGAGTGGATTTTGACCTCAAATCCAGCTGTAAACTGGATGAGTGATCAAACCTTTACGGGGTATACAAACAGGTCTTGAGCTCACACCCACCTGTGACACATGAGACTGGGCCTTCTCCCCATCCACATCCGCCTCGGTCTTGTCGCTCAGCAGGCCCTGAACCTGGTATTCCAGCACGTAGCTGTCGATAAAGCGCTCTAGCTCCTCGATCTCCTGGGAGCGTGTGCTGCCAGCCTCCGAGGACGCAGACGCCACCGAGGAATTCTCCATAGCAACCTGCCGCCGGCACCCAGGAGGGGGGAGGGGATGGGGAGGGTGGCACGAGATGTGACCTGCGGGGGGAGGACAGCGTTATGCTGGGAAGAAGCACATCAGCAGGCTTCAGACAGATAACGCTGGTGCACCGATAAGCGATGCATTCATTTCATGACCGCAAGTTATTTGTGGTATTAGCAGCCAGACAAAGATTACGAAAATAAAAATCAACAGATAAAAGACACAGGTAGATGAATTAATAACACAGAAACATTTGTGCGAATAGTAAACATTTTAACCATTTAAACCCTGACCTATAACAAACTGCTTTGAATTTAGCTCTGGTCCCTCACGGTACCTGGTGCCCTTATATGTAGCCCTACCACATATTTTAGCCTCGGTCAGAACTTTACTGATGAGATAACCCAGTATGTACCCCTCAGGTATGCCTTTGGTGCAGCTGATCACGTGACAGTTAGCTGACAGTTTGTGTCCGAAAGGGCCAGTTGCTAATCCTCTTTATAATCACCAACTGAGAGCTGGGAAGCCAAAGAAGATTTGCAGAAGTGACAACCATCTTGCTAATACATACAGAGGCTTGGCATGCGCTGCTTATTCACCTGTTAACTGGCGAACTCTCTTATCCCAAGCAACCATGCCTGCTTCCACGATCAAAAATAAGACATTCATTCCACCTAAGGCAGCCTCTCCGGCGTAAGCAAAACCAGCCGATATTCATTCACCCATTTTCCATATCGGCATTTCCTGTGCAAGGTCATGGGGCCTGGAGCCCATCCTGGAAATATTATATAGGTGCAAGGCATGCTGACCAACCACAGGGGACGCACACATCCAAACCTACCTACAATTTGGCAATTTTAAATAACATCAGCATGTTTTTGGACTGTGGGGGGAAACGTGAGAACCCAGAGGAAACCACAAGACGAGGCGGGGAGCACATGCGGACTCCACACACGGAGCCAGGGCGGAGACTCGAACCCGGGTCCCATGCTACCATGTGGCCTTCGCCAAGATTCAATCCAACGTAACATTTCGTCACTCCACAAAAGCACAAAGGTATCGATGTAGTGTTAGAGGGGGAAAAAACGCGGTCGTCATTTGTAATCCGTCCCAGTTACAGAGCATGAACGCTAATTCTGTGCTTTACTCTAACAGCGTGAAACTTCTCAGAAACGTGAGCATAGCCTTCTTCCTCAGATTGTGAAACACATCTTCCTTCTCTTCACAGCTGCAAGCAGTTTAAATTCATCCGTTTACCTCCCTATGTGGTTTTCTTTTATGGCGAGGGGCTGTTTGAATCTCAGCTTAAAGCATGTCTCCAAGCTGTAAGAACAAAGATACAGCTACAGTAGTGCAACACTGCTCTTGGGTTTACATAAAAACCATGTCCATTCCCTTGGCTACTTCACCATAAATTGTCTTACTGATATGACCGTCAATAGCCTCAAGCATTATTTTATGTAGTGATCGTGTTTTTTGATTTTTAGTTGCGTCGATCCATCCAGGGCCACCCCAGTAACGCAAAAGTGACTGCAGCAAAACAGTGGAATCGAATCCCTCAGTGCCAGCAGCTCTTCTTCTCTGCCCTTGACAGAATGTGCCGGATACAGCCGCACTCTGTCTCTCTGACAGTTAATAAATTATGAATGAACGTCTTATCCCATTACCCAGCAGAGGAACGCCTTTGACAAAAACAGCCAAAAATATTCTCATTGCATGTTCATTTCCACAATAAACCCACCGGCAACAATCAGTATCTGATAATAAGATTCTCAGGCAGGGAATCAGACATTCAGCAGCATTCGGAACAGAACAGAAATCGGCTTTTTGAAACGCTAAAAAGTGGATCAGATGTTTAAGGAGCACTTCAGAAGATGCCAGGCAGACCACTAGACCACTAAATTAGGACCCATCCTCTCCTGTGTGGTGCCTCCCTGTGTGACGTGCATTAATTACTGAACACAACTAGGCCAGGGTGTGCACCAACACACTTTACAGCCGGGGTAAAACTGACAGCAGTACCCCCAGGTTTTTAGATCAGTTTGATGGGAGTGATTTAGTCTGTGCCAACAAGAAATTAAGAAATGTTCTTGAGTGCAACTCAAATAGGCAAGGTACGCTCAGAACCACTTTTCACTCTTCTCAAAATTTTACACAAACCCCTCTGGAAAAAAATCTGAATGTTTCTATCACTCAAGGAGCACATGGAAGCCATATACATGCTTTCCTTTACATCAAGGCTCTTCAAGTCCGGCCCTCGATTACAAATCCAGGCCTTGTTTTCAGTTCCCCCAGACAGTTAGGTTAATAATTACTGATTCTGATTGGTCAGAGGCTTCACACCTGGCTCACAGGTAAAGGAAGGCTGGAAAACCAGCAGTGCTCAGACCTCGAGGAGCGCGAGTTGAATAGCCCTGCTTTACATTACAGGCTTTAAATTTTGGGTCATCCCTAGTAATGAAATTATCATTTTCAGGCAAAGTCAGAGATAGGCAGTCACTGATGGCTCTATAACAAACTACGCTAAAACAGTTTCTCCATCCATCTTCGAAGTACGTATCCCGGAACAGGGTTGCGACAACTCAGCTGTTAAGGTAGAAGAAAAAAACCACGACAAAGAGCTGATTTTATATGATAGAGTACGGTTGGGCAATATCTACTTTTTCATACCGCAGTAAAGTGTATCTTGACTGATTTCAAAAGCAACACTATTATGATCGACAATTGTTATCACGGAACACCCCTGCCCCCAGTGTGCATGGCAAATTTTATTACTAAGATTTAAAATGACCACACTATACCGTATTACCTGGGACCAGCCAAGTCTAGGACAGACGGAGAAATGCAGCCAAGTTTTGTCCAGTCATGTTTCCTGTTTCTTGTTGACATCTAGGTATCAGACTGTGTTTAACATGAACTAATAATATAATTTTTTCAGAAAAAAAAATGCAACTGAGTTTTCCATACCGATATCCATGTCTAATATCTATGTCACAAGCTTTAAAACCTAAAATTCACTCATATAACCTAACGAGTTACGGGATCTACAGTACTGTGTATGTGTCCTCACTCCAGTCATTGTTCTAAATTGTACACCGGTGCATTTATATGTACTAATTACCAACTGTTTTTCAGCAATACTTGACCAGCTCTCAAGTGAGGGAATATTTTTAATTTTCCCAGCATTGACATTTTGGTTTTTATCTTTTTTACTTCATCTAGAAAACCTGACACTGCAATCACTGCCACAGACAGACAGATAGATAGCACAATCCTCAACTGGAGAACTGGTTGGCGCATGGATAGATGAAAGATTTTAATACATCAGTTCAGCAGGTACAAATTTAATTTGATGTCTGCCTTTAATCAGAATAAATGCTGTTTAAAGAAGGCTTGATTTTTGGGTAAATAGGTTTGTTTCCGATAGACTAGCTAAACCTTTCAATCAGCATCTTTTACCAGCAATTGTGGGCAAATCGTAAAGTCTACAACAGCAAAAGAAAACCGTCATTTGAAGTTACATAAACACATTGTTTGGTTTGAGGCATTACCTTTATGTTTTCTGCTCATATAATAATGTTTTGTTACTTTCTTCAAGTGTGTTTATTATAATGAAACCTGGTTATATGTAGACATTCACACAATGAATCACTTTCGCTCTAACTAGGGATGACCAATACCAATATCGATACCATTATTCAATTATTTGCAGTTACAAAATATAATGAAATTGACCTTTGGAAGATAGTATTTATTGATAATTGTTAACACCAATGTTAATATCAAATACATGGCTTGTAAGTCTTTTGAAAAAAAAACTTTAGGTAAAGGAGTATTACCATAGAATAAACTGCAATTTGCAAGGTTTTTTTTCCTCCTTTAGTCGCTAATAAATTGATTGATCAATTGATTGATTGATTAATTACTATTTCTAAAACTGATCCTTCATTGGCCGTTTGCAAGTTAGTGAGTGGAGGCCAATTCTAAATGCCTCCCTTTTGGGGATCTTTTTTTACACAGTTTTTCTGGTATGCATAGTCTGTTTCCTCCGTAAAATGGATTTTACAAGCCTGATCAATAAATTTCATGCCAGGAGAGCACGGAGGATACTAAGGACTTGTTTTTGTATTCTTGTGGAATTTGCCCCTCTGTACAGTTATCTATGGTCTTTGCTATCTATGGTAGTTGTGTTTAGTGCACATCGTGGATGCAGTTGACGCACTGGATAACAGTGTAATGTTTTAAGGTTACTGCTACCAAAATGCGTTTACTCAGTGAGGTTCTCTGTTAAGCCATTACTGGCCGCTGCATGTGACTCATGCGGACGTGTAACCTTGTGGGTTTCTTGTTCCTCTGATGTGATTTGCCCTCATTTGATACAGCGTCACATTCTCTGTGACTTCATAGTAATTATTATATAGTCATTATAATACAAGGGGCAGAAGAGGGGCCCCCAGAAAGTGTAGCCTAGAGGGCCCTGAACGCTAATCCACCACTGCTTCCATCCACACTGTCTGTCAGTTTCTATATCTGTTCATGGTCAAAGAGGTGTATTGTCTTCCCTCACTGTAAATCTCACATTTCAGAAGGACCCACATGTTCTCAACAAGACTGTCAGGTGACAAGGGGGGCCGGGTCATTATTCGGTCATCTTTCAGACCATTTGCTGGTTAGGTAAGCAGTGGAGTGCTTGGATGCCCGTGATGGATCCTTGTCCTACATAAAACTTCATGGCCTTTGACTTCTTCCTGTACCACCGTATGAAGAGAGTCACCTTGCAGATCATGGCAGTGCGTCAGGAAGCTGATTTTTCAGTCCATCTTCAATCCAAAAATATCCAGCTAGCTCAACCATAACGACAGCAGCCCATACCAGTAAGCACCCCCTAAGACAAGACTGTGTGAAAATCACAAGCCTCAATATGTTTTAACCATATCTTCTCTAGATGAGGTACAACTGGGACAAATATAGAGGTAGCTCAAAGTGCTACAATGCAATACCTCAATGCCACATTATGAAGATTGATGAGGTAGGTTGCAGCTCTGCATCATGGTGACACTGGAGGATAATTGGTTCCTGGCAGATTCATGTTTAATCCTTTGCAAATTTACTGCAAGAGACTTGAACTTTTAGACTTGACCTTTTTCATCTCCTTATGTTTTTTGCAACCACGATGGCTATTTGCAACAAAATGTTTGATTGTCCGGTGGTCATACCTCAATAGTTTAGAAATGTCATGAGTGTTGCATCCACCTGAAAGGAATTTTACGAATTTGGACTTTTTAGCGTAAGCTAAGCCCATTTTCTTGGCCCATTTTACCCATGAAGCTGAATAATAATTACGCACACCTTGATATTCAAATGACGGCGCCAGCTATTCTGTACTATATGGACATTACACTCACAAATTACTAATCTCATTTACCATATAATTTGCAAGAATCGATATTTTAGGCCTGCTACTATTGAAGCAACCAGAGTAACATTAGCGGTAACATTCTGACACGGCTCCAGTGTGAATGCGAAAGCGTAACAGACTACCGCGTTGGAAAAGTAACAGTTGAAGCGCCCTGACCCCATTATGGAAGACTAGACTGGGAATGAATATTTGTTACCTATTCCGTGTTGTTTTTACCTGATACCTGAGTTGTGTATGTGAAAGGGGGTCACACCAGGAGAGACTCGCTTCCCACAACAAACCCGCTGAGTTCGATTGAGTCATACATTGTTAGGTAGAGTGCAGGGCCGTTAGGCTGAGTCACGTACACAGTTAGGCAGAGTGCAGGGCAGTCAGGTAGAGTCATGTACACAGTTAGGCAGTGTGCACGGCAGTTAGGCAGAGTGCGGGGCAGTTAGGCAGAGTGCGGGGCAGTTAGGCAGAATCACACACACAGTTAGGCAGTGCCCAGGGCAGTTAGGCTGACTCAGGTAGACAGTTAGGCGGAGTGCAGGGCAGTTAGACAGAGTCACACACACAGTTAGGCAGAGTCACATACACAGTTAGGCAGTGCTCAGGGCAGTTAGGTTGAGTCAGGTAGACAGTTAGGCTGTGTGTATTGCAGTTAGGCTGTTATACGTTGCAGAGTGATAGAGTGGAGAAGGGCAAACTGTAGAAGACAGTTTGTTAGTACTGGTAGAAGATAACTAGTTATATGATCTTTTGCTTTTGTCATGTTCAGCAGTATTTAAATGTATAACCATGTAGTTACATAACATCCAGATAGACTATCAAGCAAACCTTCATGACTCAAAATACACCTGATATTTGGAGAAAAATACACAAACAGATAAGGTTCAATGGCCTTATAGCTTAAACTGGGCAATAACTGGACTTGCAGAGACCCTTTTCACACACTAAGCTAATTTTCTTCAATGGTATGATCGATTTAAAAATAACATTGTTATATACATGTTAAACACAATATCTATGGCAACAGATTGGCTTTGTAAGCTTAAAAAATTGTCATACAATTCTAATCAATATTGGGCAGCTCATTTACACAAATGAAAGATAAAGGAAGCATAAAAGATTAAAAACTGTAAACAACTGCACACACAGCAAGTCACAAGCCAGCTTAACAGAAGATAAGTCAGAAGTAAATAGCCTTAAACCTGGATTTCAGGACAAGGTTGCCCTATGCTTAATACCAGATTTCCACAATTCTTAATACAACTCATGCACTTCTGTCACCTACACAGTAGAACTGCAAAAGGTATTGCAATACAGCTAACGGTCATTTATAAAACAGACTTTCAGCTACAGAAGTGTCTCCTACGAACACAAGTGTGGTTTACATGCAGGCGGTTACTGTCCCATACAAGCTCAGGCTATACCTACTACAAGAGTAACCACAGGCTAATTGACACAACCATGCAGCACTACTTCAGCGTAAACCACACAATGCAACCCCGAAAGGTAGTTTTTCCATATGATGGGATCATTTACAGCAAATAATTAAAGAGCATTGCAGTATTACTGCACGATTATCACAATCTCTCCTCATGCTGAATCAGGGATCAGGCAGGACATCTCAGTAGACGTCCTTAGTATCTCAGTGAAGAATTACTTTAAACAAACAAAAATAGATCTCGTAGCGTAGTACTGTATACTATTGAGATTTTAAGTCTTTTACATCTTGTTTTTTCCCACAAAAGCACTGATCTGTACTGTACTGGCAGCTCTAAAAAATGATAAAACCAAAATGAAAACTTTTGATGTAAAAAATGTCAAATTTAAGCATTTTATCATAAACTAGCTAGTGAAATTCCACACTGATTTAATTTCTGAGACGGCCAAAGAGCAGGAGCTCAGAACTTAATCGCATCGTACTCAGATACCAGAAAATCTCTCAAAAGCATGAGGCACAGACAGAATTCCTCTTACTTTCTAAAGCTAAATAAGTATTTCCTTGCAAACAGTTCAAACGGAAGCGAGTTTCACAGCAGTCAAGCATTTGAATAATGAGAAAAACACAATATTGTCACTCATGTCGTCATCATCTTCTTCTATATGAGACACACAGACATACACAGGTGAGACTGAAGCTTGGGGTCAGAGCACATGGTCAGCCATATATCCGATTCAGGAACAGTTTTCAGGTTTGAGGGCCCTGCCCTTGCTTGTTTGGGGTGCACTGGATTTTACGGGATCCAACAGTAGTTAACCCAAGCTTAAAGGTCAGTTATGCACACAGACAGAAGCATGTGGCTAAGTTCTTAGAAATGCATGAAACATCATGCATCATGCAAAAACATATGTGTTTACAAAGTGTGTTTTAATAAGTTTACATGTGTTTAAAGCATGCGGGATGAATATTTTAAGGCTTAAACTATATATATATTTTTTTTTGCTTTTTCAAAGTCTGACGGGTTTATTATGCCGAATTTATACTACCTGTTGAGTGTCATAAAAGGCCTCATTGATACTTTAATTGCACCACTAATCTGCTTATTGTGGGCGTAAATAAATGCACATATAGCACAGAAAACCTGGTGACTATTGCGCATGCACTATATAATATTGACGTGATATCGCCCTACTGAGTATATGAATGATGCAGTATTATTAATAACTGAAACATAAATATATAGAGTAATGCTTGGTCTGCTGGGATTCAATGCTATGAATTATTAATAATTACAACAATGCATTCAGCAACACCGGCCTGTTCTTTATCTTACAGATGACAACAAACAGCACCATCAAGAGCTGAGGAATGATTCCAATAATCTCAACACACTTGTTTTGAAAAGTAAATATACTTTCCAGTGCAGTAGGAACAGCACTGCAGAACAACCTATTATGTCCACCAATGCGCTTCTTTGATTACATCAGCTGTTCACACCATCACAAGATATTTCATTAGCTACGGGGACTCTTCCTGAGGTGTGTAAGACGAGCGGCCGCAGAGGACCTCGTGCGGAACTGTGCATATCGAATACTGCAAAATCTCGAGATAGTTACGTGCCGCTGTTTGGCCGCTTCACTAATGTTATACTAAAAAGCAGAGAACAAGACAAACGTAGTATTGGAAGACGGTACCAGCAGCTCTGCTGGGACTTTGAGTGGCAGATGGGCATGATTAATGCTGACTGCATGCCAACTGACGCAATTAGAGCTCTTCGGATGACAATATACAAGTAAAAACTAACTTTGCATATTAGTTCACTGTCCAGATCACTGATGCAATCCCACCTCCCTGGACCACAAAAGAAAAGGAACACAGATTGCAAAAGCATGGCATTATGCTTTTCTGAGAGCCAGAAATCCAGTAATATACACCATATCCTTAAAATAATACTACACTAAAAGTGTATCTTTTATTTCACAAATATAATAGAGAATGAAAAAATAAACTACTTTTTGTATTCAGGGATATTTCAATCAGTAGAATTAATCCTGTCTGTGTCTGAGTTTCCATGCACAGATATTTTAATGCAGTCGGTCTCACCCTGAGGAATGACAAATGGTGTCAACATGCATAACTACAAAATACGGCTGTCAAAGAGGTGCGCAAGGGCTGCACAAAAACATGGGCTGGCACATGGATTCCAGAAGCATGAGCTGTGATTACACCCTCGCTTAAAGGGCTGAGGGTGACAATAGGCAAACTGATTCCTCAGCTTGACCTGCAGCTGAATTTTGAAAGGATGAGGTTTTGTAGGGACAGGTATTGAGCCTGGCACAGCTACTCTAAATGTGCCTGATGTACAAAGCCACCCCATTGTCCCACATGGAACCCCCCCCCCCCTCTACATTAATGGGATTTGTCATTGCAGTACCAGTGACAACACATACACAGCAACATACTACAAAAAGTTACCGATGATCATAACCAAGACAAGTATGCAACTGCAGCAGAAGATGCTGCAAGATCATTTGTGAAATAAAACACCACAAAAACCTTCAAAAACATGATTAACTAATGGAAAATCTAGCAGATTCACAAGACTTCTACATGGTGGGTGGGTTTTCAGAGAGCTTTCAATCAATGTCTGGTTACTGCATGGATCAAATCAGCCAGTGACTGACAGATTTAACGATCTGCATTTTAATGAAGATATTCTACAAACATTATACAATATCAACAACTCAGGAAATGCCTATAGTAGACGCATCATGGCATGCTATACGTCCATATTTTTATGACTTTTATTATGTAACATTACGCGACATAAGGAGCAACAGTATCGCTCCAGCTATTCCGGCTGAGTTCAAATAATTAAAATTAATGATAGAGCTGCACTGGTGGCGCAGCTTAAATACAGACAAATGTGTTGACATTTTATGTTCAAAATATGATCATTTCACAAGTTCCTATCACGTTCACAGTATCAGTAATTGACACCTAATAACTTACTGTACTTGCTGATGTGCAGATTACAGTAATAAAACACACTGTGATTGCATACATAGCGAGGATGCCTGCCATCATCCAAGCTAATACATTGAAATATTTCTATTAAATATAAATATCGCAATAAGAATCGTTCAGAAGTAGACAAGCAGCAATATAGTGTTGACAATGGGATAAGAAAAATTCAGTCCGTTTGCAGAGCATTCATTTGCGTATTTTACTCTCCCCAGATTTCCAGCATTAAAAGGTGATTTCCCTTAAAAAATATTGATTATTTCAGATGGCGAAAAATGCTGTTCCGTTTTCACAGCAACATCCCGTCTGCCATGCAATTTCGAGGACATCATAATAATGCCATACTGTCTTTGGCATCCAGGTTAAATGGATTTAAATCAAATTACCAAGCGTCAAGAAAAGCCTTTAAAAGACTATTTCCAGAATATAAAAAAGAGAGTAAATATCTGGAAAATTAAGATGGTAGAAAATAATAATGTACGGCGAAAGTACAATTTCCACTGAAATACTGAGTGTAATCAATTAATACAGATGGTAATAGCACCAGCTCCTTGGATATTTACTGATACGCTCGCCTTTTTATATGATGTCAGCTTTGTCTTGATTGCCTGCTGCTATACGATGTAAATCCATTGTTAGCTGCTTCTCAGCCATCTAGCCACCTGACTGACTGCATTCCCCGTTTATACGCGATCTTTTTCACAAAAGGCATGTATGCACAGGCGACATAGCTTAGTCAATGGCCCTATGCTATGGCCTGGCACAAATGACACAACTAACTGGTATCTGGAAACGCAACTAGCTCCCTGTGAGTTCAAAGGACCAGTACTTTAATGTTACACGAGGGAAATGTTGTTGTTATTTTCATTTGCTACGTGTTTCTAATTCGTCTGCGTTGCAGATGCGCCGGAGATGATCCTGCACGCCAGTATCGCCCTCCGGTCTGGCCAGCACCGCTCCCACGCCCTTTATATCGTCCTGTATCTGAATAGTTAAAGGTGATGCAACCGTGGCTACCGCTAGCTAACAGGCTACTTATCTAGCTAACAAACTCTTAATCCTGTGCTGCGACATGACAAATAAAGCAGTCAGTACGTCATAAAAAATGTAATCTTGAAAAAAAATCACTGCATGACACATTAGTTATTTCTCGGCTACCTAGTTAGAGTAGATTTATTGTGCAGCTGCGGTCTTCCATATCAAACAGAAAGAAGGCTGAACTGCCCGATCAGATTAATGTCAACATGCAAAGTCATAACTAGCTAGTTACAAATTATTTCGGTTTATCATCAATACACACTATTTCACTGATCTCCCTTTCTAAACGGGGGAATGCAGCCGGCTAAGCCATCGATCCTGTTAGCCATCTTAGAGCAAGCGAAATACACCCAGACCGTAAGGTACTGAAGTGAAATTACAAGTTGCCTAAAATCCAGGCAAAGGCATCCTAGCCTGCTAACGAGCTAACTAGCGACACATACTAAACACAGAGAACCGGCGAAGGCACTCCCAGCCGATGAAATTATCCCAGACTCCAGCTGAATATAAAAACATAAACGCTCACCCAGTGAATCTCCTCAGACTGGCAATGAATCGGAAATTCTACGATTGTTTTAAATCCCTCATTGCAATGTCATCGGACCGCAAACGTGCTGGGGAGAGAAAAAGGGCTGCGCTCGTGACCCACGTAGAGCCGGAATGTAGGAATGTGACGTTTGCTCCAATTGGCTGACAGGCCCGGGACACGCGAAAGGAGGAATTCTGGGGTGTGAAGTTCTCTGGACGCACAAGAAAATGCTCTTTGGGAAAGTACGAAAAAGACTGAGAGATTTTATGCATATTAACGTAAAACACTATCCTACTTTATTTTTCCATCTAGATCAATTTTATTTTTGTATAAAAAAATCAAACCACTAGCATTTATTAAATGTGTTTATATTTTTTAACCATTTTCAAAGCATATGCAGATCCACAGTTAGTTAATGGAATATAAGGCTTTTTCAGTGATCCAGCTACTGAGATTAAGCTAGGGCACATCAGCAATCACGTTAACAAAGGCCTCTTCAACATGCTCGTCCCATGGCAAGGTTGCGCTGGCGTATGACCACGCTCTTTGTCATTTATGATACCAGTAAGATGTCAGGTCTGAGAGTCGTCTTGGCAACATGCTGAGGGAACTTTATGTTACCTGCCCAAGTCTACCATCAGCTGCCAATCCTTCGGCATGTTCAGTAGCTGCGATGGTGCTATGCATAGTGCTGCAGGCTTCTCCCTAGGTCTGATGAAGCAATTCCTGGTGTGAGAGCAGGGCAAGATACAGGCAGGGAAAAGATGATGATCCACAGAGCAGTTCCAACACAAAGGCGTTAAACTGAACACACCAGGAAAAGCATAAAATAAAAGACCTATGAGGGGATCAAAAACAAACAGTAATAAGAGACAAAATTAAAGAAACACCCAAGGACCAGCACAACACAGGGAGCAGGACTAGGGCGCAAAGCAACAACATGCAGTAACATACGCGATGACTGATTACAGAACAGAATCAGAACAGGCATTTAAATACACAGTTAATAAAGGCTAACAAGGGGCAGGTATAGAACATGACAAAAAACAACCAATCAGCAATGGCACAGAACGACAAGCGACAGGTGGAGTAAATTACAAATTACAAGCACAGAAACTAAGAAACCTGAAACACTGAGGGCTAACACTGGGGAAGACTAGGAACATAAATACAAGAACAGAATTAACCCAGGAAGCAAACATAAGGAACAGGCAGAATCAAAATAAAACAGGACACACAGAGAGTAAACCAAACAGAAACAGAAAGAAACCATAACAGACACTAAGGAAAAACCAAAAGTGAAGGACAAAATAAAGCCCCCTAAATTAAATAAAATGTGAGGCAGACCTCAGGGCCAGCCTAGAACCCACAACTGGAGGAGTGACAGCTTTAGAGCCACTCACTCAACCCATCAAGCGATATAGTGGCCTGGGGAACTGGTCAACACACCAGGGGCTAAAGGCTACAAGACAAAGGGACCAGGATGGGCAGCGACACCTGCTGGCCAAACAGGAATGAAACAAAAAGGGCAGAGCCAAATGGGCACCGACCCTGACACCTAGCTTTGAGGGTTTGGACCTCTGGCAGGTGGTAATGGTACAGCAGACTGTCTCTGTGATGGTCTGGTATACCTGGACATGCTGTCTGCAATATCAACCTTCTCCCAGGGCCTTTGGACAACTGCTCAAGATATGCTTCAGGGCCTCCTTCCATTACAAAGAAGGGTCTGTGGTGCCTCAACTACCCCCCCAATAGTGCAGGCCGGATGGGCTGAGGAGGACTTTATAAACTGCCTGGACCAGGAACTCCATGTGGTGTGGTTCTACCCATCAGAGGTATGTCCACGAGATCTTCCAGTCTGTTCTTATCAGGTCCAGGTGCAATGTTTATAATGCAAACAATAAACTCATATAGTGATAATACAGCCTTCCCTTAATTTGCATTTTGAATTTTGAAAAAAAAAAAACTCTTTGCCTTATACTACATAATAAAAAAAGAAAATATATATAAGGTGTTTCCAGTCAAGCACAAAATCCCACTGTTGGGGTCCCTTTCACATACATACAATTCAAAATATTGTGTATTTCTATTATATTGCCTTTTAGACTCTTTCAGACCGCTGTATATCATTACACCAGTAGATGGCGAAAGAAGATATCTCGGAACTGAACGGCACAGGTCTAGTTGACTCCCGGATATTCATGTATGATACAATGTAACACAATACAATAATATTTACCCGTGCAGGATACAATAAGGTTTATACAATTTTCTATGTATTGTTCGTCTGAAAAACATTATACTGAGGAAATCACTCTGTAAATCCAAATTCTGCTATCAAAATTATTTAGGGAAAAACGTAAACCGAATTACCGTAAATCGAGGGATAGGGTGTAATAGAGTAGGAATGAAGCGTTTGCGTTGACACCTAGTGGCTAATGATAGAATCACAAATAGGAAATTAAAGGGAAATTATAGTGGAAAACGCATAAGGAAAATGACGTTTTGGAGCGTGTAGGCATGTAATGGCATCCTTGCAGAGAGATAATAGAACCATGTAGCTGATATCTTGATATTTAGAGAAACTGGTAGGGATGTTTATGAATAACATGTCAAGGTTTGTTTGTTATTGTTTGTCAGTTATAAGAATAAAGATAATATTGCCACAGTTAGCAGGTTACATGGTCAAGATATGGTGACTGGTTCATCTGTACATTTCTGAAAAAATTTGCCGACATGAACCACTCACTAAGAACATGTGAAAATAATCCTAGCTAAGCCTTAAATGCAGAATCTGCATTCATTCATTTATCCAATCATTTTCCATACTCCTTTGTCATATGCAGGGTCACAGGGCCTGAGGTTCTCGTGATTTACTATTACCTACATTGAAACCCATAGTACGTCTGTATAATGCAAAACCTTAGCATTTATGCACTTTTGCTGGTGAATATACAGCATATCTGCCACTTAATGTCCAAGCCTAACCACAGTCTTATAATAGCAAATCAGCGATTGTTCTGGTGCTGTGCTATTCAACAGTACTGTGATAGTTTTGTGGTCTATACTGCATGGCTGACCACAGTCGTTCCATCAGTCAGCAGTTTTGCGATCCAGTGCTGCTGGACATATTTACCGAAAGAGAGGATATCTGTCATGGCCATCAAAATCTAGTTCACTTGTGAGTACAAAGAATCACACAGTGAGTCAAATGAACAAAATGGCTCCGGGATTGTGTGTCAGACGGCAGAGAGCAGCACCGGGGTACCTCAGCAACCCGTCTGGTCTCCCTTCCAATTTACCCTCTTCATGTCAAACTTCCAGTACAACAGCAGCTCTTTCCATCTACAGAAGTTCTCTGATGATTTCGCCTTTGTAGGATACATCAGCAGCGAACATGAGTCAGAGTGCTGGGGGAGTAGAGGAGGACTTTGTCTTGTGGTGCAGGGAGAACAACCTGCAGCTGAACATCAGCAAGACAGAGGAGATGGTGGTGGATTTTTGCCGTGAGAGGGACCCCTGAGAGCATCACCATCCAGGGGGAGGAAGTGGGACAGCACCTGGGCTGCTTCTCTAAGGTGTGGTATGCTGGGGAAAAAGCTCTAGTTCAAACTCATCAGGAAGGCCAGCTCTGCCACAGGACTGACCCTGGACCCATTGGATGCAGGAGCAGAGAGGAGAATAGCGGGAAAAATGATGAAAAATGATTCATTGTGGGACACCATCCTGGTGCACTAAGCACATTTACTGGATGTGGGGTGGCCGAAACAGGAACTGTTTTTTAGACATATGATCAAAAAATATATGCGATATGCGACATTCAGTTCACCAGTCAGCTCAGGCTTAGTGACGATAAAAGATGATAGAAATTGATTTTGTCCTAAGGAACAAAAGTAATTCACCTCATTTATTGCGATTGACATGTTCCATATAAGACATCCATCCATTATCATGGCTGCTTAATCCCCCCTGGGGTCACAGAGCCTATCCTGTGAGCATCGGTCACAGGCAAGAATCAACCCTGGGTGGGTGCCAACACACCACAGGGCACACAGACTCACTGGGCCAATTTAGACATGCCAAGCAGCCTACAATTTAAACATGCCTGCTGCAGGAGGAAACCAGAGCCCCCAGTGACAACCCACACAAACCCAGGGAGAGCAGGCGAACTCCACTCAGGGATCAAACGGAGGACCTTCTTGCTGTGAGGCAGCAGTGCTAACCACTGCGCCACTGCACCTCTCACCCTAGGCAGGACATATATCCAGATATGAATCCACAAGTTGGCACTGCCTTAGCAAACCTCTTGAAATTAACTAGAATGCCGCTAGCAGGACAGCACGTTAATTCCCAAGTTCTAGAGCACAGCACTGCTGTTTGCCGATCGCTATATTTTTCTGTCCTATTTGATGAGCAATTTTTAATAGTACGTTACTATAAAATGCTTTATCTTAAGGCAATTTGCGCCGAGCACCATAGCAGCTTCTTTCCTTGGATTACTGGTCATGGGAAAACAGAGTTCGCAACAAACATGCAGGGTCCAACAGGATGTGTCACATCGGTTCTGGCCCTTGCCAATGTGGTGCCCTAGGCAAGCATCACCGCCAGCGCCCCCTGTCTGAGGCAAAGTGAAACTGGCTGACAAGTCAGCACCCCCTTAGAAGTTGGTGCCCAAGGCGGCCGCCTATGTTGCCTATAGGATGGACTGGCCCTGGGTCATGTGATTTAATAGCATTTAGCCAAAGATGGTGATAGAATATTTAAAAGTCTGCAAGACTGATGGCGAAGGTTCTTAAAATGACAGAACGCAAATTAATGAAATGACATATTTTATTAAATATTTTCTATCCATCCAGTTTCTGTAATTGCTTATCCTATTTGGCAGTGCTGAGGGTCCTGTGGTCCTACGGGTGCAGAGCAGGGAAGAACCCAGGATGGGGGCCACAGCCCCCTTGCAGGGGACACTCACACATGCACAGTTTGGGAACTCTAATTAACTTCAGCATCTTTTTGGACTGTGTGTGGGGAGGGGGGCTGGGGGTCACAGAGGAATCCCCATGACGATATGGGGAAATACGCAAACTCTACACACATAGATAACGGACCTGTAAGGCGACAGCGCTAACCACTGCACCACCGTGCTGCGTCTCATTAAGCTATTTAAATATAATAAATTTGTCTACAGAAAATACATTCTCATAAAGTATTGTTACGAACAACATCTGATTTTTTTTCTGTCCAGCAAAATGCAAAGTATAAAATACTGAAAAGTAAATGTATATTTGAAATAATTTTAATTTGAATACTGCTCATATACCTATAAAAGCATATTCAATTTGTAGTATATTAATAGCATATTAACATTAACATCATGTCAGACAAAAAAAAAAACAGATGTAAATCATTAATCATCTGCCAAAGGGAAACTGCTACTTTAAAAATAATCTATGGAGAGTCTAAGGTAAGCGTAGCTTTTGGCAAAATTGCAATTATGCAAGCTCTTTACCGTGGTGCTGGAATGAAAATCACAACACAAAAATGAGAAAAATATAAAAACAATAAGAAAAGGGGAAAAAAAACATGAAACAAATGTGAAACAAGACAAAAATTAAGAAACCACTAAAATATTAATCACAATTGTTTTCTCGTTATTTGTGTTTTTTTGAGTTTTAATTTTTGTTTTCTTTAACTTTAGTGTTATTTATTTGTTTGTTTGTTTTCTTTGTTTGACAGTTTCCTTACCTTACACAAGTCTGAGATTTATAAAGATGAGTGTTTATAGTGCAGCATTAATTTCACCTGTGACTCACA
Organism: Mormyrus proboscirostris; assembly: GCA_026779585.1. Lineage (NCBI taxonomy): Eukaryota > Metazoa > Chordata > Actinopteri > Osteoglossiformes > Mormyridae > Mormyrus > Mormyrus proboscirostris. Next base: position 18,178,347 of record JAODKF010000126.1, read on the forward strand.
CACACTGCAGCCCATTCATGTCGAAAGCATTCCCAGCTTTGCGCGTGGTCGATATAGCAGTCAGAAATGTCTCTGCAGATTACATTGCCATCTAATTAGGGTAAGTAGGTCCCAGAAGCTTCTTGAGCACTTCACAGTGCTGCAGTACAGGAACATGAGGAGTTTGCGGCTCTTCTACCGCAATGCTGACACAAAGCTGAAAAAGTCCTTTTATTTTAGTAGTTTGCATGCTATTGTATCTTGGAATAAATGGGCAGAGAAAAGGCCAGGAATAACAGTCGAATTAAATCCAATGCACATATACAACAAATATGAAAAACATACAGCAAGAATCTAGGCTGCTACTTTTTCATCCAGCCCTGTTACTGACACCTTGTGGTCAAATGTTGTATGTCCAATATACCCATCCTAGAGTTTTTATTTTAGAGTTCCTTTTCTACTTATGACCCAGACAAGGATAATCAGTTAGAAGATGGATGGATGGATGGGTTGTTTTCAAACACAGTTCAGTTTCAAAGATGAGCTATGAATGGATTCCATCTGACTCTGGCTGGGCTGATTACTGAAGATAAATAATTATTATGGTTGAGTCTGGAGATACTGTATATAAGCCATGTTTCCAGTGATGTTAGGTCTGTTTATGGAAAGGTGTTCTGCACTCTTCTGTTTCTTTAACTGAACATGAAAATAAATGTAAAGAGAAAAAAGCAACACAAAATACCGACGACATACATGGTGGGATAATAGTGAGCCCTGGTGCCTCACACCTCTGGGACCTGGGTTGAGGTCTTTACCAGGGTTCCATGTGTGTGGAGTTTGCATGTTCTCCCTGTGGTGTCGTGGGGTTTCCTTCAGGTACTCTGGTTTCCCCCCACAGTCCAAAAACATGCAGTTACAGAAAATGGACGGAGGAAGCATAAGCAAGAAGCCTACATACATGAGTATAATAGTGATACTATAGCGGTAAACTGAAATACGTTAGGACAAATCAGAGAGGGCTGCTAGTTCATATTTTGGCTAATTGCTTATAAAATTTTTGGCAATAGCAAAAGTCTAACAGGCCCACATAAATATTGAATCTAACTCCTTATAATACGTTCATAAATAAAGTCTAGTAGGGCTTGATTGAAAAAATACAGATGAAAACTGCCAGTAGACATTGTGGGTAAAACGTTTTTGCAAATGTCATAACAATGACCAGTGAATAAACTTGCAATTTAGTATATAGTATGTTGACTTCCAACTACAGACACATACATAACTGTGATATAACGTTTTTCCTTTAGCTGCTTCATGCCAGCGCAGTGAATTATTCTGGAAATCTGTTGAAGACCATTCTGGAATCATTGATATGAGCTTGTCATAAAGTGTACCCCCCCAGCTAAAAAGGAGAAGATGATTGCCCTTCTTCAGCAGTGCCCTCTAGGGGATTCACAAATGTTGCTGAGGGAACTGAGTCAGTGAGGTGGGGGCCAGTTTCCAAACAGCCCAAGAAAAGGTCACGGTGGTGCGAGGTGAACAAGCGTGTGGTGAGCGCTGCGACGCCCAAGGACGCCTGCCACGCACCCGAGAGCGGCTGTCTGATCTCCAGGAAGTGGTTTGAGATTCTGCACCCAATTTAGAAAGCAGAAGAACACAGCAGCACATCCCTTCTGCCAGAAGCCCCTTAGCGTGAGCCCAGCCCATGCTGTTTTCCAGCAGGGAGGGGCAGGTACAGCAGTTTATTCATTTTTTACTTGAAATAGGTGCTTTTCTAGTTTCCACAGAGACCAAAGGATTGTGGACACAAAACACAACCTCAAAAGTATGAGCTATTCTAGGACCGATCCATTACTTGGGCCAAGTCAGTCACCAAGAGGTGGTCATGAACTCTGACCAGAACTGTGCAGGAACAGCCAGTGCTCACGGCACGACGAGGGGTCTTCACCTCCCTGGGATTGATGAGATATTATAAGATACACATTTGGCTGGGCTCAGGACGCTGAAGGGTCCAGAGACAGGACGTGGCAGGCAGAATGGCAGGTCCAAAAGGTGGAACTGCAGAAAATGTGGGAGCAGAGGGTTATGGGGGTCTTGACAAGAGTACAAACCTTGACAACAACAAGGCAGCAACTGCTGCGGGGAAGGGACTGGCTGCTGATTTGATGGGATGCTGGTGCGATGGTGGCATCTGGCTGAGGGTGGTCCACAGGCATGGCTATTGTGGTCCTTATAGCTGCCATGCACCAGCCAATGGGAAGAACACTGTCAGATTCTGGGCTGTGAACAAGTGATGTCCCTGCAGGGGGGATTTTTCTTGGACCCATAGTGATAGTCAAGGAGTGTTCCCAGTGCCTTAATGGTGTGAGCAGATCCTGAGACTGGGGGTGAGTTTTGACTGTTATTTAGCTGCTGTTCCTTAGTAGGAGCCCCTCCCACTAGGTCATCAAAATGACTCAAATATTCGTCATCCTGTTTAATGGAAGCATCAGTGGATTCAAACCAAGACCACACAGATAGGAAGACAGCTGAGATGTTGTTATCCAATTGGATTCCACGTCCAAGCCACCCAAAAAGTATCCTACCTGAATAACGAAGGCCTTTGGAGTCGAATGAGCCTTTTAAACATGTTAAAACATAAGAAAGCCTCATTACATTTTAAGTACATAATTTTGACTATGCAATTAATTTATTGATGCTGTTGACACTACATCTACATTTAATTTGAACGCTGCTTTCATTAATACCAGTTCCACGGAGCTTGAAGTGTCAGGGAGTAACACACGGCAGATGGCCTGATACTTTGGTTTTAAGTGTCAGATTCTAATTAGCCTTCATGGTGCGATCCACCTTCCTACAAGCGCTTGCAGTCAGAGACGACCGCTGAGCTCCCCATCACATGCCAGCAGCTCCCTAAATTACCGAACACCAGGAACCCCTCTGACCAGGTGTCACAATACAAGGCTGTTCCGAGAAGTGCCTGCCTGTCTCGTGTAACCTCAGGCCGTTCTTTATTGATCTATTAACAATACTCTTCATCACTGGAGCTGAGATTTCTGCTGCATGTTACGTCAAAACAGATCAGGTCTGAAACAGTTACTGAAGTAAGTGCACTCATGTATCCGTCCTCTTTAACTTCATTTAAATTTATCAGCTAGCTGGGTTTCCCTTCATTTGTTTACCAGGGTGTAGAATCATTTATTTTTGATAAAGAATTTTGCTTAATTTTTAAAAAACCTAAAAATCAGAGGCAGTTCAGATATAGAACTATTTTCTATTTTCAAGTTTTCAAGATTTCCAGCCAGCCCCCTCAAAATTTGTACTCACTACTCCAGCTACCATATACTACAGATTTTTACTTCAGTTTTGATGTCATCTGTAGCTCAGTTGGTTTTAAAAAATACATTTTTAAAGACTTGCAGATGTTATCATTTAGTAAAATCCACTCCTGTAGGTGTGCAAAGAGTGAAATGCATTGGGCTAGCTTTATAGCCTGAATATTCCTTATTTCAAACACCTAAGCTAAAAACCAGACACTCAAGTGCTTAATTTCACTGCATGAAATTTAAAAAAATGACTAACGAGAGCTTCCAACATGCAAGTAAACTAAGGCTGAGAATCTGACGACTTGTATGACCAAGCAGTTAACTAAAGAGGGGAGGTGACTGCTATGATTAAGCTGCTGACTTAGAATCGGCATAGAGGGTGTTAACCGTATATATAGCTATACAGTTCAGCCCAGATGTTCATCCCAGTGTGCAGTTCGCAACACACTGTTATTCATCTGCTGGCATTTATTTGTTTTGTTGAGCAGTCAGAGTAGTATCATGCAATACATTCATTTTAACAAACCATTGTAAAAATACATTTCTAGGGTGTATTTTATATTAGAGTAGTTTTACACTATCATGTACTGGGTGCAGGGTATGTAAGAGAACACTATATGCAGCGCTCACAGAAAGTGTTGGGACGCTCGCTTAATTCTGGAATAATATTGCAGATTTATTGGTCTCATAACAAGTCCATCGACTAGCAATGCATGCACGTATCTTCCACACAGACATTTTCTTTTTATTAAGTGTCATAATTTTGTGACTGACTTATTCAGTGCTGTTGCCATTTTGCTACTCATTGCTCCCAAAGGGATACTAAACGCAAGTGTTTGATGTTTTATGTTTTTGCAAAGGTGTTACTAATTAAAATGCACCCAATGACACTGCATATCAGTGAACTTTTTAATTCAGAACTATAAAGAATTATAAACTATAATTAGGGTTTCAAGCTTGACATGAATGGTTTACTGAAAGTTATTGGTTATTAGTAATGTAATGTATATTTTTTGTAAACAAATTAATAAAGTAATGACTTTTGTTATAAGATAAAATGAATTTGCAATATTTTTGCTGAATCAGGCAAGTATCCCCAGTCTTTAGTGTAAACTGTGGTGTTAATTGAAAAAGAAGCTAAAAACAATAAGATTATTTATGTCAAATCACAGGAAATTTTAAAATTCAGTTCAGTTCAATTTTATTTTTATACATCATTTTCCTAACATTCCTAACATTACATTGTCTTCAAGTACTTTTTATCCCTTATTTACATTATCCCTGTTCAAAGCCCGTGAGACCGGCGCATTCTGGACATGCCAAGATCATATTTAATGCATTTCCGAGAATCACTCCCTGGGGCTATCATTGTCATTGATTTTCCTTGATTTAAGTTACAACACTGCCGTAGCGTGTAAATTTCCAGATACTTCATAAGGATCTTGAGCTATGAGGTACAAGTATATAACAAGGCATCAAATTACATGATCAAATTTATTAAAGCACAAGTAGCTTGTAGCTATATAGTTTAATGTTTCACAGTATGTAATCTTCTGGATGCTATTCAAGGTGTTACAACCACTTTCCTTCAGACACTGGGATGAAAACTCTCCATCTGAGTGCTATTATTGAAATTAGACTCAACATCCTTAACTTGAGTCTTTCACTACCGTGCTGCAATATCCTGGCTAGAACCTCCATATAAAATCATAGCAGATGACTGGGATAACTAAAGACCTGCCCTGGTCTTGTTCATGTACATAGATGCTTAGATGACATACTGTCTTGGCTGCAACAATGACACCTGAATCCACCTCTTAATCCATAGATGACACGCTGGATATTCCATCGACGGCGTAATGGATAGCTTGGCTTGAATTTATTCACTGGTCATGTTAGTCACAGGGGTGTAATGTCAGGGTTTACTGCGTGGAGACACCATTAACGATGAACCTGTGACATCCAGTGTCAAAAAGAGTGGCAAGGGTGGAAAGGGCAACCATGGTAATAATGCTGTCATGGGTAATGTTGGTAAGGACGAAGATCTGAAGACTTGTCTCTAGGCTCATGTACAGAGACAGGGCGCAGCAACTAAGCAGTGTCTTGTCAGCATCCCATCTCGTGTATTTGGGTTACAGGCATCCATTGCCGAGCTGTTGCTTGAGGAGTCAAGCGGCGGAGATAGCTGGTCCTTTGCCGTGCTTCTGCTCACTTCTCTGTCTCGAAATTTCTTGAAATCCACCGAGATACAATTTGGGAGAAGGTTCTGCTTCGAGGATTGTTATCAGAGGAGGAATATTTTAGGTCATGTTAATGCCCCTTGCCTTCGAAAAGAAAGGCCAGATGGTTTTGACTGCTGATACTATAGATCAGTGTTCCACATCTCTTTGCCTGACCCATGGCTGACACTTTTAGCAGTGAGGAAATACGTTAGCAGGAACCTGCTCTGGAGAGCAAATTTAGCAACAAGATCTAGGGTTCTGCATCCAGGCAGATATGGTACAGGCAGCATCAACCATATAAATAATATATATTATACAATAAATAATGAATAAATAAACAAACAAATGACAGGTGAAGTTGATGCTCTAGATAATGGACATTCATAAAACAACCACTAGGATTACAGTTCATGTTTTAAAGACCACATGACTTATAGAATATAGAATATTTAGGGAGACTTTTGTTATGTCTTAACTCCCCAACAAGTATAGCATATCTCATAGACATTTTTGAAGTGTTTTTTATAATTTTATGTTGCTCTCAGGTTCCAAGTGCATGGCGCTGTGTGGTCTAGCCTAAGAACTCTCTGGTTACATACGAGTTGCCCAGGTTCCGAGAGGAACACTTGGAAGTTCATTCTTTGCCATGCTTAATTTCTTTCTTCAGCAAAGCACTACTCTAGCATGTCTTTGTAGTAGCAAACAACTGCTGTCACTTCTCTGCTGTGTGCACTGACTATTATCCCTGCTAACAATTTTTCATTCTAGGAATGTTTACCAAATGTTACTTTTAAGGTACGGAAACGTTCAAAGTGTCCAGTTTTCCCACTATTGTACCACTATTATAACTACTAATACAACAACTAAGACTTATAATGCATGAACTAGTCCAGTGTTTCCCAACCGTGACCCCGGACAGTCCACGTTTTTGCTTCCTCTCAGCTCCCAGTTCACCTGTACCAGGTATTCGGTGTTCCTGATTGGCTGGGAGCTGGGAGGGAGCAAAAACATGGAGTGTCCGGGTTTCCCCGAGAACTAGGTTGGGAAACACTGAACCAGTGATGGACAAAATGATGCTTCATGAACCATATGCTGTATTTTTTGACCCCACTAGATGGTGCTCTATGTTTAAAAAAACACAGTGCAAAGCATGCCCTAAGGGAAACCAAGAGCACCATCTAGTGGGCTCAAAAATACTGCAAATCATTCATGAAGCGTCATTTTGTCCATTACTAACCCAACCCAATAAAGGGCATGGTACAGCGGCCGGTAACACTGTGACATCACACAGTAAAGGTCATGAGTACGAGGCTGGACAGCACATTTGCAGTATAGCACTTTCACAAAATAATATTTTATCATAAAACAATAAAACAATATTTTTCAACATTAAATGTATTAAAAAGATGTTCAGGTAATAATGTTCTTTTGTTTACACTACAGAACCATTGATAAAATGTAAAATGTGGAAATAACTCTCCATTGATATAACAGTAAGAACGTTCTCTGACAGCATCAAGAAGACCCTCGCATAATGTTGCTTTAAGTTCTGGGAATGTTCCCTGTTAGCTGGGATTCCACTATTTACCCCGTTTCTGTCATTTAGCCACTGCCTTCCTGCCAGCGAGTTCAGCTCAAAGCCTGCAGACAATGCATGCTGAGGCTCTCTTTTTTACTCTTACTTTTTCCTTTTTTTGGACATAAACAGGCTATATCCTTAATTGTGGTCCTTCTCTTATGGTTCATTCAATTTAAAATTACGCAATTAAGATTCTGACACAAAAGGTGTCATATACTGCTGGAATTAAGACTGTCTTAGATAAAGTGCTTGTTATTATTATTAAAATTAATATAAGTAGTACCCCTCAGATGTGTTCTTTTGTTACATTTTTCCCTCTTGCTAGTCTGGAGTTACTTCCATATAATTTAGTTTCATATTCTCCCTCCGCAGTGCTAAAACTTTCTAAGGTAAATTGGAGTTGTCAAAATGGCCTGGAGTTGTGACTGGTGAGTGTGACTGGTGAGTGTGCCCTGTGACGGGTTGGCACCCTGTCCTGGGTTATTCCCTGCCTTGCGCCCGCTGTTTCCGGGAGGTTCTGGACGCCCACAACCCTGCATATGACAAGTGGGTTTGACAAACAGATGTACGGAAAGTATGTTTAGAAAGTGGATGGATGTAGTACTAAGATGATTTATAATTAGTGGCCGGTTTATCAGGGACACCTGACTGTTAATGCAGGCAGCCTCCTCCTTTGAAACAGAGGGTTATATTAGAAGATCTGAGATGTGCGATCTGGGCCATTTTGATTCCGTGATTGTTGGTGCCAGATGTGGTGGGTCCAGCACCTCGGAAACTGCCTCCATTCTGAGATTTTCACTGACTATGGTGTCTAGAGTTTACAGAGAATGGTGCAATAAACAAGAAACATCCAGTCAGAGACAGTTACCGTGGGTGAAACACCTTGTTAATGAAAGAGGTCAGAGGAAAATGGCCAGACTCGTTAAATCTAACAGGATGGTTACAAGTGCAAAAATAATAGCTCAGTACAGGAATGGTATGCAGTGGTGTGGGGGACATGGTCCTATCTGGTACTAGTTAGGTGCATCTAATTCACTGGCTGCCAAATGTGTACCCTGAGATGAAAACCATGCATAGTTCTTACTTGGCAGGTTTAAAACATGCAAGGAACACCCTTCTTTTCTTCATTGTGTTTAGAAGGCCTGCCAGCATTTCTCTTAAAATAGAAGTAAATCGTTTTTAAATATTTAAAACATTTCAATAGTGCATATCATTCATCATATACCTTTATATTGCATTGGGCTAAGGAGTAAAGTCCGGCTGACTTTGAATGAAATACATTTTACCGATATTTTGACAAGATTACTGTGATCATTTAAAAAGCAATATCGTTACATTGATGTAAAAAGCATCAAAAATGGTAAAAATCTACATTTATCCCAGTCCGCTTATGCCTCAATTAGCTTAAATTAACTGTTTACTGCCATGTGCCCCCGCACTTAAAAAAAAGACACAAAAAAGGCTTATACAGCGTTATCGACAGTATGTAGGCTGTTTTAACCAAAGTAAAGTGATGATTAATGACTTAACAGACTAGCAGAAATGGGGGGGGGGTTTGTAATTCCCACAATAATCAAAACTAGCCAATACAACCCCCCAGCGCTTACCCCAAAATAATTATGCCCTTGACTGAACATAAGCTATAATTCAGTGCTTGAACTGGGCCGCTACTCACCAGTACACAGTACCTGTATCTCTTCGTGTTTCTCTTTAGAGTATACGTGTATATTTAGCCTATATTACAGTCACACGAAAAAAAAAAAAACTTGTTTCGGGATTGAAATGTTTTAATACTTCGCTTAATTAATGTTTAACACTGTCAATAACATTCATTTTCTGTTGAATTTTACTTCAGATACCGTGCAACAAATGAAAGTGTGGGTTCTATGCAAAAGCGGGGGAGTGAGTGTTCTGAATGCACTGGATTAAAAATAAATGTTAAAAGCGCAGCATGTGGGCTGCTGAGGTCGTGGCAATTATAACATGCAGTGGGCATTAAAATCTGGCAGCGAGGGTGGGGCCCACCATGACACACAACTGGCAAATACAAAAGTGGATGAGCCAGCCGTGGGTGCGAGAGCGCTCCCATCAAGAAAAGCTGGGGCCTTTTTGGTAGAGCAGACAAATGGGATAAACGGAGTTTAACTGTAAAACTGGGAATGGGGAATTTCTGCTTTTCTTTTTTTTTTTTCTTTTTTTCTAAAAGTAAACACGAGACACACCTGTAAAACATAATGCGAATCATAATAGTAATACAGTTAATGAGAAACATCCCTTTACTTCACTTCTTCACTGTAATTAAAGAAAGCAAACACAAAAAGTTCAGAACTTTCCAAAATTGTAAAGGTTGTCTCTTTATAATCACAGAGCAAAATGATGGGTCTGCATTTTTAGCATGACGTTTTCTTTGCACAAACTTAAATCTCATCTCTGTTTTGATCCCTGTAACGATGATAAAGATATTCATAAGTTAGAGTCTACTGTAGGGTGCAGTGACAAAAGTATGCAGTGTAAAGCGGCAGTGATGAGAATCCAAATGTGAGACTATGGTACTTCTCCCGAAAAGATTAGGATGCTCCTATCAGCCCAGGGGAAGAGTCTGTGAAAGTGAAAAGGAGTAAGTAGCTTGTGACCCTGCTCACTACTGATGATAAGAGTAAGTATTACACTGACAGGAGGATCTGTTCAGTGACTGCACTTCTGGGGTTTATCAGTCAAACTAAACCCCTACCCTGCCAATGAAACTCATTAAGCCTTCTCGTACCCCTTCTCGTACCCCATTTCATACCCCTTCTCGTACCCCATCTCATACCCCTTCTTGTACCCCATCTCATACCCCATCTTGCTCTCCCTTGAAACATACACATATATACAGGTGAGAATGAAGCTTGGTGTCAGAGCACAGGGTCAACCATTTATGCAGCAGTACTGGAGAATTTTTCAGAATCAGTGGCCCAATGGCAATGTAATCATTCAAGGAAATGCACAGCCTTGCAAATGACACCGGCAATCGCAAACCAACTGAAAGATCTAGTCCTTTGGCAGAATACATGATTCATGTTCCTGCCTGGTTTGGAACTGGGTAGCTTGCGCATGTTTGGGAAACATGACAACTACTATACTATAGAAACTCATGGTGCATGATGCTGAATTATGGTTAAATAATAGAGTAAATGAAATCAAACAATGTTACAATATAATGAAAAATTGAGTCAGTTTTATATTTTAGAAAGGGTGCTTTGGGCACTTAGTGGGGAGAACGTCCAATTTTTAGTTAAGTATGCTCTCAGCTTTATAATTTGGTACTGTAATTTGGTAACGTAGGCCAGTAATTTGTGAGAAGGAGAAGATAAACAATCTTCTGTATCTGTGTGTGTCTGTGTGTGTCTGTTCGTGCAAGCACAAAAATGTGTTTCTTTCAATAAAATAGTGCATGCGCCATAGCTTCTGCTTCAGTGTTGTCTCTCACATTAAATGAAGCCCTAATTTATTAGACCATGTTCTGCTTTGATGAATTTACTGCCTTTACTGAAAATGCTTTTTTTTTTTTTTTTTGGATGAGATAGTTAGAGGCAAGTCGCGAATGGGCTCCCTCATGTGGTAGTTTTCAGGTACTGTCAAGGGCTCCGCAAGCATAAGTGTCCATTTATGTGTGAGCACCAGTTGAGCGAGTAGGAGAGTGAACTGGAAGGAAGTGGGAGTGGTGTGAAGAGGAGCCAGATGGACAGCAGAAGGAAGTTCTTTGACTGTTCAGGAGAGAGGAGCATGAGTTTCAGGTGCACGGAAGGAAAGGGGCGGGGGCACCCGTCACTGCCGAAAGAAGAAAGGCTTCCTCTTAAGTTACAGTATCCAAGAAACTGCTGTATTCCCACGACTGTCACTGTGTTCCTTCTGTTTCCTGACTCATTTTTATTCTAACAATTGCTGGTAGTATGATACTCAGGCCACCACTTTACCTCTGAAGGGACGTTACCCACTTTTAATGTTTCTCATTAACCTCATTTCTGTTAGATAATAATGAAACTAAGGCTTATGCTAAACATCGTCGCCACCATCATCATCATCATAATCATTACAGCCACTTGTTTTGCACGTGTAAAGTTCTTACGCTGTGAAAGGGCCCCCTTTGCCGCGTAAATGTGCAAATTCCTGGACTTTCGCGAATGGAAAACTAATTTCAATTATGTCAAGAAAGACAATTATGAAGATTTACAAATGAAAGTTTTCCTCCTTTTTTCCATTTCTCCAAATAAGCCTGGTTATTTAAACACTTGGCAAGTGACTTGTTTAGGCCTACATTAAATATCAATTGAATGCAATTGTAATAAAACAGGAACACGCCCAAATGTGCAAACTTGCTGTTGCCTGTTTTAGGTTTCTGTTCTACAACAATGAAACATATTAAACTATGTGACATTTAATGTTTATAAATTCTGTTCTCGTGTAATTAGTTTCACCTGTCAGACTATGATACAAAGACATTATAAGCTTTTATGAAGAAAACGGTTCTGTCTCTTAACTTCAACATAGATCTTCTATGATAAGTCTAATATTGTGATAAAATGTTGATACATCATTTTGGAGATTGGGTATCTGGCTTAAGCAGTACTAAGACAGAAGATCATAAACCTGGCAAGGCAGTTTATAATATTAAGTACGATTATGTAAAACCTCGCGAGATTGGGAGGGGGGCGGGGTTAGTCATCAGAGAATGATCAAATGGAATATTATACTGAAACCACAATTATGTGGAGGAGAGATTTAATTAAATGTTAGAAAGATCCCCTTAGAGTCAGATTTGTGCCAGTTAGTCTAACTCAGTGGTTCTCAATCACTGTTCCGGGTACCCCCCCACCAGAATGTTTTTATTCCATCCCACACTGATTAACGTAGGGGGCTGGAATGAAAACATTCTGGTGGGGGGTGTGGGGGAGGAGCTCCATGAAGAGAGGGGTTTTCCACAAAGCAGGATTTCTCAGTTAGCTGGATAAACTTAAGATAGAAGTCATGATCGTCCAATAAGAGTTTAGGTAGGGAGCATTCCTATTGGACAACCATGATTCTTAAGTTATCTCAGCCAACTGAGAAATTCTGCTTTGGGGAACACGCCCCCAACCCCCCCCCCCCACACATTCAGATGACTTTCTTCAGCTCATCGTAAAGCACCAACACAAAGGCCCCCC
>JAODKF010000126.1:18190735-18201667 GCA_026779585.1 Mormyrus proboscirostris
CACACACACTCAGACATGTTTGTACTCATATCTTTGTGGGGACTTTCCATTCACCTCTATTGGCACAACCCTAATCCCAACATGACGACCTTAACCCCTACCCAGCCCTAACCTTCACTATAAGTAACCAAATGAAATACAAAACTTTTTTAGTTTTTTTTGTAGTCACAGATTTTTTGATAATTGACTGTCCCCTGGGACTGAAAAAAATAACAGGTTTTTATCACATTGTGGGGACATTTGGTCCCCTCAATCTAATAAATACATAAGCCCCCCAACACACACACACACACACACAGGAGGAGGGATCCAACCCACCCAGCCCTGGAAGTGTCAAGCAGTAGTGCTGAACACTCAGCCCCCTGTTCTATTTGTATTTGCTACATTTATTTTCACTATCAGGATGTGTCTTGTAATGATTTTGCCAAAAGATGAAACTTGAGAAAAACAGTCATGTTAACTATAATACATTTTATAAACAAAAAGGTATAATTAAACTTCACTTGATTTTAAGTCATGAGCTTATACATTGTTTGTGTCCTACAGAACAGCAGTGTTCACAATTTTATATAATTTCTGTTTTATCTATTGAATACACTCAATAAATAGTTGAGGTGTTAATGGAAGCATTTATTGCACAATATGTACATTGTATGCATCACTCTGTCAGCATTCGACTCTGAGCACAATTAAAATCTAAAAATACTTCCATATTCCACTGCCATATAGCCCATCAACTACAGGCTTGTGGTGAAAATGTTTATCTGTTTCGCAAAAAAAAAAAGATGTCCAGTCCATTATAGCTTATTGGTTTGTCCTTTTAAATAATTAAATGTTTCATAAATATAACTGCGATTGCCTGGGTTGCAAAATGCCTTTAGCAGATTTACCCAAAGAAAAAACGTTAAGTGTTATTCAATTACAATACGGTTTTCTCAAAGACTTGATGTTATTTCATTACATGGCATGATTCTGCAAACCAGAACAGAGTGTCTTGAATTAGTGGGTCTGCAACACTACTTTACCAATATTTTGCGGTCCAGACGAGACAGGGGAGGAGCCGCAGCATAATCAGGGTGGGGGCCAACACGGCCGTATTGGGGGGGTCATGATGTTTTTACAACATGTCTTTGTTTGCAAACTATTCAAAATAATACAAGACTTCTGTGAAGAGTTCTTCACATCTTAGGCCAAAGGACATCCCACACAAATCTGAATCTAAGGGGATCTTTCTAATGTTTAATTAAATCTCTCCTCCATATAATTGTGGTTTCAGTATAATATTCCATTTGATCATTCTCTGATGAATCACCGCGGCTGGGTGAAAGCTCTGAATTGAAAATCATATGTGTGCATCTGTTGTACACTAGTTTTGTGACAGCATCGTTCTCATTTGGTTTGTTGTTGATTTTTTTGTTTAATTTTGTGGTTTGAATCTATGAAAACTGCATACTTCATTTCCCTTTAAAATAAATTTAATGCTTTCGTGATTCATTACCGACATGTTTGTCAGGCCTGATACTTTGACATGTTATTAGTCATGTAAAAATTAAGCTTTGAAACTGCCTACTTTTTACCAATGGGAACAAATAAAATAATAATTGAGAAGTCATTGAAATGATTCATTGAAAGAATAATTAACTCTTGTGTGGTTTTACAGCCCCAATTGACTTATGGTGCCGTTTTGTACATTTCTCATTGAAAACTCTGTGATCATCTGACATGTGCTCTAAATTTACCTAGCAAGAGGCTTACAGTATATGACTGAAAAGAAAGAGCCAGAATTAACATGTATTAGCAAATACTAACAGGCTAACACTAAAACTTAAAGAAAAAAAATGTAACAAAATGTAAAATAAGAGGACTATCTCCTGACCATATAAGAAAATGTAGTACTGCGCAGACCATACAGACGGCTTTTCATCGTGAGGTTGTGTTCCTATAGATGCAAGTAACGAACGGAAGGTTTTTTACAGAAGCACCGGGGTGACAGTTTATGAGGCTTGTGAGCATGTGGTGCTGTGTTATATCAGCACGTCTGGTTTCTTCTGACATCATGTGTTCACTCCTCACGTCAGGATGCAGCAGTGCCCTGCCTACAAGGATGAAATCGAGCGGGAAACATACATACGCACCTAAAACATAAATGTGATGTTTTGATTTAAAAGGCAATTACATAATGATATAACAGTATTCCAAAATATATATAAATTTTAGGCAAAGAGACAGACATTTTTAAGAAATACCCACTTTAACCGAAGAAAAGTACATATAAAAGTATAAGCTAACTTATAACCTGGCTTATGAAACAATTAAAATAGCTTTCACACCATTAATGTACTGTAGCTTTTCCACAGCTCTCGCCTCAGCTCATGTCCTGAGGGCAAAGCAACAGGTATCAGGCCTGAAACAGCCCTCACTGACATTCTATTAGAGAACAGGAGTCTGTGGACACTGCATTATAATCCCCTCTGCGCCTGATTTACTGCCGTGCCACAAGGCCAGCACTGTATAATTACCCACCACTGTTTAGATTTATTTATAAAAGACCTATCCTTCCTGCACTGTTTCCTGCTTTGCCCGTGTCCTCAGCGGAGTCTGACCCTGGCTCATTTGCTACTCGCAACCTGCAATTGTATTTAGGGCCAAATATAGGAGCTGGAATTCTAGGGTGGGCTGCGTATGTGTCACACAACAAAGCTCGCGAAAGGGTGTTGCCTGCTCTCTGACATCCTCCCCCACAACCGCCTATGCTGTTTGCATGGAAACGCAGCGATTGTGCCCCGTCCAGCTCCCCACCCTCCCTGAAAGAAAAAAAGAGGGAAAAAAAAAAGTCAGCTCAATTTAGAGGTTTTCTTAAGCCTGGGTCCAGTGTGGGATAGCAGTCTGCATGCCTCACAGTTTGCCAGTCACCCCAGGCAGGGAAGCAGGGGAAACTAAACTCCCAATTACCGCAACACGGGTCCTGGGCCGCAGTCCATTCCAATGCCTAAACTGACCATTCGGTGGCACTGTTTCATGGACAAGGACGTGTGCTGGACATATTCACCCAAAGACAATAGAATTCATTAGAGCATCATGTAAAAAAAAACACAAGGACCCATCATGGCTATACAACCTCTGGAAGAATATCACTTGTATACTGATACTTATTCATGTGATTACAATATTTAAGACAGAATGCAACTTTTCATATTATTATTGTTATTGATATTATTATTATCCATATGTCTTATTTGAGAGCTTTGGAAGAAAACCAAAGGCAGTTTTCTTTTTTAAAACAAATTGCTTGACAATTTAAGTTAGTTTAAGTAAGTGAAGCTTATATATTAGACTTGTAGTAGATGGCGACCAGATAATTATATTATGCTAAATGTAGATTTCTAATGCTTCTATTTAAGAGATAACAGTAAGATGAGTCATAGAGAGGACAGGCCGGCTTATTAGAGTGACACAGTATCTTGCAGACTGATGGCATTCCAAAACAACAAGCAAAGTTTTCAGCTTCATTCGGAGAAATTTATGGAAAGATATACAGGGACAGTGACCTGAAAATCAGCTCGGGCTCTAGAAAGATCTCTGCTATTGTGATCTTGATGAAGGCTCTTTATAAACACTCATGGTAACGTAAATAACGACTGTGTTCTGTGTCGTTAGAGCTGTGACTCTTTGAATGTTTTGGATGATTTCACATACTTTCAGTGAATATTTTCTTGTGTAGCAGTTGTATTTAAGAATTAAAAATGTAATTGACAATGAAAATAAATAATAGCAAACAAAATAATGTTACATAATATGATTATTGGTTTTAATACATTGGGAATCTATTCAAAATAATCATTACTACTGCAAAATGTACTAATGCTGATAAATAATTTGAAGAAAAATTACAGTCATGGTGAAGGACGTGTTTATGTAACCTTACAATGTATCATGTGGTTAAACCCTAAACAGTTTTACAATAGATAGAAAATTCTTTTTCAGTGGCGCCCACATTTAGCATTTTTTAAAGGTAAAAGACAGCATTAACTTTGATGTGGGATACTGTGCGGCACAGTTCTTTAAAAGGAAACTGTCAACAATATAACGTGGTGGTCGAGTCGCATGTTATGCGGAGACTTTGGGAGCGCGCAGGTATGTTCGGGTGGCGAGACTCAGCGTCCAGGAGCAGCCAGCTGGTGCTGGAGCCCCAGAGATGTCTATCATGCGTGCGACCCTCGGCGACTCCTCTCGGGAGACGCGACCGGGCAAAGCGCGAGACGCCACCCACCGTCATTAATTTTCACCTTTTCCGCACTCTCCTGTCACAGCTGCTGGGGAGCAGTACCGCCTGCGCCACTTGCACTAGCCCCCCCACCCCCACCCCCATTGTAAAGAGAGCCGTCGCACGGCGGATGAAAAAGCATGAGAAACTTTGAACCCCAAGGTTGTAGTTTAGTTTCTGAAACCGAGGGCCTTGCACTTCCACTGCGAGGTTGGCGCATCTTCATATATGCGCCGCATTTTAACTCGGAGAGTCACCAGCTGCAAAGCTAAGCCTGCGCTGGGACACTAGCCGCGAAGATAATAAGTAAGTGCGGCTGAAGCAGCGCCTGTCTGCCTCATCAGCTGATGAAGTGTTTACAGTAGGCTAAGCAGCCTGGAGGGTGCTGGAACGCGGCTCGCTGCAGCAAGTCGGGCCGAGCGGTAATTGGGCGCACCAGAGAAAAGGCTTCATTACAATAACACATGCGTGAAACTGAATGTCTTATTACTGCTGTGCATTCCAATCCTCACTTAACTCTGGAGGCACATCGTGGCAAGGTGAGCCACTATTCAGATTCCTGAACTATAGAATCATTAGTGAGGTTAACTGTATGGCAAATTAGCATATATGCAGCAATTTTTGCAAGGTGGGAACAGAAGTAATTACTGTCACGGCTAAATATAAGGGAGAGTAGGCTAGGAAAATATGTTATGATTGGTAATAGCTTTGTCTTGCTAACCCCTTTAATATTGTTACCTATTTCCTAAATTTAAATGCTAAAAAAAAATGGTGCTCAGGTTTTTGATGAGTAAATAGACTTTAAAAATGAGGTGACATTAACGTTATGTGATATTGTTCTATTTTAAAAGCTTCTAGTGCAAATACAGTATTTGTAAAATATCATTGTTTGGGGGACCCGTATTTCAAATAGTGTAATATTGAGCTAAATATGATTTTAAAAATTTTAAAATTTTGTCAAATAAATCACGAAGTTTTTACATTAATTACTCCTACGAGTAAGTTTTACTTTTTATTAGTATCTGTAATTAATACTTGTTTTAAAATGTTTAGCTTTATCTTGATGGACAAAACTTCAAATCTTTATACAAATTTGTTACCAAAAAATCAATTAAAAAAAAATCAAAAACAATTCTTGCATAGCTTGAATGCATGTTATTCTTGTAGTGAACACACTCCTAAATTTGGTAATTGGGTCAAATACAAAATGTAGAATTATTCCCTCGTTACTGGATTCTTTGTCACTGTGGTACGCTTCCCTTGTTGTCGTGCCAGTTTTACAATAACGTCAGTATTCAATGTTTTACAATGAGAGCTTATGTCATCCCTGTGTGAATCTGAGCCGTACAGTACATAACAAACAGAGGAGTGACAGCCTTTCCATCATTTCCTGAACACAATTGATTGTGGGATTTAAAAAAAATAATAATATAATCCCTCAATGTGTATTAGATCCAATACAGAATAAATATTTTATCAAGTGACAAATGCAGAGAAGGCCTCATTAATTATTTGAGGTTTTAACAAATTTAATTAAAAGTCCTGGAATTTCTTTAAATACCAAAAGCGTAACATTTTGCTAATATGGCTTCACTTTTCCCATAAATCTGAATTTCTTAATAGTGATAATACCTCTGCATGATTAACAGCGAATTGGTTCTTTTTACAGATATTTTTTGTGTCAGGAATATCTTTCCTTTGGGGTCATTTCTAAACTCGGTTCACTGTCTCTCTTTCCCACAAGTGCTCAGGAAGTTGAAGCATGAAGGCATGGAAATTCGGTGAGAGGTTTTGTTTTGTTAGTAGGTGAGTCTCAGGATGGTTTCCATTATGGGGAACTTTTTTTGAAACCTTGAAATTTACCATTTAAATCACAACTGGGGAAGCTTTCAGTGATACTGATAATTTAATTCCTGGCAAGGAAAAAATACTGGCATCCATCTTAGACTTCTGCTGATAAATTTGATCCACATAGGGTTTCTTTATACGTTATTTCTGAAAGTATTTTCCGTAAAGCAACTGTCAATTGCTATTTCATGTGACCTCTAAACATGTCATAAGACACAGGAAACTGCAGAGCAAGTTTTTATCATTTTTGTTCCAATTCATAATATAAACAAAAGAAGTACTTGAAGCATAAAAGACTGCCAGTACTTTCAGTGTAATCCCCAGTGCAGGAACTCAGAAAAACAGTATTCGCTGACACATCATGGCTTTTGATTGGTTGTAACCTGTGTTAACTTTGACAGGTTTAAGGGGAAGTTATAGGGAAGAGTTTCTGTGACCTGTGTGTCATGATCGCATTTTAAATAAAAAGGATTAAAGATTAAAATGAGGGTGGGGTGTGATGAAATGATGTCTCACAGTACATATGTCCAAAGAAAAACAGGGCAGCTGGTTTCAAAACTTCTTATTAAAGACCACAAATTACATCAGCAGAAACAAAATGGTTAAAAAGAGATGGATCTTTAAAATGAATTTTTCCAGATAAATGCCTCCCAAAAGGAAACGTGCAAAGATATTCTAAGTTGGGTGCATTCTCTAGCAAACTGAATACAAATAAAATATTAACAAGCAATTTCAAAACTCTATTATGAACCTACACTAATCTACACATGACTTTAATTGTGGTAACAGCACACAATGTTTATAAGATTTAGGAATTATGTAATGTAAATTTAATAAAATATTAATAGGAATTTTAAATATTTTAACACGGAAAAAAACGAAATATTTGCATGTTCAGTCAGTTTTGGTTTTTAGGTAAATTGTCTGCCCTGCACTTGTTTCCAAATATGAATTTTACTGAATCACTGAATTTCATTAATAAAGACCTCTATTTCATCTATGTTCCTATTTAATCAAAGTACTTTTAATGAATAGTTAGATTTATTTATAAAAGTTAATATAGGCATGACGTTTTCTAAGCATATCGTGTGATTTAGGTCTGTTAATAATGTTACTGTGATGGTCTGGCATGGCGTGTAATCGAGCCTTAGACTCTGCTGTCTCAGACTGGCTTCAGACCCCGCAGGATAAGCAGCTAGGAGATGGATGAATGGATAGATGGAATAATATTAATGAAGTATTTAACAATAAACTGAAATGGTATTTTACTTTTTGTACTTTACATTAAACACAAACATTAATAGAAATGTTTCATTTTCAGAATTATGTCAGTTTAAAATTCCAGTTCTCAGCGCTGCTTAAAATAATTGCCATTCTGTAGAGTTCCATTAATAAAATTACGCACTTTTAGTTTGGCTAAATCATTTTCACAAATATCCTTAGCGTACCCTTTAGTGTACGATTTGCCCAGAGTGTGCCGATGCAGTTTAATGAGGTCTTAGAACTCGAAATACTCCCGCCTAACATCTCACCTTTAAGAATAATCTAAAGAGGTCATCTCACAGAGTCACCTCATCAGCACTCTGTCTGTGTTTATTCTATGGAAACAAGCACTTTGCCTGCCGCCGGTGTGGACAGACCATGTACGCCAAGATGACCTAAAAACCTTGTCTGCTCTCATCATCAAAGTCTACACATCCTGTAACCAAGCTGGGCATGTCACAGCTACTTCAGCTGGGCATTTTTAGGACGTTTATATGCACTGTATGGGTAGACGAGGGCAAATAATTGTCTAAACATGCCTAAACAAAACAATAAGCGTCTCTTTAAAATTTTGTCTCCACCACATTAACCATCTTTCTAAAACTTTTTCATTCTTTAGAAAATGACAAAACCACTAAAATACACTGTAAACGGTAAATAAATCTTTCCAGTCGTGCTACAGGGGCAACTGCATTGTTGCAATTCGAGTGACATGAATACTGTAGCCACTTTTTTCTGTCAATTCTTAAGGGTAAATAAATTTATGTTTTTTATGTGTTTTAACATTTAATTCCACCAGGTCAGATTACCGTAACTCATTTTTAGTCTATACAAATGCTTAAAATCAGTCTCCATTCATCAGTTAAGCTCTGTGCCCAGTTTTGTGCTTGTGGCAGAGATAACAATCTGCCCCTCCAGATAAGCCTAAATGCATTATCTGCTTCTGTTCATGATATGGGTGCTTTGTCAGCTCCAGCTTCTGACACAAACAGCATCCTTGATGAGTGGTCAGATCTGCAGAGTGTGATGTCAAACCAGCACTGTTCTATTCATCTCTGTGTGCCTAAATTTAGCATCTTTGTTATCCATACATGTCACAATGCGCAGTCTAAATAAAATGATGTCGACTGTGATTTTATCGTTATTTTCCCTGATATAATTCAATGCTTATCATTATCATGCACTGGATAATGAGTATAGAAGATAGATGGATCTATAATTAAAGTATTTATTTTATTTTACATTTAGCAGAAGTTATCATTATTCTGTTTTTCTTGACTATTAAATAGAAAGAAATGCAGGATACACTGTTTTATTTTAGCTGGCTGTAATGATTGTGTCTGCGTGACTTTTTCGCTTGAATGTATAGCTGTTCATTAAAACTAACTAATCTGTTGATCTTTACTTTATGCAAAATCCCTGAATAAAAGGCAATATTATAATATAATATACCACATACAACATGTGTCCTTTTAAATGTTTATTAAGCTTCTCGATTATATACAAATATCACCATCAAATTATCTCTCATGCTTAAAGTGTCTTTAACTTCCTTCTGTTCCTTCTTATTACTAACATCTTCTGTCAGTAATAATTGGCTATGATTGCGCCAAGGGGCGCAGTGGAGGCAGCTCATAACCCTGAGTGGCTTTAAGTAAACAGAGCCGTAGCTTGGCTCATTAGCAGTAGTATGTGAGTAAGGATCCTCAGTGCAGGTAAACACTGGGAGAGGTGGTCCCAGGGAGCCAGGCAGGCCACGGGAGCGTCAGCACAGCCCAAGGAGCAAAACTGATTACAGTCAGATCCCTGTAGCGAAATCCCAGTCTGCTATTTGTGGAGTTAAACAGGGTTAAAACAATGAAGAGTTAGATAAACAGTAGCGAAGGACAAGTATGAGTTTGCAACTAAATGTACACTTCAGTTTCTCCGTGTCAGATTTATGCCAGTTTTCAAAAACATATTCCTATATTTATTGGAAATAAACTCATCTTGTCATAATATAATGAAGAAATTACACTATTTTGGATTAGTTTTTTTGTTTTGTTCTCACAATGGTTAAACAAAATGCATAGAAACAATTTGAAATGTATAACCTCATGCGCATGTGAAAGGATCCTCTATGAGGCACCTAAAATGTTTTAATACAGGCACTGAGACAATGCTGCAAGGAAAATTATATCTCAAAATGACACAAAAACCTTGCTTGAATTACAAATGTACAAGGATCCAATGCTCCACTGTACAGTTTCATTAGTCCAGTGTAATATGCGTTATGTCCTTCAGCACAGGTCTCAGCTTTCCTGTAAAGTGACACAAAGTGAAACAATAAGCTCATGTAATTGTAAATATTCTTACTGCATGGCTTCCAGTGTTTGCTAAGTCTGTTTACCCAGGATGTTGTCTTGGTCTCTTTTTCTTTTTTTTTTTCTTTTATTTTTTTACACAAGGCTGCAAGATTGTATTTCGATCATCATACATACTGATATATGCTGCATTCCGGAATTGTCAGTGGTAAGAGCAATGAGGAAACTCCAAGTGTGCTGATTTTCAGGCAAAATAGCTCACTGATATAATCAGCACGATTTTTCAACATTATTTATTATTTGCTTTGCAGGAACCCTGAATGCAACCAATAGATTGGTATGATGAATCAAACCTGAATGTTTTATTCATTTGAAGTTCCTTCCATTCTATTTCAGGTATTACCCAAAAACCACAAATGTTACAGGACCACATTAATCATTTTACAGTTTTCAATATAGAACATAATCGTTGATAAGAACTTAAAGCTGATCATTGACAGTGTCAATGAAAGCATCATGGAGATTTACATGTCTGGAGGTTTGCCTGCCAAACCAGCGACATATCCCCAGTATGAAAGATGATCTATCCTGAGTATGCAACACATTGAACAGAAAATGGACTCACTCACTGCAGAATTACAGAACAGTTTGCATGGGGCACATTGAGGAAGTAATATGCAAATATGATCTTAGCGCTCTAATGTCAGAAGCCCTCCCACTGCATTTCCTGTAAAGACAACCGTAAGATAGCTGAGTGGGAGTTGTTTGTAAGATGGTGTCAAGGTGATTATCATCATTTATCATTGTGATCAAATTATTGACACTTTTTTTCCTGTAAAACGTTTATCACCTCGTCAGAGAGAATTTTCTAGAACGCCACTGCTACAGGCGTCCACTGATGACAAGACATGTAAGTAGCTTGTAAGAAACTAAGTAGCAAAATTAGTTACGGAAGTAGTTACGGAAACACAAACGTCCTCTAATAGGTTAGAGTGAAGGCACAGTAAGTGGACAATGACCTTTAACTTAATTCTTTTTAATAAACAAGAGAAAGATTAATTTGCGCTAAAATACTTCATCACATGTAGGCCTTCTTTGTAGGTTTTATTTACAGTTTTAATACACACAGGTCACCTGGATTACATTCATTTTCTTTAAAAATTCTAGGCATCATTGCCAGACATTTTGGCTACAATCTGTTAAATACTGGTGCTGCTGAATACAGTATTTGTGTGTGTATGTATGTGAGTGTGT
>JAODKF010000126.1:18203267-18238301 GCA_026779585.1 Mormyrus proboscirostris
CATACAGTACACATGGCCTGTGAGGACTTACTCTACATGCATACAGTACACATGGCCTGTGAGGACTTACCCTACATGTGTACAGTATACATGGCCTGTGAAGACTTACCCTACATGCGTACAGTACACATGGCCTGTGAGGACTTACCCTACATGCATACAGTATACATGGCCTGTGAGGACTTACCCTACATGCATACAGTACACATGGCCTGTGAGGACTTACTCTACATGCATACAGTACACATGGCCTGTGAGGACTTACCCTACATGTGTACAGTATACATGGCCTGTGAAGACTTACCCTACATGCGTACAGTACACATGGCCTGTGAGGACTTACCCTACATGCATACAGTATACATGGCCTGTGAGGACTTACCCTACATGCATACAGTACACATGGCCTGTGAGGACTTACTCTACATGCATACAGTACACATAGCCTGTGAGGACTTACCCTACATGCATACAGTACACATGGCCTGTGAGGACTTACCCTACATGCATACAGTATACATGGCCTGTGAGGACTTACTCTACATGCATACAGTACACATGGCCTGTGAGGACTTACTCTACATGCATACAGTACACATGGCCTGTGAGGACTTACCCTACATACATACAGTACACATGGCCTGTATGGTGCACAAACCTTCCTCAAATGGAAAGCTTGAAGTCTTGATCAATTTCTGTACTTATTTTGATTTTTAAATATAAATATTCACTGTTCAAACTGATCGGTGAAACATATAAAATACACTAAAAATATGCATGGGAAATCTTGTTTTCCAGAAACATGATAAGCCTTTGAAATACAACGGTGACAAATGTTTAAAATTAACCTCAGAACACAGTGGAAATACTTATATTTTAATCTGAGCTCCCGAAAAGGATGATTTTATCACTCATACCTTGGCGCTACAGGCCTGGGACAAATACATGTTTGTGTTCAAATTACAAAATTGCTTCCCACTCATTTGTATATGGAACTTTTTGTAAATAAGTAAGGGATTATCCCTGAACAATATAGCTTACTTTCTTGATTACTTTAAGAGTATTTGATCATTCAATTACTTGTTTACTACATTACTTTAAGATTACTGGATTACTACACTGTTGCAGGTGAAGACTAGGATGTAAGTGTTTCAGCAATGAATATTACAATGTTGGTAACATCATAATCTAATCGTTTACTTAATGAGTGAGAAACTGTGAATTGTATATTTGATAATGTTCACTTTAATAGTACATAATAATGCTAATATAATGCATAATAATAACGCTAGATACTTTTACATTTCCATTTCCTGCACTGCGTACATGCGGCCGGTCACCCTGCATTGGTGATGAACTAGAGCATCTGTCACTGCTAACAACTGGCATTACCGCACAGTTGTCTCAGTTGACATTTTTTTGCATCACAAAATTGCTACGTGGTACACAGAATCAGCAGTGTGTGTCCCCACTTGGTCATGATAACCGTAAACCAGTGATGTAAGCTAAAGTAGACAGATGGAAGATTCAGAAAAAGAGTGCAGGCACATTTAGCTATTCTGCGAAATGTTCAGCAATCTGATAAAACAGTGGAATGCAAAACACTTGCTGTGAGTTTTCTTCAAAAATGCAAAGTATTAAATTTCCCTGCTCTGGGGCAGAATAATCCCAGTGTAGCTGTGCTAATTATGATCTGTCTGGTTGATAGTTTTTCTTTGTTGATAAAAATTATTGACCTTCACTGCAGTAAAACTGCCCAAACATAACAATTAAAACCACAAGCTTTATTTTTTTGTGCTTTTTAAATATAATATGAAAAAAATTCAGCACCACACTTTTCTTTTTTGATCATTAATGAAACCACTCTGGAAAAATCACAGGTCTATTAAAAAAAAAAAAAAAAAGAATACAAGTTTGTATGATGTCAGGTACCTCTGTAAATTTAAGGTGAAATTTATTACACAGCTAGGACAATTTTTCATTTCCAAGTTCCGAGTTTATCTATCCTGGAGCACTGCAGTAATGTTATTGATTGCAGTTTCCTATATCATAAAAAAGTTCAATTACGATTGACTAATCAGCATATTACTGCTAGTGCTGTTATGGAGATGGCAGTGGACAAAACAATAGAAAAAACTAAAATACATGGTAACAATTAAAGCACTCATGTATAATGCATTATAAATACTTTTATAATGCTTTATAATGGATTCAGAAAGTATTATAAATGTGGCTATAACTATTTATAAAAAGGCATAACTCATTATAACCATGTGTAATACTTATTATGCTCTATGAAGCTCTCATCTATATACTGAACTATAAATATCTTCATAATGCATCATACTGACCATTAAGGTGGGAGAGTGAGTAGTTGTCAGTGTTGACACACCACAGCAGACAGTGCACAACAACAAAATATGCCCTTTGCAATTAACCCATATGTGACATCGTGACATAGCAGAGGGCAGCTAATTTAGCACCTAGGGAGCAGTGCTTGGGGGCGGCATCTTGCTCAGGGCACCTCAGTGGTACCTTGCTGGTTAGGGAATCAAACCAGCACTTGTTCAATTACAAGTGTGTATCCCGAACCATTAGGCCACCACTGGCAATGTACCCATGCATTATGATGGTATTTATAGTGCATCATAGATGAGAGCTTCATAGAGCATTCATAATACATCATAAACATACATGGTTATAATGGGTTATGCCTTCTTATAAATATAAATAGCTGTGTTTATAATACTTTATAAACATATTATAAAGCATTATGACAGTATGTATAATGCATTATGATGACTGCCATAAGTAAAGTATTGTCAAATACATATCAAATATCAAGGAGTAGGTTCATCCTTGACCTCCTAAACAGCTTAAAACCTTCTTAGAATGCTGTCATACAAATCCGCATACCGTATTTAGTGAAATATTGAACGATTCCTCGTATGTTGTTTGAGGGATGAAGAAGAAGGACCTCTACATTATGCTCTGCACTTCTCAACTTCTTTAAAGCTTCAGTAATGTTTGCATATAGTAACTGGGATGGTCATGGAAGGCAGCTGACTTCTTGGTGTTCATAGAACCTCTGTAGAATTTCTTCAGCAGTGGATTTTGAGGGTATTTTTATCTTGAAACATAGGAACAAGGTGAGGAACTTGTGTTTGCACTAAAAGATTTACCTGGTTCTGTACAATGGCCATTATGTAAGCATGGGGATCAACGTGTGAACCTAATGACTCACATGAATTGGCTGCCAATACCATTATGGACCCCTCAGTTCTCTTAACATAAAGTTCTCCAAGGATGCTAAAAATGGTGAAAGGTGCCTCAAAAAACTACAATACTGTTCTTCATTGCTCTTGTCTCTTTGTACATTGGCCTTGGATACAAGTGGATTCTGAATGGAAGCCTTGCCGTAAATTTCAGCTTTGTGAATCTCACGACTGTTTTTGTCAAGACTGGGTAACAGAGGAGCTGAGTCAGTTCAGGGGTAATATTTGAGGCTGTACTTGGGTGCTGTTTAGCAAGTATCATGTTTAGTGTCTGTCTACCCTGCGTGCGAGCTTCAAATCTTAAGCACTGTTCCTGTGGCTTTTTTTCCATGTGTGGCATATGTTGTTACGGTTTTTGAGGCTGTTCTCTTTAACATGTTAAATAATTTTGTACTTTTGTGACAAATGCACCTGCAGTCTCTCTGAAGCTTGGTCAGATGCATCAAGTTGCTTCGGATACTCAGCTATCTGAGTGCCGATCTGTTCATTCGAATTAACAAGACAAATTTTCATGCATCTTCCCCATTTTTTGTAGCTATAAAAACTGCCTTTTCATTCACTGATTTAAGGTTATATGGTACTTCACCATTCTCAATGCTATTGAGTTTTTTTTTAGCAACTATTATATGGTACAAAGGACAATTCCCTATTAATTCTGAAACTCCAGCAATCCTCTGCACGTCATAATGTAAATGTGCCCTTCTCAAAGAAAGCGATGTCTTAAATCACAAATGAATGCCTGCAAGAATTTGTAAGTGAGAATTTACATGAGTGTCATAAAGAACAGAGCGTCCTGAAATAGTCTTACAGAGGTGTTCTGCATCTCCAGGTGGGTGAATGTAAGGTGTGGGGATCTGGCACAGTCCCTGATATAGACGGAGGGTCCAGGAGTATATGCCTTCCTACATGCCAAGAATTGCAGGTTACCGCCGCTCAGTGTGGAGACTGAAACTATGATAAATAATGAGGGCGGCAGATCCTGAAATAGCACCCCCTTCTTTTCTGTGGTCTGCTTTTGTGAAGCTTTCGTCCACCCGTGACTTTCCAAGTGAAGCAGCCCTTATGCCTCCTCCGTTTTGGTTAACATCTCAGCTAAATTTGCTACAGTGCTCCTGTAATTAAGCTGCGCTGGGAGGCTCCGTACATACTGGCAGCTGGATTTTTTATTTTTTTTTCCTCACTGCTTCTGAAATGCAGTTAAAGATGATTTGCCAATTATTTGGAGCCATTGACCCTAATAAGACAGCAGATTTTATATAAATGTGCAAAACATAAAAAAAGCATAATTTTTCTCCCATTTACAGTATGATAGGGTGAACTTAAGAGCAGGATTGCCTTGCAGTTAATACTAGTTGTTTCATGCATTATTGCTGTTTGACCATCTTCCTAAATATGCCCAGCACTGGGGGTTTGTGGTTACTGCATTGGATCCCGTTATTCTTCTCTCTACTACAATGAGTCATAATACTGAATTACATAATTGACCTTGTATTACACCAGACCTTACATGGGTGGCTGTTAAATCTTTTTTTGTCATACCTGTGAGGGGGGCCTTTTATTTCCTTAGTGCCTACCAGACCCTGGAGGCTTCCCTCAGTCCAGGCTGAGTCACATGAGCCTAGCTTGGAGAAATCAGCAGTTTCAGTCATATTGATTATATAAGACTATATACACAGCATGGACCTAGATGACTGGGATCTAAATTAAAAAGGTCAACATCAATCTTAGCTTCCTATGAAAATAATTTATATGACACAGTGTTGGTATTAAAGCCATGCTGAAAGGATACTTTTTGACATACTCAAGACAGACAAGATACGATCTACTTTTTCAAGCTTGCTGTTTTCATCTGGTTAGTACTTAAAGAGAAGTAATAGTCCCCTAAAAAAACAAATCTTGTCTTTTCAATGGACTTGACCACTAGAAATGATGTGTCAAAGACCTATGGCAAAGATGTACGGCCTTTGATTCTTCAGTGAGATAAAAGGGGCGAAAGCAGTCATTTGTGTCAACGGGTGGTTAAGCAGCTCTTGCCCACAGCAATAGCCGTCTATGTTTTCAAAACCCTTTTACAAAGGGCCAGCTATTTTAACAAATCCCACAGGAGCCCACAAACACCCAGCAACTGATCATTTAAACTTCTGTATAATTATTATTGGATGCAAGCAGAGATGATTATGCACAATATTCATTATGCTATTCACACACACAGTTACTACAGCCTAAAATTTGTAAACAAGTAACCATGGATGCAGTTCAGAATCTCTTTCAAATTTTGAATTGTTTCCTTTGCAAAATTTTGCCCTTAAACACTGTGCATTATGCATTTTATTCAGTCAGCACTTTTACTGAATAATAATAAAATGTAATTAATGAGAAAAGTATCATGTTACTTAGAATTATGTATATATTGTTACTTAATTACCTATATAAATGTGATCATTTAAAAAATAAATTTGCTAAGTAAATTAGTAAAATCTGAGGAGTTCACATGTCCTGTCTATGGTTACCAGACACATATATTTAGGCTAACTGGTATCTGTGAATTTCTGGCAGAGTGTCTGTGTGCCCCGTGACTGGCAGATGTCCCGGCCTGGCATTCCCCCGCCATGCTTCCAGTGCTGTATGGGTTGGGCTCCAGCCCCTGCGTCGCCCTGACCAAGCTAAGATTGGTTGGTCAGACTGTTTATACTGCAATTGATAAGATGCTCATTATAAAGTTTTACATTTCCTTTAATGTTTAACATCTCGTTCCAAATATGCAAACTGGACACACAGAGTTGGGGTGGGAAATTAGCCTCAGTTTATTAATGTCGTAAATATGATGCATGTAACTAATCAGTAAATAACTGGTAAAAATTGTTTTGAGGGAAACACCTTAAATGGGGAGGTAGAATTCTTGCATTTTACTCTTACAAGAAAACTCCAATGAGACAATTATATAATAAAAATCAGATCAATTACATTTTTACACATAACATTTTATGTGTTTTCAGATAAAATAATAACTTTCCATTTTCGTTGCTTAAAAACAAAAAACTACTTGACGTCAAACAGATACAAGGGAAACAACCAACTGAAGATTATTTGAAAAGAATGCAGACATAGTTACACTTAAAAATCAAACAAAAAAAGCCAATGTGTGTGTGTGTGTGTGTGCATGCGCATGTATGTGAGACATTGTATGTGCGTATGTCATGTATATATTTACTGTATATACTGTCTTTACATGTACCTATGGTTATGGTTAGGGCTGGGTAGGGGTTAAGGTTTTCATGGTTGGGATTTGGGTTTTGTCCATAGAAATTAATGGATGGTCCCTACAGTGTGTGTGTGTGCATGTGTGTGTGTGTAGGTGTGTGTGTGTGGATTATGTTTATATTACATCGTGGGCACCAAATGTCCCCCACAATGTGATAAAAACCTGTTATTTTGACTTTGTTAGGTCCATTTTCCAGGTCCCCAGAAATGTCTGTGAATGCAATCAAAAAACGAAAAATGCCAAAAGTCTCGTATTTTGTTTGGTTACTTATGGTTAAGGTTAGGGCTGCGTAGGGGTTAAGGTCATTTTGTTGTGATTCGACTTTACCCCATAGAAATGATTGGAGAGTCCCCACAAAGATATAATTACAAACGTGTGTGTGTGTGTGTGTGTGTGGTTTAGGTTAGTATTACATTGTGGGAACCAAATGTCCCCCACAAGGTAATAAAAACCTGTTATTTTGACATTGTTGGGTCCATTTTTCAGGTCCCCACAAAGATCTGTGAATGCAATCAAAAAAGTAAAAATGCCAAAAGTCGCGTAAAGAGTTTTCCCCATAGAACCATAATGTACAATGAAAGACAATGGGCCACCACAATTGGTTAGTGTGCCTATGAATGAGGTCAAATGTGTAAGTTTGTTTCGATCCTGTGCCGAACAGGTTAAATCCATAAGAGTAATAAAGCAGCTGCCCACCCCCCACCTCCAGCTACCAGGGCGGGTAGGATGTATGTTGAGCGCGAGCTGTGTGAAACTGTGTAGGAGAGGCTAAGAAAAACATTCCGGCCTGGCAGCAATATTGTTGGAGGGGAGGCGGGGGGACAGGGAGAGAGAGAAGGGAGAGGTGAGGTAATATCTCTGGGAAAGTGTGGCTGGATCGCATTCTTCTCTCTGTCTCCGAATGTAGTGAGATGTGGAGGCTTGGCAGGGAGAACCGGGGGGGGGGGGGGGAGGGGGCGAGCCTGTACCAACCAGCCTGACAGCTGAAGGGGGTGTAGGCTTTGGCACTAAGAACCACCATTATTTAATCCCCCAACCTTTCCACCACGCACTTTCCCAAACGCACACACGCACACACAAACCTCTTGGGATTATGGACACTCTGGTGTGTCAGACTCCCTTTGTGGAAGATAGACTCCTTACCGCCACCACTGGCCTCCAAGTCATCGCCTTACATGTTTGGGTACATTCTCTGGTCATTGTCATCATATGTTTCAGACCAAAGACAAAGTGTCTTTCTGACCGCTCTGACGCGAAGTATCAAGGTTGGTCTGGTCACAGTTGTAAGGAACCAATAACTCATATCCAAGCTTGGGATTTCAAAGGGACGTGCCAGATGAAAACAGCACATTGACTATGGTCCATGTGCACATTAGGTGACAGGAAAGAGATTTTTAGCAATGATAAGTGCAGATGAAGTGTCCATAATAGCTAGTCGGTATAGACCCTAGTTACTCTATATTGTTTAAAATAATTTCTGCCTAGATAATACTTCACAACTGCAACAATGTTACATGCATGCACTGCTAAATACTTCATACTGTTACTCATTCAAGTAAGTGATGTATACCTACTGAATGCACCTACTCACCAGTGTACAGTATGAAGTCTCCTCACAGTCTACATATAAGCCATTAAAAAAAAAAACAGCTGGTAAAATTCTTAGCTTTAACAGTGATGAAGTTAATTAGCAGTAGTAGAAAACCGTGTGAAAGACTATGGCAAAAAGATATCCAATTGGTTTTCAGTAATACTATTGTCTGATGCTTTCACCCGCAGATATGATGCAAAAGACAGGTAATGTTGTGATACTGCCGACGTACATTCAGAAGGAACAATGTTGCCCAATCAGTACGCACAGTGCTCAGAGTCAAAGGCAAGGGGAATGGCAGGTATGGTATATAGACATGGATAAGACAGTCATTGAAAAGACCTGAGAAATAAGACAGAAACATTGCTTATGGACAGAGCAGGTAGGTGCTTGTTTTGTGTGAAAGTGTCCAGATGTTCGGCTGAAGACAATAGCAGGATTTACTTTAACGACCTCTTATAGCAAAAGAGATGACCTGACCATTATCAGAAAAAAAGATACTGGTCTGTTATATACACAGGAAGTAGCTGACTTCTGTGACAGCGGGAATTTTGTCCTGATATGATTTTTGTGTGTCTAACATTTGCCCGTTTTCTTGCTGGGATGTTTGTACGCTAGAACCTAAGCATGCTCTGGGGATGGTGTGAAGTCCCGGGCTCAAACTGGGAGCCACAGAACAAGAGCAAAGGCACAGAAAAGTGTGGGTGTAGCCTATGGTATTTGTCAAGTCAGCTAGAAAATAAAAGTTGTTCTCAAAAGATCCCGAAGAAAAACAAAACTTTCCAAAATTGTCATTGTATCACTTTGTATCCATATTTCTGTTAGGCATGAAGACCACTGTTTGCAGGATTTAGGAAAATTGTAGGAAAATTACAGAATTGACAGTCATATTGCAATTATTTCTCAGCAGCACATAATTGTTACTTGTTTGGTGAATATAGTAGCTGATGGCCCTGTTTTTTTCTGTTCTAATTTGAGAAGTATTTTACAGTTAGTAATGTTGCAGGAGAGGTGAGTATTTAAGCTCTCTGTTAAAGGTCTTTATACTGGCGTTTGTAATATCTGAAAGTTTGAAGGGCCTTTTTTCTTCTATTTGATAAATTCGAATTGTGCCAACGTATTATCAGTTTTAGAAACAGGATGGTACTTTTTCCAGGTGCTGTAATTATTTCAACTAACTTAGGAACTTTCAGGGATTGGAAATACTACACTTTATAATCAACAGCAGGCAACAAATTTACTGAGGTTTAACTTAACAGTCAGGTCTACTGATAAAAAAAAAACTAAGAAAAAGTAATAAGACAGAAGACGCTGCATATATCGTGGTGGATGTTTATGGGTCCATTTTCTTATGTTATGTGGTACAGTGTATTATATGCCATATTAAGCGTTATGGATGCCTTCGAGTGGTCAGAGATCATATATGTTGTGTTGTATTTCGTATCATTTGACTTCCCCTACCGGCCCCTGGAGGATGGGCTCCCCCTTTGAGTCTGGTTCCTCCCAAGGTTTCTTCCTTCTAGGGAGTTTTTCCTTGCTACTGTCGCCTCTGACTTGCTCACTGGGGGCTTTGGGTGGAGATTCTATGAAGCGCTTTGAGACAATGTAACGTTATACCATAGATGGGTTACATTCAGGAAATAATTTACTGTAGTTTTAAGCATTGCACCCATAACTTCCAAGATAGGCTCCAGAACCCCATGACCCTGAATAGGACAAGCGGGTAAAGAAAATGGATGGATGGATGGATGGATGGATGGATGGTCTTAAGCATGAACTTAATCTGAATTATATGTATTTATAGCTGCTTCTGAAACTCTTGGATTGAAAAGTAACTTAACATTGATAAATCAATTCAAACATGCAGTAACACAAAACTGTACAGAATATGCTTTTAATATGTCAGTTTAATGCCAGAGTACACCAATATAATATTTACTGTTTTGTAATGTTACTTTTCAGATTTGAATTACTGATTCTCAGCCACAATGCCTGCAGTCACTTGTTGTTTGAACAGCAAAATATCGGTACATAAAAAGCATCATAAAAGGAGATGATGCGCACTGCTAGTAACTTTGCCATTTCATTTGATTGTGCCGGCATTTCGTCACAGAAATCACACCTTTAAACGGTCTTGTAGTTGTACAGCACCTGCTAACAGGTACAGAGTTGTAGGCCACTGCACACTCCCACACAGCTCTGATAGCCTGTTAGCCTCTTCACACAGAAGTAGTACTGAACAGCCCAGAAGCAGGTTCACGGGCTCATCTGCGAGCTACATCATTATCTTTGCAGCAGCACAGGTGAATGTGCAGGGACCGCTGCCAAATAGTTTTGGTTAGGAGGGAGGGGTGCTCAGTGGTGGGTGTGTGCTCTTTTCATATATAACCATTTGGTGGAACAGTTTGTTTCCCTCTTACGAGTAACTGACACACCTCCGGCAGGAAAATTGAGCTCTTCTGTCTTTCTCTCTCATTTTCACATGCCGCAAAGGATAAGACTCTGCTTCCTGACAAGAACTGGGGGCAAGGCGATTTGAAAAACGGCAATCTACTGAAAGGTCAGCAGTATTTATCAAAACATGATTCTTTTCCTGTGTTTTTACGAAGTATGACTCTATGAAGGGGTCAAAGGGTTTTGAGAGTTACTGTGTGCATGACGTCTCAGGTTGTCTTTGGTGTTGAGATAAGGTCTCCAGATTGTTTCTGGATTGGGTGGGGCTAAAGTCCACTGCAACACACTGTTAATGCCGTCTTTTTGCATTCCCAAAGGGGCTAATATCTGCACTTAACACCAGGCACAATGTGGGTAACCAAGATCTCTGTAAACTTGGTTTGGGGCAGAGTTACATATTGGGAATTGTGCTGTAGTTGGGAAGACATTTATATTTATATTTATAAGGATTTATTTATATATGTATTAATGGAAAGTTGTATTTTTTTGCTATATTTTATATCACATTACAGTGTCATTTGCATATTTTGTATGATGTTTTAGTCTAACAACACATATGATTAATATGTATAATATAAGGATCACTTATATATGTAAACATTCATCAGGTCAATAATAATCATCATCCCCGCTGCATATCTTATCATCCTTGACATCATACATGGAAATGCCTTTTTAATGCACTAAAATATGGTTCAATACATTTACAGTATAGTTTACTATAGCAGAAAGATCATTCATAAAATCTTACAATGATAACATCCTTACATTTGCCATGAATTACTCCTAATTGATTACAAATATATAATAGAAAAATTGTAACTGTATGGTGAATGTGTGCTTCTTACAGAATATCGAGACATATAAGATTATTTCACGAAATCCCGTGAAGCATTGTTAGCCAATAATGTTTGGTATTTGATACACAGGACTAAATATATACCACTGACCCACATAATGCTTTATAGCATTTATCATGAGACATTTCAATGCAAAAATATTGCATCTTCATTGCTTGTCGTTTAGACAAAGTTTGGGGCAGACTTTGTATTATGAGAATGATTACTAGGTCCTGGAATGTCATTTGTATTTTATCATGTGTGGCCATCGTAGTGAAATCACAGGGGATCACAGGTGCCTTTCTAGGGCTTTCAGCAAGCGATAATATTACAGTGGTGTAGTCATTCTTTTTTTAACCAGGTGAAAATGAATTGATTTTAAATCAGAACACTGTGTTTGCATGTTGGGCATTTCTGTAAATAATTGACAAATAATGGTGAATTTTGTTCTGTTCATTTGAGCTTGTTCAAAGGGTTATTTGGGGGTAATAGCCACACCCTAGTCTATTTAGTCAAAGGTTTCATTACCTTTGGTTCAGACATAGTTTATCAATGTTGAACCTGTTCCTGGGAACTCCTTTGTTTCCAGCAGGATATTTTTACATTGGCATATTGACAAGTATTTCTGCGGTAATTCCTATTATTTACTATGAGTGAGAAGACTTTGAGCACTGGTATTTAGGTTAGTCTGTACATATAACACGAAAACCTGTTACATGTCTGCAAAATTTGTTCATACAGTATATATGCAATGTATATATATCTCAATAAGTGCGATTAAATTAAAATACAATTCTAAATCATCTAATGTTGTGTTTCGCATATATAACACAGTACCGATAACTATTTAAGTGCCTAATATATATAATTAGTATACATAATTTACTAAATACAGTTAAAATGTGATGCAACAGAGGCCTCTTCGAGGTCGCAACAACAAAAGAATGGCTGAACTGGTCACCTGAGCGTGCAGCTCAACGTTTCTGCCCATCCTCTGCGGCTAAGCTGTCCCACTGCCGTCGTGTGTTCGTCCGTGTGAATGATGTGGTTTCTGTGTGCACACAATCCTCCTCCATAGCGGCAGAAGCACAGGTTCAATGAGTAAGCGTTAGGCCATGGGTGGCGGAGCACAGATGAATAGAGGGTGGGAGGAGGCCCTGAAGAGGCTTTTCAGGGTGGGAGGCAAGATCCGTGCCAAAAAAACAAGTTTGGGGATTTGTGTACTTTGTGTTACTCACAACTCTTTTTGAAAGCTGTCAGGTACACACTAACACACCCAGAGGTCTTTCTGCTTAATCTCAAGGCTGTAAAGAACACATGTCGTTGTGCTAGGATCTCCACAAGCATGTGACCCACTATGTTCCATTCGTTACACACATCGTATCAATGATAGGAAATTGTAAGTGTTACAGGCGAAGTGGTCTGTAACATTTAAGGTGAACGCATTTGTAGAATTAAACATGAACAAGCTACTACATTCATACTAGCAACATATATTGTGTGACACGTACCAAACAGAGCCTGCAACTGAAATACATGAATACCCATCAGCTGATACTTTGAAATATCATTGGGAATTAAGTTAAAATGAAATGCAAGGATCATTCAAGCCAGTGCCAATCAATGGAAGCCCTCAGATCGCGGTCTGTTCCACAAGTGAACAAGCGATAGAGGTGGGGCCAATGAAATAAGCCGTTACTGCCATCATGCATTTCTGAATGAACGCAAGTAGAGGTCTGGGGGATGCATATTAATCTCAGAAATGCATTTTGTATTTTCTTCTAAAGATCATAGTTTTGAAAACTGGGTCCACCCACTGGTGTGAAGAGAAGAGGGATCTCACCATAAGAGAGGACTGTGTGGGTCCTATCTCTCAAAACGAGGCCGCATTGATCCGCCTACATGCCGAGGCACAGATCACTTTTGATGCGTGAGAACTGCTGTTGCTCATTCCGGACAGATATCAGGTACAGCCATGACACGGAGACGGGAGAGAGCAGGAAGGGAACCCGGGCGAATGTCTGCCATTTGGCGCTCTAGCCTTTGCACGAGGCTGTCTTGACAGGCGTCTGTAGCCTCTGCCCTCCAGCCTGGCTGGTTTTAATTAGTAGGTGTTGGACTGCCGGAGGGCAGGCAGAGCCGATCTGACCGTCATCTGCTGGCCCTCATTATCACAGAGAGAAGGTGTCCTTGCTCACCCTGAGGTCCTAACCCAAACAGGGTAAACACATTAAATCACCCTCAAGGCTCTACTATAAATGTGGCTGATCAACTTGTTAAAGTAGCTACACTAAACAATCAGTTCTTTACGTTCGTATAGCGAGAACATCAGTCACACAGATCTAGGGCTGATTAACAAACTTTTTTTTGTCGGTCTAATGCGTCAAGTTCACCCCTCCCCGCTCCCCAAGAGAAAACCATATACTGGAATTTGAAATCCTACTAAACGAAAAAAAAAAAAATAATAATATATTTGTCAGCTAAAAGTATTGTGACCCTTCCTCCTCTCACCATGCGGAGTGTGTGCAGAGGAGCAATAATGACCTTGCTTCTGGAAGATTTGGAGTCGTGGGGGGTTGTCCTTGGAGGCCCGAGTGGAAGGTTTTCCCACCTAAGGAGGTCTGCGAAGCGTGGGCCTATCTGCAGAGGGATTTATTGGCAGGCGTGCAGCCGTGGGGGTGCCAGAAGCTTTCCCACAACCTCAGTCTTCCCAAACACCAGGAGAGGAGAAGGTGAGGACAGCAGACTTAGCTTACAGTACATGAGCTGCAACAGATATCAGTAGCACTTACAGCACAGGTGTCTAACTCCATGTCTATGCAGCCTTTTGTTTGAAGATCCCATATTTATCTAATTTGTGCATTTTCTTTATTGACATTTTAGCTTGTATTCAGAATCTATGCACTTAAATAGGTGATATGCTAGCTAGTATCTTATGGTTTTTTTGTCCATGTGCAATGAGAAAATTTAAGATAATGAGCTCCAATATGACCAAATAATTTCAATACATGTAGAGCGTTCAGTTTTGTAGTTAATGTACTAGTTGTTCTGGGAGTTCCCGATATTATCCTTTAGAATCGTAATGCTGGAGGTAAGCCTCAGGTCGGACTGCTCAATGTCTTCTAGCCAGAGTGCTGGGATTCACATAACAGCATTCAAAGTCCATCCTCAACATGGAGAGGTTTACTTGACCAAGGTTATGTGTCATCTTCATGTACTCTATGAGAGTCTTGACATATCTCCTAGGGTGAAGAACCCTGAACACAACCACATTAGCCTGTACTCGTTTTTAAGAAAATTTGTCTTAGCCAGATAAGCTGAGCAAATAGCATCAGGGAAACAACATGTTTTTAATATATACAGTTACGGAGGGGTTCTGTTCCCAAAGTCTGCCTTTACGTCAGAACAATAATAATACAGTCATGCCTGCATCTACCATTGAGGGCATTTTGGTTTTTTTGCATTTTTTTCACTCTTTTGTCACCGAACCGCGAACTGTACTGGACGGCAAAGCAACAAACCACTGAAGCCATTCAATGCTGCATCTCAGCATCTCAAAGTAGTGCATCCATTCGCTATTACAAACCCTTGTATTTAATCCAAATTTTTTATATAATAGGTAATAGAGATACAGAGTAGATGGTAAGGATTTTGGGTCCACTGTAGTGGTGGAAGCCTTTAAATTAGGGAGCAGGTTATAATGTGACTAAACATTTATGGTAATTTAAAAAGAATACAAAACTAAAGGTGCTTGACAGAGCACAGATCTAGATGGATGCAGTGTTTTCTCTGGTTGAAAAATTGTAGGACAGGATGCAGCTGGCCTGACAGATTTCCTGTAAACTTGTTCCCAAATAGCGAAAAGATGTAGCTGGAGGTATCTTGTCGTACCCTGTCGAGAGGAGAGGAGTGGAAGGCTATGGCGACACTCTGAGATTGTAACTAAGACCCTATAATTGACTTTTTAGATATACACTGGTCTCCACTCCATTCATCTTCGATAAAAACCTAACAGAGCAGGAAATTGGATATGGAGATGAATGCATGCTGGGAGACTCTGGCAGGAACAGCATGTGTGACAGCAAACAGGTACTGCAGAACTCAACACTTACTCAGCGTTCGCTTACAGGGTGCGACCGGGGCGCGAACAGACTGCGCATAAACTTCTTTTAAGTAAAAGTTGAAAGATGTTAATGTAGAAGACGACATACTTGTAAAAGAAAACATGGCCACCGGTACCATTTACGGTGCAAAAGTTCGCTGGAAAATGGAAAACAAATAGTCTGAAATAGTCGTTCTCCTGTTTAAACTTGCGAACAGTGAGGCAAAGAAATAAAACAAACACTACGAAGGTTATGCTTCATACTGTAAATATTTGGAAATATGGAAATATAAATATAAAATAAGAAAACTTATAAATGACAAATTTTAACGGCATAAACATAAAAGTACTATTATCAAAACACAAAGCTGAGTGAATGTTTACTCCTGTGGTATCAGAACATTGATTTATGTCATTTACGCATACAGGGGAGCACAGGACTGGAATCATGGTCATTTACTCTTAAAAGTATTCCAAATGTAGTTAACCCCGCTGAAACTGAATTATGGAAATAAGTAAATTGTGTTTTTTTTTTTGGTTAAGATTCCAAGGTGGAAAGTCTATTAAATACACTGGGTACTTTACCTGCTAGAGGTCTCTATGACAACAAGCAGAACACAGTCCTGCAGTGGTGAGGGCTGTGGTATATGAGGTATATGGCTAACTGAGAGGTTGTCTGGTCAGCGACTATTTAGCGGGTGTCTTGTTTGTATGTTCTCTATAAAATCTAATGTAAAATTTAAAAATATAAATATAAAATACAAATCTCGTGCTTTTATATTAATAAAATCAGATTACATGTTTAAAAAGAAACCTGGAAGCTTTAAATGGAAATAATTCAATTATAATATTAATCCAATGTTCATAGCAGAATTCAAAGTAACAGATATTTGTAGTATTGAATCCAAGGTGTGTGTGTCTATGTGCTTGCGTATCAGTTTTGTGTGGGAGTATGTAAAAGTACACACACGCACACACACGGACACACGGACACACACACATGCTACTATATATGGAAGTTATATAACATGAATGGTACTCCGGTGTAGTAGGTACCATTACTGCCAGGGTTCGTAGTTAAAATTTGGCTTATAGAATTAGTATATTCACATGAGTTTCCTACAGGTACTTCAGGTTTGTTTCATAATCCTAAAGTGAAGAGATGAGTCTAAATCACCTGATTACAGTATGTGTCAGTGCCTAGTAATGGACCAGTGTCCTCTCCAGGGTTTGTCCTGCCTTTCACCCCATGAACTGAAGCACCATGACTATAGTCACTAAAAATACATGATACATGATATGAAAAAGTGTATATCTCTTGGTTTGAGGCAGTTGAATGAACGCATTACCCCAGTTGGTTTAATTTCAGTATTGTTACAGTATTCAGTAATATTAATACAAATGTATAACTTTTATTGCTGCGCATTATTTTCCCATTTTTCCGTTTCTGCCATACATATATACTTTGGTAGACATAACACAACACTGGAGCTTGTAAAATGACTGAAAAATCAGTGCAGTGTAACTACTGTAGGTCACTTTTTTACAGGGCCTGATGTACTTACTCCTCTAATTACTGCTGTTCATTTCTTGATGTTCTGTCCATATTGTTCCTGCTAGGCTCTTAATTAACAAATTTATTTATTACATTTACATTTATATTTATTTAGCGGCCGCTTTTGTCCAAAGCGACTTGCATGTGAAGCAAATAGTACAATACACACAAGGAGTCGATGGATGCAGAAGTGCAGCCAGGCTGATCTTCTGTCGAATGCCCAGTTATTAAAGCTTGTTTCTTCTTAATATGTGAAGTATATCCTGTTAGTTCTGTGTCATGAAATTTTATTAGCGTTTAATATTTTGTTTTTAATGTTTTTTGGCTTCATTCACCATCACAGTCATCACTTTTCATTATACTGAAAAGCATCTAGAAAATATGATTGTGTGTTACAATTAAAAATTTCATACATTATTGCAAAAAGGGAATTTGCTAAAGCTGAAGTAATGGGTAGTGGGGTCTCACCATCTTTTTGGAAATAACAATACCTATGTATTATTTATATATTTAAAAAATTGATCGCACCCAATGCAAGCCTTTAAGCCGAGTGTGCTAATGTCTAAGGTTCCTGTGGTCTTTTCAGGCATCAGAATTGGTGCATGCGTGAATTCTCTTTTATAGAAAAGGGGGATGTTGTGCTTTTTATCTGTTTTGTATGGAATGTTGTTCATAATTCGGACTAAGAACCTATTTATCCATAGTGTTTACGAAGCAATCTGTGAGTCCGAGTAGCAAGTCCTTGGTTATTGTCAATTTGTTTGGCTTTATTAACTTATCAATGAGGTTCAAGAAACTCACATGTGGCTCAGTAACCAGGCACACTCTCCCCGTCCAAATTCAACGGTGACGTTTCACTTTCGACATTTCAGATGGTTCTGTTTTCGGTGACACACACAGACATGGTATCAGTACAGTCTATTCATTCTACATGATTCAATGAAAAATATGTTCACATTGTGCTTTTTCACAATCTTTCGCTTGGTTTTAAATCACACAGCAGAAATGATGCATTATGCTTACCGAATATAAATAATGTATAATGTATTGCCTTCCATAAGAATATTTAAATAAAAATATCATAGCTTCACTGACCCTAACCATCCAATAGGAAAAGCAGCTAGATGTAAATACATTTAAAGCCATTTTCACAATTCCAAAATCTAGCCTTTATTCACCACTCTTAAACCTGGTAGAAACTAAAGTGCTTTTTATTTATCTGTTCTATACTTGTGTAAAAATGATTTCACAATTGACTCTGAAGTCCGTCCGTCCGCGGTACATATGTTCAGAAGGCTCAGTATGTCCATTGTTAACCTCAACGAATTTAATGAGGCCCAGTTTTTTTAAAAAAATTATCAGTCAAAAGTGGTGGATGGTATGTAACTAGTGTATCTAGATTTTATTTACTGTTTGTTTTCCATTACTAAATAACTCCTCCAACTGCAAGTAAATCTAACAAAACTAAAAATTCATTTTGTCTGACCTAAATCAAAGGATGCCTGTGCCATGAGCTTATTACACACTGTGCTTAACTTGTGTTGTGGAGGTGGATGGGTATTATTATCTCTCAGCTACCCACCCTGCTATAAAAACTAGCGGTGCGACGTCGCAACAGTGCAGAGCTGCCGCTCTCCCTCCCGTGGTGTTACAGACAAGCCTGCCTCTCCAGAACACCAGCGTTCCTCATAAGCACATTTTCTAAAAGAGGGGGGGGATTCAGAAGACCTCAGCACCTCCTCTCATTCCTGTTGTTTTCTGGATATCTCTGTGGCTCCTGAACGGGCGGCTGATAAAACGTGACTGTGAATGGAAAGACAGTTTCGTCTCGGTGGCGTGAGGAGATGAGAGAGGTCACTGCACATTGCCCCTTTGCCTCGGGATAAAACGTGAGGAGCCACAAGGTGGGTGCTGATCACTGTGTAAAGATTTACTGTACCTGGCGGAACATTCAAGTGTGAGTACGGACATGTGAACAGAGTGTGGGAGGTCTTTTTGCTTTGTGCTAAGATATTCTCAATAGTTTTGAATGTAGAGGCAAATTTGATAAATTATGTATCACAAAGTATTGAAAATGTAGGAGATATATATAATCATAGAGCAAAAAGTGCTTTTAATATAAGGAAACAGAATCTTGTACACTATTACAGTAGGTGCTTTAAGAAATGCAGTTAAACATTGCAAGTTTTCTTCAGTTCTTTTTTTGCAAAGTGTGGATTTTCTTTGGCTTAATTTACATTTGTGTGATGCATGAACGGAGAGTTTTATTGGGTTTTGACTATATGGGATCATAGCATTGCACAGAGAAAGTAAAATAATGGATTTTATAAATTGTATGTGATTTTCATAAAGTATTACCATGAGTGTAATGTAAATTTTGTATTGTCGTAAGTGTAACATAAACTGCAGTTCTATCGATATATTTTGCCAGTTAACAAGAACTAAGAATAACTAGCCAATAGACAAAACGTTACAAACCATTTTAAATGCAAACCACTGAGCATGTGGGTTTGTTTACATGCCTTAAGCTCTGGGTGAGGTGCCTTTTCCCCTCATTTATGATCAGTATGTCACCACACCACAGC
This sequence comes from Mormyrus proboscirostris, assembly GCA_026779585.1. Lineage (NCBI taxonomy): Eukaryota > Metazoa > Chordata > Actinopteri > Osteoglossiformes > Mormyridae > Mormyrus > Mormyrus proboscirostris. The sequence continues at coordinate 18,222,931 of JAODKF010000126.1, forward strand.
GATGACCTCATGTCTGCTCACAATGCAGAAAAACAAATTAGCTTAATTTAAAATCCACTCCAATTCCATACTCAGATTTTTTTATCATATCTGAGACCTCTGTGTCTGCCCCTGCTGCTGAGCATTCAGCACAAAAAGCAGTTTCATTGAGAGGTACATAAGCTATGGGCAGTCAGTGTGGTGGCATTTCGCCTTACTACTAAATATAATTCACCACTGCCTCTGCAAATCTATCCAGTGCAGCTTATTGTCTTTACTTGTTTATGGAAGTGGGTGGTTTACCATAGGACTGTAAATTAAAGCAGGACCCCCCCCCCCCCCGGCATATGAACGTGTAGCATCTGCATTAGACGTCCAGGAATTTAACCATTATATCACTTTTTATATTACTTTGGCCCAAGCAGTATGAACTTGCATTATTTATGAATGACTTTGTGCAGATTTAATGTAAAACAGACAGCAGTGCAGTGTTACTTTACACTACACGATTAGCTAGAGATCTGGTATAGCGGTAATTAAAAGTGACATTCTGTTGTTATTCATGGGACTCAGCCGACTTTGTTTTGTCTATACTGAAAATGTGTTTTCTTTAAGCAGGAGTTTAAAGCAGCTGGGTTGATGCTATATATGTTCAGCCAGAATATGCTTGATAGTTCTACAATTGAAAATTGAAATTAGTCTTGAACAGCAAATGGATGGAGATTGAAAAAAATCTATTTCTAATCACAAATTGTAGCTATTGATTTGGATATGTTAGATGCACAATATAATTAGTCCATTAAAAGCATACCATATTAACAGTATATTTTCATTTTGTATAATTAGTTATTTTTTTCTATAAATGCTTTGTTAAAATAATAGTCCGCATATGTGCTATATATTATATATACTTACTTGCACATTAAACAGGCAAAAATACAAGCAGAGATGCAGAGGGTTTTCTGTCTAGCCAAAGGTGACTCTATAATTCAGTGCTTGGTGGCAGAAGTGCTAAACAGCACTGTTTTAGCCTGAGGCCTATAATGATTGTATTGTGACTGGGCTCAAGGCAAAGATGCAGTTTTCACAGATTTCTTGTGGGTGAAAAGTGAGTAAATTATGACTGAACTGAAGGATTTGGAGAGCTGAGCAATGGACAGTGAGGGCTGAAACTCTGCACCGCGGTACTTAATATTTTACCTCGAGGGAAAAGACTAGCGAGCAGAAGTATCACTCTACAATTATGTTGAGCCTCAACGCCCTTAATGCTGTCAAAAGTTGACGGAGAAAATTAGGTAAAAATCATATGTCAACTATGTCCTGTGCAAGGCAACAAAAATGTCTATGCTCATTTTTCTTTTTTGGTTTATGAACGTATTGACTTTATATACTTTTAAAGTTTCACAAATGTTTTATATTTGCTTTATATTTAATTCCATTTGATTATATCATATTTTCATATGTTACTTTCGCTGTTTTGGTGCAATCTAAACCAGTTTTTTGTATGTAATGAAATTTGGATTTTGTTTTGTCACATTATTCTAGGGTTAATTGGTTTCCTAGTAACCATTTTACCACTAAACTTTTCCTTTTTAACTGGGGATGACTCATATAAAAATGCCATTTTATAGTACATTAACACAGTATAAATAATTGATATTAAGAATGCATGTGATTAATGCATGAACACAGAGGCCAGAAAATGCTTACAAATTGCAGCAGTCCACTGATGTTCAGCACATATTGTGACAAATGGTTCCCAATGAATTCAAATGCTCAGTGCATGAATAGTTTCTGAGTACATGAATAGTCTTTTGTGGAGCACTTAAAGGTGATAAAGTAATCCATTAGCTCAAAGGTGACAGAGTAATTAATTACTTTGTTCATTCAGTCATGTATCTTCTAACTGCTTTTCCAATGCAGGTTCATATGAAGAATTATCTTCAGTGGTTTTGCAAGGAATTCCACATTTTAAATGATCCATTTTGTTGAAATAAACTTATACTCACAGTTGCAGGGGAACATAGTGACTGTAAGCACTCAGTGTCTAAAGCAGAACAAGTTACGGCCTAAGTCACAACCCAGAAACTTGCGGTGGGAAACCAGTACCCTCCTCCCCCTCTGTCTATGGCATATCCTCTTCAGATGGTCTCCACATTATAATTAAGAGTGCATTTAAGCCAACTAGGCAGTGAGTCTTCCCAGGGTGGGTGACTGACCACCATATAGCTGACCCCTCTTATCAAGGCTGTTGTTTTAGCCCAGCAGCTGTTTGACTTGGCTGAAGTTTCAAGGGAGGGGCTGCCTTGTTTACTCAGCTAGACGTTAAAATGGGGAACTTTTTGGGCGGAGGATCCTTTTCTCAAGATCTGTCACTCTGTTGGACATCTGTGCCCTCACCAACTTTTTAAAAATGATTATTTCCGCAATACAAATGCACTTCTCAGCATTATTTTGCTCCTACTACCCTTCAGCTGTCACAGACACTGGGAGAATCACTCTGAATGGTGCTGTGGGGGTCAGATTCAGGTACGGAGACGGCTGACTCAATGGGACAGTGCTAAAAGAATGAGTCCAAAACAAAATATGAGGCAGGTGAGCGTATGGAAAACCACTGGCAATGGGCCTTTAGATCACAACCACAAATGCTTGACTTGAGGCAAAGAGCTACTTAGCTGTGAAGTTAAGGACACTAAGAGCGCCTCACCTCTCTCTACCTTAGATTGATCAAAGGTCTTCTCTGTTGATCACAACCTTGCAACTCCCCTTTCTGGACCAGAGAGGTCGTAACAGTACCCCTTTGGGGCAACACTAGACACCAACCTTGAAGGGTAAGACTGGGCCAAGGTTGTACTCATACTTGGCCCGGTTACCTCGTATCATGCCTGAAGATGACTGTCCCCCCTCCTCACTCCCCTGCTGTTCTGCGTTCACTTTACTCTTAACATTGCAGGCCTGAGAAGGCTTTCATCATCATTGGCAACTTCACTGGAGTCGTTTTGGGTGCGATGACACATGGCTCTCTCCGATTTAACAAGACTGCAATGCAGCAATTTTAATTTAATCCTGCTTTACGTAAAAGAAGTCTTGTATTTTACAGAATATCTCTGAGTTACTGTGTGTTGCGTTCAGTTATTCCTGGATTCTCGTCAGCTGAAATTTCCAACAAACGCTGCAGCTCTGCCATAGCCCAAAGTGATCCATTTGTCATAATGTTTGTTAAATGTTTGTTGCTACCTGATCTGTACAATCTACCCAATCCGTTCCTTCTGGGTCCAGTTCATGTATAGTGTACATGTGCACACGTGTGGGCCATTCGCGTCATTGACGTCACGTGCACAGTTACCAATTACACTAGACACATTCCGTGCCCAGGCCTCCCTCTTCAAGTGGTACTGCACCAGTCAAACAAACTAGACGTTAGGGGGTCAAACGTGCTTGGGCACGGTATGGATCTCATAGACTGAGTAAACCCTGCATATCTAGAAGGGCCATCCCTTAGGCCTTGGACCACCTTAAGGGGGTTAGGTGGTGGAGCTCAGAATTAAGGGCCACATCTAGCAGTTCTTTAGCTCACAAGCAACACCATTTCTTAGCAGTGCTAATTTTGACAGCGATTGTTGATTCACAGTATGTAGTTTTAGTCGTTTGTGGAAAAATTAGTTTTAGTCTAGGTCTAGTTAACGAAAATGACAGGATATTTAGTTGGCTGAATCTGGAGTCAATGAAATTAACAGGTTTAGTCATAGTCTAACACATCGTTTCACATTTCTGTGAAAATTTCACTTAATTTCCTCTCTACAAAAATAATATGATTTAGTGTCAAACAACATACTTGCATGTTATGCATTTTAATTTATATTATAAGAAAAGACACCAGTGCACAGAAGTCGAACAAAGAAAACTCAAGTGTCCCTCTCTTAAAAATATAAACAAGAATCGGATCAGTGAATTCCGACTGGGTTCTGCTTATTTGTACATCAAGTTCCATTCATGACAGTAAACTTTTCAAACACATTAAAAGAAACATCAGCTGTTTCTTTCTATTCATTTCATTTGCTTCAAGTTTGTGGTACTTTTCTCCGTTATTGCCATTCCACACGAATTGCACTGAGTCTTGCTTTCTTTTGTAAAAAATGTTTAATCTATCTACATTTCTACCTAGCTAAAGCTGGCTGTGGCATAAAGTAAGCTTGGGCAGAATCTAATTCTCCACACCGTCATTCTGTCCAGAGATTACACAGACATAAATTGTATTTTGATGGTATTTTCAAAAGCAACGCTATTCCAGTATTTTTTAATTTTGCCGATAAAATTCACCAAGATGGGAGAGGTTCCCTGCGATAAAATGCACAAGCCGGGGGGGGCATAAATAATACAATTTCACCAAGTCTAGCACAAATGCAAGGAGTTTGCAGACAGCCTTCAGAGATAGAACTGCATGGTTTATACATTCAAAAGTTAGATGAACATTATCCAGCCATGCGCACCTACAGTCAACACTCACTAAAGACTACTTCTGATTGGATAAAATTCATCTGTTCCTGACATTTGTCTAATTTTATTCATTGACAAAAGTGTCAGTACCTTTCATCATAGTTTTTGGCATCACAAATTAATTATTTTATCGTCGTCTCATTTTTGTCTGTTAAAAATCTTTGCTCTTGACAAATTTTTGCCACAGTTTTCTGCAACAGGATTAACACTGCTTAGGCAGATTCCCCTTTCACGAAAGACTGGACGTGGCTGATACTGCCTCAGAATTCAGAGGCCAATTGGCAGTATATACCTTAGAATTCAGAGGCCAATTGGCAGTATATACCTTAGAATTCAGAGGCCAATTGGCAGTATATACCAGGCGGCGATACAAGAAGCTGTAGGAACAGCCAGGGATGTCAGGGGTCTATGGACACTGGCTTTCAAAAGTGGGCTTGATGCCGAAACGCTAGAGCAACTCAGTGGGTATGTAACCTGGTTCTCTCTTCACTCCACTGTGAAGGGGCGATATTCCCAAGTGTCAGCTTACCTGATGAAATAATTCAGTTACATGAAGGCAGGTCCATTGGCTGGGTAAATAGGTGCAGGTTTACCAAAACGTCTGGCCTGCTATTTTTGCATGAGGTTGTACTAGGAAATCTGGCAGTGGGTTTGTTGCAAGACACGGGCACTTTGATTGAGCCAGTGGTCCATGGAGGGTATGATTGTAGCTGATAACTCAAAGGGGAATATGTGTGGTTGATACATCAAACCGTACGGAAATGTAGTAAGGTCTGTGGCCGAACCTAACATAAAATTGTGGAAATACTTCAAAGGAAGACAATCTTGCTGCCCAAAATATATGTCTACAAAACTAGCTAGATTTCCTTGCTATTTCATTCAATCTAGCCATTTGTCTGAGGTTGATAAATGGAAGAAAAACTGAGTCATAAAAGGTCTATCAAACTCTTGATGTAAAAATGAGGATTTCATTTAGACACAGTGCCTTTTGCGATGCAGCAGACATGAAAAACGTGGTGGAACAGGAGGCCTGCCAGTATGCTTGGCCTGTATTTATTGTTTCATAGCGTTATACCTTCTAGAGATTTCAGCGTGGTATATGATGGTATTTTAAAAATAAATAACTAAAAATCATATCGCCTACGGTAAACGCTAGAATCAGAGAGAGTCTGATCAGTGTGAAAATTAAGTGCTAGAAAAGAGGAGACAACTCTGGAGCTTTAGATAATAGGCGTAAAAATATATCCAGACACTGGCTTTTTGGTATTATGCAGATGTTTACTTACGCCCACAATTTGATTAGTAGTATAATAATAATGCGGTACATAATAATTCTAGTGTAATGAGAAAAGTAACTACATTCAGTACTATACTGTACGTCATGTCAATGAACTGCTGAAACCATGCAATGTTTTCATGTGCATCATAAAGTTGTGCGTGTGTTCATTATTACAAACCATTGTATTTAACCCGAATTTTTAATATAATAGGTTTACGGCAGTACATTCGTAAGTACAAGTTGTCCAGAAGATGGACAGCCTCAACCTGGGGACTGCCTGTATTGACACCAATGTCAGTGCCTGATCTGTGGCCCCTGACCGGGTTTCACTGCGCACTAGGTTTCACGTATGCTCCAGATGTTTCCAGCAGTTTACGGTGCATTTTGTTTTTATGGCATTAACCCACGCATGCATGTTATTCTTTGACTTTTCATCTTTTTAAGTGAGGTTCCGATCACTGCTGACGCTGTGCATTATAATATGTTGTCTCAATGCAGCATCTCCGTATCAGGTCAATAGAAAGTGGAGCGTTCGTATTTTTGATGGTATTAAATATAATATCTTTGGGGTTTTAAAATACTAGAGTATACTATAAAACTGTCATACCACCAAAGCCTACATTCCAGGTCTCGAACCATGAGAAGCCTCTTGAGGGCAAAGGTGTAGAACCTAGCAGTCTTTCTCATAGATGCTATACAGTGCATCTCCCTTTCTGCCTTAGAATCATGACTGGAAACGGAAATGGGTAAAGCATAAATCCCAGTGCACTTGCTTGGGGTTTAGTTGCTTAGCAATTTGGAGAAATTCCAGGTTCTTATGGTCGATAATTACTAAAATTGGGTATTTGGTGCCCTCTAACCAGTGGTTCCACTCATCTCAAGATAATTTCAGGGCCTGGTTTCATTTCCTCATTACAAATGTCATAATTAGCCTCTGTTGGGGTCAACTTGTGTGAGTAATAGTCACCCAAATGGAATTTCTCTGGGTTTCCATTGAATCAAAACGGCTCCTTCCTCCACCTCCAGCATATCTACTTCTCAGAAGTTTAGTACTAATCAGAGTGAACCAACGTAGGAGCTGAAATACCTTTGTTGAGCAAGTGATGTGCCAAAGGGGAAACCAGCAAGTAAATAGTAAGAGGGGCACCACAGTGCTGATGCTCCTGATGAAACTGTCAATAATTAATGGATGGATTTGTTGTTACCATGGTAAGAATAATTCGCTGCAGCCAATGCATAAAGTTTTGGACCTTCTTACAATCCATGTGGACTTTGGATATGGACAAAATATACCCTAAAAATAAAACTGAGTAGGTATGAAACTCAAACTTCTGAAATATGCAGTCTTTCCTACCATATTCCAAGTCCAAACCCAGCATGCTGCGTGTGGGAGGTTACTTCCAAAGAATCCACTAGTATATTACAACAACAGCATGTGCGGAAGCTCATCATGAAGAAATGTTTGGAATTCCATAGGCACATCCAACAGGCTAAATAGCATAACCAAGAACCCAGATTTCCATTGGCTGTTTGGAAGATTGTTTTACCGTCATTCGCTTCAAAAATCCAGTGGGGATCCAAGGCGATAGCCCCCCCCCCACATACTAAAGAACTCCTGGAGGTCCTAATATAGAGCTAGAATGATTCTCCCCCCCACCACGTGCAGGCTGCGCATCACTTTATTCTATAGCATAATGTCCTGACACAAAGCACAACACACGTCACTTCAGGGTGCAGTGGACTATGGGATATTGGGGTTGTGGAGGTGAAGTCATGGCTAGCTTAACATATCCAGAGTTAGAGGAGTTGTGGCAATCGTAAACTATCTGCTAAACATGAGATCGCTATTTATCACTACAACTGGTTAGTAATTTTAGTAATAGTTAGGTTGAGTCTGTTGTCAGCAACCCCAGTTGTGGGAAGGCAAGGTCATAGAGGAATTCCCCACTGTAATGCTACGTGCCAGCGAAGTGACCTGCTTAGCTGGACTTTATTAGGTTGAGAGAGAAATTTTCTCACCTTCCCAGGATACCTCCACCTGATGGGCAAGTGGGAAACTTGATTAAAAGGGAAAATAGTCTGACTCTTAAAGGCCTCGTCTTCACCTTCAATGTTAGAATTACGGGGCAATCTCAACAATTATGACTAGCGTTCCTGCAGAAATTGCTCCTGACTGGATAACTGCATCTCATGCATATTGATGGGCTTCAGATCTTCAAAGTGGGAAGGACCTGGATTAGCTAACCAAGTCATTTCCTAGGATGCTTTCTGTCTCGAATTTTGCATGTCACTGCCACGTCAAATGACAGATTCCAGATCATCCCTGCTTGCTAATTCCCTCTTCATAGATTCCAATCAGCTATGTTAGTACGCAGTGATCAGGGAGAAGTCACTGCAGTATCCCTTCCCTGCTAGAATGTGACACTGGACACATAATCACCAGTCAAACACCAGGCATCAATGCAAAGAGAGCAGGTGTGCTCTGATATAGAATTCAGATGCAGGGTGTTTAAAGATGGCCAAGAATTACTGTTAATGAGGGACCTCAATCCTGTTTCTCCAGACCTTCTAGCTCCCAGATTGTGATTGCAAAGGCTATTCCTGAAAGGAGGGAGATGAAGGAGAGTTTTGTCCTGACCAAAGCCTATTTTTAGGGTAGGCTGGCAAACCCCAATGAACACTGCAGCAAAAAATATTGACGGCGATCACAGTGCTCATTGTATCTTTTGGGTACTATGACCCATGTTTCTGAGAGGGAACTGAACATCTGTAGAGGATCTGGTGATGGGAGGAACACTTCCCGTGGTGGAGGTGTGACCTACATGTTTGGCTGAACTCTGGCTGATTTCCAGAAACTGAAACGTACAGACTCACAATGAAATGGAATTAAATGGTGCAAACGACTGTAGAAATCCTCACTGAAAATCTGAAGACTGATACACAAGTCATTTCTGAGTTTTGTGTTTCAAATTATTTTGTGTATTGTCCTCATATGGAGGACAAAAACATTTATATTCCGTTTCAATAATGCTAGTTATTTTTTAATCAAAATCTCAGAAACATTCAATAGTTCTACTACGTGTAAAGGTGAATGCTTTGTTACACATTTGATTTCATACTAATGCTGTGTAATATTCAGCAAATATATTCTTATCTAGTAGTATTTTCTATTTATAAAGGCTTTAGTTACAAATTTTCAAAATGGGCATCAGCAGATTGCATACTAGCAAGTTGCCACCGTCTACGTAAACAGTAAATCAACGTTATTTTAATAACCTCTGGTGAACTCCAGTTACACAGCAAACCACAATTTCCAGAATACGACATTTAATTTGGCAATTATTATTATAATTGCCAAATATAATTATTATATTATATTATAATTATTTAATAATTATTATAGTACTAATCAAATTGTGGGTATTTAATTTTTTAATCGCCACTGTTTTTGCAGAAATCAGTGGTTTTAAAAGAAATAATAAGACCTCAGTTAACCTCGTGCAATATACAAAAACCGTGGATAATTTGGCAAAGACTTTCACTATTCACATGACAGGCCCCCTTGGTGCTGTGATCTGCTGCTGTGTGAAGCTAACAGCCTGAGCCACAGCTGTGTAGCGTGTCCATCAACATCGCCGTATGAAGCAGCTTGTGTCGTACTTGCACCAAATCAACAAATAGCCAGTCATGTGGAGTCAGGATATCGAACTGGAGAAAATGTCCCAAAAGCTTGCATATATAACCAAATTTAAAAGAGACTTTCAGTAGTATTGTTTCTTATATCTGGAACAAATTATTGTTAGTGATCCTTAACAAGAAGGCATATCTAGAGAAAAGTCAGGGGAAGGAGTGTGACTAAGAATGCAGGTGACAAGGTGCATCTTTTAGCTGGTTTGTTTATTGACCTTAACATGTTCAAATTCTTAGGGAGTAATGGACTGTAAGTAATTGAACCATCTGTCTCCTAAAAGTTTCTTCTACAGCTAATTTCTCTATTAATGAACACAAAATAATTATAAATGTTTTGTTTTTTTTTAAACTGTGTTATGAATATATACACGTGTGTGTGTATATTTCTTGATTTGAAATTAGGTTTGTATTTAATAATTAATATATATTGTTATTGTTGCTTTAGTGCTTAAAATGTATCAATATTGCTTTTTAATTATAATGCTTTTAAATCCTATATTTTGCAATCTAATACTAATTTTCATGTAGTTTTAGTGCAGTAATTTCTTTAACTGATAATATGCCTCTGCCAAATAATGGTTGTCAGAATAAACTGCATAGATGATGTTTTCTTTCCAGAAAAAGTGCTTGATAAAGAAATGAGAGTTGAATTTGATCAGAAAAAAATTCTGAATGACAGCATTTAAGAGCATATATATTATTCTGTTTCGGGGTGACTTATTGACTTTTGGTTTTTATGCATCCTTTTGGCAGAGTCGCTGGTGAGAAAATGGCCAACAGAGAAGACGACTTAATTGGGATCCCATTTCCCAACCACAGCAGCGATGTTTTATGCAGTCTAAACGAACAGCGACGGGATGGTCTTCTGTGCGATGTTGTACTCATCGTTCGGGACCAGGAGTACCACACACATCGTTCTGTCTTGGCAGCCTGCAGCCAGTACTTCAAAAAACTCTTCACTGTAGGAATGGACTGTGATCAACACAGTGTCTACGAAATTGACTTTGTTGCGCCTGAATCGCTTACTGCAATCCTGGAATTTGCTTACACCTCCACTCTCACGATCACCACTTCTAACGTGAAAGAGATCTTAACTGCTGCTCAAATGCTGGAGATTCCCTGCATTACCCGAGTGTGCCTGGAGATTATGGACACGGGAAGGGAAGATGAGGAGGAAGATGAAGACGAGGAGGATGAGGACGATGTGGAGGGAGAAGGTGAAGAGTCAAAGGAGGAAGAACACGACGATAATGAAGCTGCTGAACAACCGATACAATCTTCTGCGGGTCAAGACCAAGACTGTTCTCCAAGTACCTCCCAGCAGGAAATAATTTCAAACAGACTGAGAACTGAGGTCACAGAGGTTTTCAATGAGAAACCCAGAAACAATGAAAACTTAGATGGCAGAGCCCTGAAAGATTTTTCAATTGAATCCTTACTACAAGAAGGATTGTACCCAAAGTTAACAGGTATCGACAGACGGTCAGCTCTTCCCCCGCTCCTTCCAGGGTTATTCCCACCCATGTGGCCTGGGGATTTTCCAAGCTTTCCTCAAATCCAGAAACCTAACCCTAGCCCCCTCGCATACTGCCAAGAACTTGAAGGCAGGCCACTGGACCTAGCAGTTAAGAAGGAAGGCATTAAGGAAGAGCTGAACGATGAGATCACCAGTAGCCTTTTTCACAGTGACTTTTTAAAAGACTTTATGGGCGCAGGTCTTAGCATGATACCTGAATCCCACCTTGGGACTATTAAGGATGAGTCAGATTTTAGGTCATACTTGAACTTCCTTAGTGCCACTCACCTTGAAAGCTTATTCCCCCCTTGGCAGCTAGAGGAAGAGAGAAAAATGAAGACCAAAGCATCCCAACAGTGTCCAATTTGTAACAAGGTAATTCAGGGGGCAGGAAAACTGCCTCGGCACATGAGGACACACACTGGAGAGAAACCGTACATGTGCACTATTTGTGAGGTCAGATTCACCAGGTGGGTAAAAAAATTATTGTCTTTAGAAATGAATGATACCTGACAGTCATGATATTAATAATAATAATAATAATAATAATGGAACTTTATTGATCCCCGTGGGGAAGATGAAAGAGATTATTTTTTTCTAAATTGTTTTAGCATTGCATTTTTTGTGAAGCCAGCATTGTGAAGCTTAGCATTCGCTAAGCTATTTTTTTTGCATTTCATATTTTGTAACATTAAGAAATGGCAAAGTACCACTTTCACGTATTATGAAACTGACTAGCTATTTAGTTTTAATATCATAATTGTGAACTTTTCTACCATGAGTACATCTTAATTTGTCACTGACACTTGAGTATCTCAATTAGATTAAAAAAAATGTCAGTTTATCAGACTTTAAAAAAAATGTCAGACTTTATTACACAACAAAAATATTTGTGCTTTTTAATTCATTCAACTTATTACAGTAGTTTCTGTCCATAAATACACAAGTGTGCAAGCATTTCTAAGATGTGTTCAAGATTGCTATGATTTTATTAGTGGTATAATGTCATGAGATGTTGGTAAAAATGGTTGTTCCATATAAATAAGAATTTCATTGCTTTCACCATTGCAGACAAGACAAGTTGAAAATCCACATGCGTAAGCATACTGGAGAACGGCCATACATCTGCCTTCATTGCAATTCCAAATTTGTCCACAACTACGACCTGAAGAACCACCTACGTATTCACACAGGGGTACGGCCTTACCAGTGCGAGCACTGCTACAAGAGCTTCACACGGTCGGACCACCTTCACCGTCACATAAAGAGGCAGAGCTGCCGCCTTTCTCGGCCTCGCAGGGGCCGCAAGCCCACTGCCTGGCGCTCCCCCAACTTCCTTTTTCCATCTTCAGCCCATCATGAAGATAAGGGCCTCAGCATCAACAGCCAACTCCTCTCACTTGGACACAGTGTCTCTGGTCCCAGGTTCTTAGAGAGACATGACTTGGGGGCCAGCAGCCTGAGCTTTGAGGACTTGGACAACAGTAGGGAGAGTCTTGATGTCAAATTAGACAGAAACCATGGTGATGAGATGGAGAGGAAGAAAGGTGTGTTTACATTTGCCCTGGCCCACGACGATATTCTCTCCCATCAACCATTCTACTCTGTCGCAGCTGACCCCTGGGCAATGAGGCTAAACCACATTACTCCCATCCCAGAGGGAACCAAGTAGATCCTTCCAAATTAACATTACAAGCCTCAAGAGCTACTCATATCTTACTGCAATGGTCCTACTCATAGAACAGAAATTTATATTTAAGGTAAACTGAAATTTTCATAAATTCCTTCACATTAGGGCTCATAGAATTTTCTGTTATCTCTCAGTTCATGTCATACACTTCTGTAATAATAATAGTACTTAAAAAGACATACTAAAGCTAATCAGGATTTACTTTTAGGTCATTATAAGACTGTACTTTGTCAGTATGTGTAACTTGGGGACATTTTTGTTTTAAGAAGCTGAGCATGGAGTCATTTATCACTCTTTAGTTAACTGATTTCTGAGGCTGACTTGGAATATTTGATATTTGTCATTTGCACCGTTTATACTTGATGGGCTTTGAAAGACAATCAGTTGTTTTTCAAATTTCAAAATGCTAATGTCAAAATAAATTTTACAGCAAATAAAATAAATACTTATTTATTCCTGAATAATTAAGCCTCCTGACTTTAAACTTTAATAATGGTATTAGTATATTCAAAGATGTGATTATTTGGTAACTTAAATAATCTGACCTTTCAAAATACATACAATGAAAATCATACTTCATACTTATATACTTGTATATTACATTTCAAGGAGGAAAATCCCTCAGGAATGCTTAAATATATATATAGTACATTTTGAAATGTGTCAAATGACATGTTTTAATATGTATACATTTTTACCCGTCTTAATTTTTTATATAAATAATGGCTTGATACAAAGACATTCATCTAAAAAAATGTGCTCAGTCACAGACTGTTTCCTTTGTATTACCCAGAGTCCACGTTAATCTTCAAATTATGTTAGTTGTTTACATACTGTAAATCCATATATTTAAGAGAAAAATATTCTGTAGAACATGCTATGCTTTTCTTGCAAGTCTAAACTTTGAAGATGTACATTGCATTTGTTTGACAGTAGATTTGGAAATTTGGGATTTCAATTTGGATGTCAAAATAATTTCAGCTCATACATATATGAAAAAATAACACTCATCTGTTGGACCTAATATGAAATATACTTGTAATATAAAATGTTATACTGCCCCCTACTGGCCAGCCGAGATTTAACATATTATATACGATATAATATACTGTATACTCTCTACCGGGGGTTAACAACCTTTCTTAAATCTTAAAATAAAAGTAGAACAGAGCTGGGGACAACTAATGCATGATAGCATAACTATTCAGGAACTAAGTGAGGGCTTTGGTATTTTCCCCTTTGAGATATAACCCCCTGAATATTTTTTGTATTTTGTGTAAACCAATTGATAACATGGCATTTCATTGGCCGTGACTCTGACATGGTAAGAAATGGACCGCTGGGTATATTTTTGTGTCCAAACTGCATAATTCTACCTATTTTAATGGATTTCCCCAGTTTACAAAATAATTAGATATTATGAAAGCTTAACACACACGTACATAAATCAAACCTAGGTTAGTGTAAATATGTACATAATGTTTTTTGTGTGATGTTTTTGTAATCTTCCAAAGATGTGGATAGCTAGAAATTGCATAAACCTGACAGAGCCTTGTTTTATGTGTTTCTTTAACAAGTTTTAATTTTTGAAATTATTTTGTATTTATTAATTTTGAAGATGCTGAGCAGATTGTTCTGATCAGTATTAGAAAAAAGGTAAATGGTACACCAGTTATTTTGTAAATCTAACTTTAAAGATATTCAAAAGGATATGATGGAATATTTTCTAGTTATTTATATTTAAAATTTCTTTCACTCTGCTTTATCTTTAAAAGTTTTCCCTGAATGCCTCAATCATTGTACGAGAATCCATAATCTGGAATTCTCTGCGTTCATTCAGTACAAGTAGGACAAATTGTATCAATGATCTTCAAAAACTCATTCAAAACTGACAGGATGCCCTGTATTCAAATAAAATTTGCAATAATTAGCTGCAAGTTCAAGTGCAAGTCCTACTGTTTCTTTTCACTTTGAAAGCAACCAATGGTCATGATAAAAAGCTTCTGTTTTGACTGATTTATCCTGTTTGACAGAGGCCAAACAGATGTACGTCCTCTCAGTGCTTAACGTTTTGTATCTTTTGTATGTTTTGTACGAGCTAAGAGAAGTGCACGCAAATTCATACCTGTAAATATGTATGGAAATGTGGATCTGAGTGTATTTGCACTAATTGCTTTCGATGTTCAACTTATAATATACTCCTAAAAAGGGAATATCTTTCAACAAATGCAGTGAACTTGCATAATGTATGTAATTATTCTTATGAAATTGATCTTTCCCCTGAATTTCTCAAGTACATAGATGTACCTGATGGAGTTTTTTGCCTGTTTTTAAAGCAGTTTATTATGAAAAACAATCTGGGTCAAGCTGTTAGTCAACAAAATAAAACAGCTTTTCGCAACCAAATTTTTCTCGTTTTTCATGCAAATTACAGTTGAAAAATTCCTACTTAAGTAAAAGTACCGTTACTTCCAAAATGTGCTTATAGCCCCTTCAAAATAAATCTATACGTTCACCACCACAGATGGCATGGTGGTGCAGGGGTCAGCATTGCCACCTTGTGCCTCTGGGACCAGCGTTCAAGACTTCGCCAGGGTTCCGTGTGTGTGGAGCGTGTTCACCGCGTGTCGTTGTGGGGTTTCCTTGACATAAGAACATAAGAAATATACAAACGAGAGGAGGCCATTCGGCCCATCAAGCTCGCTTGGGGAGAACTTAAC
>JAODKF010000126.1:18246766-18261978 GCA_026779585.1 Mormyrus proboscirostris
GGACCAGCGTTTTACCTCCCTCAAGGCCGGGGCTTGCTGGAGGAGCTTTTGTTTGTATTCCGGTATGAGAAAAATGGTAAAAAAAAAAAAAAAGTAGCTCATCTGACGATTACCCTGCTCTGTCTATCTTTTATCCCTTGATTATGGTCTCTTTGCAACACTGGATGGTCTCGCATTGTGCACTTTTCTCATTGTAACCTAGTCCTTAGGATCTCTTCCGTCGTTTATAATGTGCTTAGCTATTGATCAGTTCAAGCTTGCAATTGTTACTGGTCGATCACTGGAAGCTCCATCGAGCTACACCTATTAATAAATATTTCTTTGGCAGCTGCATCTTTGTGACATACTCCCTGCCTCACTTTTATGTTGTTCCTGAAAAAAGTGTCTGCTAAATCAATAAATATGAATACAAATATATGGCACTCTTTTTAATGAGAAGGGAGAGTTTTAAGATTGTTGTGTATATATACTGACAAGGCGACATGGGAACTTGCTATAAAGCCACTCTTGCAAATATGCTACTGACAAAGTAACATATATCGTACAAACCTTATTAAAAATAGCATACGTGTTGGACATCCTCTTACAAGGGCTAGCCACCAATAAGAATGATGACTCTACAGCCTAAAACTGACAACATGTGTAGATGGGAAAACAGTGGTTAACCACACACAAGCATGAGTCAAACTTCAGGCCTGTATAAACGGTTACTAAAGAAATCTTAGCGCATAACCATGAGAAGAATTACAATACATCCACATTCAAGGACATGACATCAAGCAGCTCTAGTGAATTAAACACCGTCAGGAAAGGAATCCCAGTTTAGAATGACCAATGTCTGTTCTTCCTGCAATCAGCAACAACCCACCAAATCAAATCCAACATTCCTTTCTTTCCTGATGCTGGAAGTGACATCTTCAAAATATTACCACCCTGCAGAGGGCAGGGGATCTCACCATGACACACTGTCCAGAAGACGGAAGACAGATCATTTTTGTACTGCATACAAGCCACCCATCCATCCATCTTCTGTAACCACTTACCCTATGCAGGGTCACGGGGGGGGGGGCTATGGGCACAAGGCAGGGAACAACCCAGGATGGGGCACCAACTGATCGCAGGGCACAATCACACACTATTCACACTCACACACTATTTAACTCAATTAACCTCAGTACTCTGAGGTTTTTCTGCAGATACAAAATGTAGGAAGAGTGGCATTGCACATAGAACTGATGCATTATAATGCATTACCATGGTAGCCTTCATGACACTGAAGTGCCAACATAAACACTTTATTGTTTGTGCAAATTTGCTTTGTTACTACAATTGCAACCTGTCTTCCTTATAGCAAAGGTTTAACACAGATGAAAAGGATTCTATCATTCTGCAGGTACAGATGCATTTAAAATGAAACATTAATCAAGAGAAATGTAAATGAGGAAGGGACTTTGACCTACAGTACCGACACAAGCTCAGCAGCAGCTTATCTAACCACAGTGTTTCCTTCAAATAACTTGTCATTTGACATGCTTCCGGATAGTGAAACGGAACAAAAGTTACTCATGCAAAGATGGGCAGCATTTCAATTAAATGCATTTAAAACACACATTTAATTACTTTTAAGTATTTTGTCGAATGGAAAAAAAACTACATTTAAATTTATAACACAATACTTTCAGAGATTGTATTTAATGAATTTAAAATACTGTGGCGTCGGGCGAACTGAGGCATCGCAGGAGCAGAGAAAGACAGCAACTTGCTTGCCAAGAAAAACACACCCTTTAATCACAGTCCTTAGAAGGAAATCACACACTTAAGGAGCACCAAACCAGTAACACACTGGATGCACACAGGGTGGGAGATTGACACAAGCTAAATACACGGGAGGATCGGACAGAGTACATGAAAGACACGGGCAAACACGTATGTGACAATATGGAAATGTAACCATTAACAACAACATAAGAGCTATTTACAATTACAAGTGGGGCATGCTGGGACATGTGCCCCGCCGGTGCTACACTATTTTAAATTCTTAATAATATGTCTTTTTATCTATTTTTCTGTCAATTTAAGAACCTTCATCACCAGGCTTCAGACTTAAACATCACCGACTTTGGCTAGATGCGTGTTAATCACGTAACACATCATTTTGGGCCCAGCTTGCTCATTGTTAACTTTGTTTTCACACAATCAATAATCCAAGGATATAAGCTGCTTTGGTATCAGGTAATGCTCACTAAATATCATTATAGGTCAGAAGAATAGAGTGATTAGCAAAGAG
The DNA here is from genome assembly GCA_026779585.1 of Mormyrus proboscirostris. Classification (NCBI taxonomy): domain Eukaryota; kingdom Metazoa; phylum Chordata; class Actinopteri; order Osteoglossiformes; family Mormyridae; genus Mormyrus; species Mormyrus proboscirostris. The sequence goes on from JAODKF010000126.1 coordinate 18,249,054, forward strand.
CAGTGCTGTGCTCTAGAATTTGTGAATTAACTTGCTGTCCTGCTAGCGGCATTCTAGCTGATTTCAGAAAGGCTCAGGCAGTGGCATCTTGTGGATTGTCATATATTAAAGACTACATTAGCGATAAATCGGGGTACCTACTCTTTTTATGGATAAAATTAATTTCTATCAGCCAAACTCAGGCGTTTTATAAGCACTGAATCTATGGGAACGCAAGACGCAACCGGTGAACTTAAGGTTCTGCTTTTTATTTGAGCGTATATTTAAAGGACAGTTTCTTCTTTGACCTTTGATCACTGCTGTCAATGTAATGTGGTTAATAAATATTTCCACTTGCCACTGTGTCAGCCGTGTGTGTGTGTGTGTTTGTGCACGTGTTTTGGTTTTGTGTTCTGTGACTTTAAAATATTTGGCGGTTGCCTTTAAGAAATTGATGCACTTTACGTTTTCCTCAGTTTGGAACTGCCCGCACAATCGGTAGGTCGTATTTATAATAATCTCTCATTTTAGAAAATTACTTACTTTTATCAACAATTTTGTCAAGTGTATGTACCTGGATGAGTTTACATCTTTGTTGAGTGAACAAAGTTTTGTGAGGTCGAGCGACTATATATGCATTTTGTCTGTTCTGTGAACCTCGGCTTGTAGGCTATTTGCTAGACAAATAGCCCAGCCACCTTTTTAAGCATGATGCTAAGCATTTTCTGGGACCAGAATTTCCTAAGCCTCCTTTGCTACCTTGATGATGTGCTGGTCTTCACACCTAGTGAGGTAGGGTTGCAGCAGTTAGAGATGGTTTTTAGTCGTTTGAAGCAGCAGAATCTTAAACTGGCACCAAAGAAACTCTATTTCATGGACAAATCTGTGAGATTTTTAGGTCATGTTATCAGTGAACCTGGTATTGCTACAGACCCTGAGAAGGTACTAGCCATCACTGAAATGGCAGAAAAATATCTCATGGAGGACAATTCGAATGCTCCTTTTCAGTTGAAAATCAGATCCTTTATTGGCATTGTCACGTTCGAGCCGGGGTCGAGACGGCGAGCGGGTGAAGCGGGCGGGCAGCAGCCCAAAAAGCAGGCTGGCAGCGCAGCAGGACGGGGAAATGAGGGTCTTTAATGGACATGGGAAACGCACACGAGACATTCAATGACCAGTCAGTATCGTACAGAGCCGGACGTGACAGAACCCCCCCCGAAAGGCATGCACACCAGACGCGCCTGAAGGGAGGCGACGGACGAGACGAGAGAATCAAACCTGGAAAACAAAAGCCAAAACATTAACAAGCGACAGGGAACAGAACAAAACACAGAACAGGCACAGGGGCAGAAACTAAGACAAGACCTGACAGAAAACAGGAAACGCAGACAGACAGATCAAGAAGAGAAACAGAGGGGGAACACCCACAGGCAACACAAAGGGGCCAGGAGTGAACGGAGGAGGAACAGCGGGACGAGTAACAGACACAGGCGGGACGAAGTGAGGAGGAGCAGACAGGAACGGACGGGGGACAAAAGGGAGCCCGAGGGAGCCCAGACGGGCTGCAGCCAAAGGGGCCGCAGGCAAGAGGGAGGCAGGAGCTGCAGGGGACAACACAGGGACCAAGGGAATGGGACGAGGGAGAGACGGAGGGGACACGGAGGGAGGAGGAGGGACTAGCGGCACAGACAGGCAGAAGGGGGAAGCTGCAGCCGGAGCCCGGGAAGGCGCCGTCCGATGCCCAGGCGGAGCAGGGGGGCCCGGAGGCGACCAACATGGCACCGGAGGCAACGCCGAGGACCGGCACCGAGGAACCGGGGGGGACCCAGAGTTGACCGCCGACCCTGAGCCGAAAGACCTGCAGGAGACCCCGGAGCCCCCGCCAAAGCGAGCGAGGGTGAGTAAGGGGGCAGGGCGGGCGGGAACCGGGCCCGACGCCTATGGCCTTGTCCCTTTCGGGACACGGACAGGCGGGGTCCCACAGGGCATTGGTCCCGAAAGGGCAAGGGACCGGGAGTCCAGAGGGTGGTCCCCGAGGGGTCCCAGTCCAGCTCCTCCTCAGAGGAGGAGTAAGGAGCCAGGACCTCCTCGAGGACAGGGTTCTGGCCTGGAGTCTTTGTCTCTGGCACTGCAGTGGGCGTGGCTGCAGCAGCAGGCGTCGGCACGGGCTGGAAAGACGAGCAGGGCAGGACGGGCATGACAGGAGAGCAGGGCTAGCCGGGCAGGACGGGCGAGACTGCAGGCGAGCGGTCAGCGGAGGGCGCCACAGGCGAAGTAGCAGTATCCTCGGGTGCGCGGCCAGTAGGGGGCGCCTTGGCGGGCGCCTCGGCGGGCGCTTCAGGCGTGCGGCCAGCAGGGCGCGCCTCGGCGGGCGCTTCGGGCGTGCGGGACAGCCCGAGTGTGTGTCCTTATGGGCTCTCCCCCTTTAAGACCCCGGGGAACACGGGGAATGGCGTCCCTTACCGCGCGTATCCCTTCGTGGCCCAGACGCTCTGCCCGATAATAGTAATCCTCCAACAGAGGCTGCAGCTCAGCGGCAGGGCTGACCGGGTCGGCGGCAGCAGTGTCTTCCCAGGCGGGGTGCAGGGAACAGGCTCCCAAGAAGAGGGTCGGGGCGTCTTCCGGCTTTCCTCGGCGCCACTTCTTTTTACGCCGCCCGAACCCCGTAGCAGGAGGCGGGGTTGCCTCTGCGCAGGCGAGCAGCTGGGCCTGTCTCACCCTCACCCAGAGGGCGAGCTGTTGCATCAGGGAGCGGACTTCTGCCATGTCGCGCTCCTCCGTCAGCGGGGTCACTCCTTGAAGGAGATCCTAGCTCCGCTCTGTGAGGGCGAGCAAGCCGGGATCCTCACGGATCTCTGGCAGCTCGCGCCAATACGCTACCTCATGCAGCAGGACGAGCCAGAGATCCTCGCCCTGCCGTGGTGCGTCTTCCGGGAGACTGGTCATTCTGTCGAGCCGGGATTGAGACGGCGAGCGGGTGAAGCGGGCGGGCAGCAGCCCAAAAAGCAGTCAGGCAGCGCAGGCAGTGCAGCAGGATGGGGAAACGAGGGTCTTTAATGGACACGGGAAACACACATGAAACATTCAATGACCAGTCTGGGGAGCTGACTCTGACAAGGACTAAATACACTAGACAGGTTACACTAAACAAGCAACAGGTAATCCCAATCGGGGAATCACACGAGGTAATGAGGTGGGCGAGCATGGTCTACTATCAACACTTTATAGAGGTCTGCTGAACTAATTGCTAAGCCGTTGTTTGAATTGACCACCAGGCGTAAGACCCCACGTCAGGGAAAAGGGAGGGTGAAAAGGAAAGTAACAAGGAAGTTGTCAGCATCAGACTGGATGGATGAATGCAAAAAGACCTTCAGTAATTTGATCAGGCTGTTTTGGCCCGTCAACTGTCAATCCACTGTTCAATCCTTGTCTGAGTCCTTGTCAGGTGAGGAGGTGGCTGCTATTTTGACTTGCCATACACGTGGGTTGTCTGGGCCTCAGAACTGTGTGCTTTTGCTACCACAGTTCCCTCAGTCGGTGATACCAGCTGAGGTGGTTACGGTTAGTGCATTATCACAGGAGGACCTAATGTCAAAACAACGGCAGGATGATTAGTTAGCCAGAGTAATTTTCTATATGGAGAGGGGTCGAGGCCCTCCAGGAGGGAATGTGCTCACGAGCCATTGGAGGCAATGAAGCTACTTAGGGCATGGGATAAATTGTCCCTGCGGATGGGTGTGAGGTATCATGTGACTAAGGATCCGGTGTCCAAGAAAAGGTCCTACCGATATGTTGTGCCCACTTTGTTGAAGTCATTGGTCCTGAAGGGTGTTCATGATGAAGCTGGACATCAAGGCCAGCAATGGACATTGTGGTTAGCACGGCGGAGGTTTTTCTGACAAGGTCTGGAGGCTGATGTTAAGGAATACGTCAAGTGTTGTCGAAGATTTTTACCCGCTTCGAGTGTGTAACATATAATTGAACTGAATTTTTGAGCCTAAAGAAATATTTAGCTACAAGAACAACAATTGACCACAAACTCAGATCTATGTTAAGCCAACTGCAGCTCCTATGGACATTGGCATGGCGGACCAGAGCACAGCAGACAAAGGGCAAGAGGAGGCGCTGTGAGCAGAGGCAGAAGAGGGGGGAGCGCGGTGGCGTGCTAGCGAGGCTAAAGGCTACCAGTTGCAGACCGCCGATTCCGTCCCTGTTCCTGGCCAACGTTCGCTCTCTGGACAACAAGCTGGACCTTTTGCGGCTGAGGATGAGTGTTCCAAAGGAGATGAGGAACTGTTCTATACTCTGTCTCACAGAAACATGGCTAAAGGACAACATGCCAGACTCAGCCTTTCAGATCTCCGGCCGGCAGCTCTTACGTGCGGACCGCAACTCGCTATTGGGGAAAGCAACAACAAGGTTAGTGCATAGACTGTGTGATGATAAACAGCCACTGCTCCGAGGATTTAGAACTTATGACTGTGAAATGTTGTCCTTTCTATTTACCTCGTCAGTTCTCAACAATGTTTGTCATAGCCGTTTACATAGCACCGGATGCTAATGTTACCAACGCACTGAAGGAGCTACACTACAACATTAACTCACTTCAGAACAAGCACCCGGAAGCATTCTACATGGTTTCAAAACTTCTTTGAGAGGTAACAGAGAGGATGGTCTAGACCATGACTGTCTTCTTGGAAGAACTGCATCAGCACCAAATGCACTAGTGTCCACCTCCAATTTGAACGGTCGAGTGAAGTCTGGAGCAGCCAAAGGTGTGGGGTGACAAAAGCCACAACCCAGCCATAGGAAAGAAGAAGACAGGGCCAACCGAAGAAAAAGAGGAGTCAGATCTGCCCAAGTAATAAAGATTACAAAGACAGCAATAGGTGTGGGAAGTGCAATGTGCCTGTGTGCAATGATCACAGCCAGAAACAGATAGTCAGACACAACACTCGTGCATCTTTGGGTTCAACGAGTGAAAACTAGTTCTAAGGACTGCATATGATGTTCCCACGAGTTGGAATAAATGACAACATTGTCCAAATACGCCTCACAATTTGGGAAATCACCGACCACATTTTGCATGAGCCGCTGAAAAAGTGGCCAGGGCATTACATAACCCGAAGGGCATGACTGTGTATTGGAGGAAGACATTGAGGTTAACAAAAGCAAAAATTTCTGACGCATGAGAGGTGAGAGGAACCTGCCAATAACTTTGTAATAGATCTAGTTTAGTCACATATTTGCTAGACCCAATCCGATCTACACAGTCTTACATATGTAGAAACAGGAAAGCATCCGGCCTGGTTACAGCATTTACTTTATGGTAATCAGAACCGGGGCGTTCTGTCAGGCTTGGGAACGAGCAAACACTGGGAACTCAGGGACTGCAACTGGGAACAGCAAGACAGCTAGGCCAGTTGTCAGCAAATAGTTAGTCTCTTGAGTCAACAAGGAACGCTTATGCGGGCTAACACAGTAAGGGTGTTGTTTGATGGGGACATGACTGGCAACATCTATATCATGTTCTACAGCAGAGGTACACGAAGGGGTATGCAGAAACAAGATAGGGGTGAAGCACTGTCTATACCAGCTACAACCTACACCTTTCGAGTGGTAGCACGGGCTTCCTTTCGTTTAAGGGCTGGACAGAACAAAATAAGGTTACGCATCTCATGACAGTAAAAACATTTACGCTTCTCCACAGGCGGTGGAGAAGAAGTAGGCGCAAGGGAGGATGATAACTGACGGGGTAATGGAGTTGGAGTAAACACGGTTTTGTGCGTAAGCAAAAACTCATCCGAGAGGGTGGCTCCTTTAGTGAAAGAAGCTACTTTTTACTCATTAAGATATACTACCACACGATCAGGAACACAATTCTTAAACTCCTCCAACAATATAAACTCTTTTAGCTGATCCAAGGTAAACACTCCACTCGCAGTACACCATTTATCAAACAGGGTGAGTTTTTCCCTGGCGAATTCCACGTGGGTCTGGCAGGGGGATTTACTCAGCTTCTGAAAACTCTGACAGTAAGCCTCAAGTATACGTTTGTAAGCTCTTAAAACTGTAGCTTTCACAATGTCATAATCAAGGCTTTGCTCTAGTGCGAGAGCTGAACACATTCCCTGCACCCACTAGCTTGCATTGCAACAAGAGAGACCAAAGATCCCTAAGCCAGTTCAAAGTCATGCCAATGCACTCAAATATGGAAAAGTAGACGTCCACCTCATTTTCCTGGAACACCGGAACAATCCCAATATGTCAGCTAACATTGAAACCAGTATTACTCACATCCTGAGGGATTTCCGAACTCAGGGGAGATTGCGGGCAAGTTCGAGGAGTGTCTGGGACATGCTGTTGACCTCACCTAGGGACATCGCTCGTAAGTGGAAGGAATAGTTTGAGGACCACAGAGCCCAGGGGCGCTGGAGGGGGACTTGCCCATCACTGGGGCTGAGGTGGCTAGGGTGGTTAAAGAGCTACATGGTGGCCAGGCCCCAGGGGTGGACGAAATCCGCCCAGAGTACCTGAAGGCTCTGGATGTTGTGGGGCTGTCGTGACTGACATGCCTTCTCAACAGTGCGTGGAGGTCAGGGACAGTGCTGCTGGATTTGCAGACCGGGGTGGTGGTCCCCTTATTTAAGAAGGGGGACCGGAGGGTGTGTTCCAACTACAGGGGGATCACACTTCTCAGCCTTCCTGGGAAAGTCTATTCTGGGGTGATGGAGAGGCGGTTGAGATCGATAATCAAATTTCGGATTCAGGTGGAACTATGCGGTTTTCGTCCTGGCTGTGGAACACTGGACCAGCTTTATACCCTTGCTAGAGTACTGGAGGGGGCCTGGGAGTTTGCCTATCCAGTCTACATGTGTTTTGTGGATTTGAAAAAGGCTTACGACCGGGTTCCCCAAGGTGCTCTGGGGGCGTGTTTCAGGAGTATGGGGTCTGGGGTCCACTGTTGTGGGTGATTTGGTCCCTGTATGAATGGAGCAAAAGCTTGGTCCACATTGGACGTGTTCCCAGTGCGGGTTGGGCTCCGCCAGGGCTGCCCTTTTTCATTGGTCCTGTTTATAATATTTATGGACATGATTTCTAAGTGCAGCAAGGTTGTTGAGGATGTCCAGTTTGGTGGCCTCAAGATTGCCTCGCTGCTATTTGCAGATGATGTCGTCCTGTTGGCTTCATTTGCTGGGGATCTCCAGCGTGCTCTGTGGTGGTTCGCAGCCAAGTGCAAAGTCTGAGACCATGGTTCTCAGCTGGAAAGGGGTGGATTGCCCTCTTCAGGTCAGGGAAGACATACTGCCTCAAGTGGAGGAGTTCAAGTATCTCAGGGTCTTGTTCACGAGTGAGGGTAGGCGAGATCGGGAGCTGAATAGACGAATCGGAGTGGTGTCTACAGTTTTGCAGGCGCTTAACTGGTTCGTTGTGGCTAAGAAAGAACTGAGCCAAAAAGCAAAGCTATCGATCTATTGGTCCATCTTCGTCCCTACCTCATCTATGATCATGAGCTATGGGTAATGACCGAAAGAATGAGATTGCAGATACAGCCGGCCGAAATGAGGTTTCTCCGCAGGGTGTCTGGGCTCACCCTTAGGGATAGAGTGAGAAGTTCAGATATCCGGGAGGGCCTCAGAGTAGAACTGCTGCTTCTTCACATCGAAAGGAGCCAGTTGAGGTGGTTTGGACACCTGGTGCGGATGCCTCCTGGGTGGCTAGCCGGTTTTCTGTGCATGTCCTACGGGGAGGAGGCCCCAGGGCAGATCCAGGACTCCTGGAGGGATTATATCTCTCGGCTGGCCTGGGAACGCCTCAGCGTCCCCCCCGAGGAGCTGGTAGAGGCAGCTGGGGCGAGGGAGGTCTGGGTATCTCTGCTGAAGCTGCTACCCCCGTGACCCGAACCCCGGACAAGCGGTAGATAAGGGATGGATGGATATTTGAGATATTGTAAAGGAGGAGTGAGAGATGTTGGTGTTATTAACTATTGGCATCACTCTGTGGCCTGTGTGGATCCCAATACAGGGATGGACATGCTGAGATGTGTTCAATAAATACAGTAATTAAAAAGATCAATCATTTGGACATGTTAAATTTCATTTCCAACTTTCTAGTGTTAGAAAGCACATTTGAGTAGGTAGTTGAACTCTGGCTTCCAAACAATTCACTTTATTACATTAATTAAATGGAATTAGTTCAGACATAGCTGTCTCGATGGGATGGGGAAAAAAAGAAAACAGCGGATCCTCACAGAACATTATCATTATTTATTACGCGCCTCAATTCAAATGCAACTAATCAGATGCATCTATTTTAAAAATGTTACAACGAGTAATGACACTTTACAGCAATGCCTTTTTTCTCTACAGTTGATCTAAGTAATGTGATGTCGATTCTAGCCCTGTTTTTGGTTATTGTCTTGGTCTCGACCAGCCTTGGTCTTGGTATCGCCTTATTGTCTCTTGGTCTTAGTCTTGATACTCTGCGGTCTTGGCAATGTCTTGGTCTCGGTTTAGGTGGTCTTGACTACAACACTACCAGGTACAGAACATACTATTGAACAGCAGAGTTTAACAGTGCATCAGTTCAAGCACAGCTTTGACCTTCAAATGGCTAAAAAACTTCTTTCTATGACCTATATCTCCACAAGGTTTTGTCTGAACTGCTTTAAACTATGCATGAAACCCGTGATATGTAAAATATATGTATATTTAAATAAAAAAGGTGTTTTATAAAGAGGAAAAAAAACTTAACTCAAAAAACATTGGAACATATTTAAACATACATCGCAGACATTTTTTTTTTTAAACAATTGCACAAATGAGTGCATAACAAAGTTGAGTTCAGTTTCCCTCCAGAACGCACTGCGGCTGTCTGTGTAAGTGCCACTGCTCTCAATTGCCGTGACTTAGTGGCGCCAGGCAAGCAAGCAGGCAAGCAAACAGGAGAATATTTGAGTTTTTCTCATAAATTTACGTCTTTAATCTTGAAAATTTGGACTTTATTGTGGCAAATTTATGACTTTATAATATCAGAGAATATCCGACATATATGACATTTGTCATGTAGAGGGTTCAGGCGAACAGGCAAGCAGGCGAGAGGAGCCATTCAGACGGGTAAACGGGATTTTAATGGGAGCGAACAGGGCTGACATCCACAAAATGTAGCAACACTACACCAACACTACAATGACAGATCTCGGGAATACTGACTGAGACATGGACTAAATACACACGACAAGCTGAATTCAACAAGCAACAGGTGAGAACAATCAGGGATTAACACGAGATAACAAAGTGGGCGTGGTACACACGAGGATCGGACGGAGCTGGGCGTGACAGAACCCCCCCCAAAGGCGCGCACACTGGGCAGACTATCAACAGGGAACCAAGAACAGGACAGAAACACAAAACAAGCACAGGGGCAAGAACCAGGACAAGACCTGACACAGGACAGGGAACGCAGACAAACAAACCAGAAAGGCCGACACGGAGGGAACACCGACAGGCAGAACAAAAGGGCCGGGAGTGAACACAGGAGGCACAGAGGGACGAGGAGCAGAGACAGGAGGAACAAAGGGATGAGTAGTGAACAAGGGAGACCAGACAGGAAAGGTCAGGGGACAAAGCGGAGCCTGAGAGAACCCAGACGGGCGAGGGAAGGCAGCCGGAGGGGCCGCAGGTGACAGGGAGGCAGGAGCAGGAGGGGACCACGAAGGGGGCAAGGAGACAGAGGAAATGAGGAGGGAGCAGGAGGGGACACTGGTGCAGGCAGGTAGGAGGGGGAAGCCGCGGCAGGCGACGGCGTAGCCAGAGTCAGGGAAGGTGCCGTCCAACGCCAAGCTGGAGCAGTGGGACCCGGAGCCATCCGATGAGGTGTCGTTGGAGGGACCGCAGGTGGGCGACGAGGCACTGGAGGGGGGCCCGGAGGCGACAGCCAAGCCGGATCCTCAGGACCCACAGGCAGCCACCGAGCCACAGCCAGGGGGCGAACAGGCAAGCCAGGGGGCAGGGAGTGCGGGACCCGACCCCTTCAAAGATGTCCCCTGCCTTTTCGGGATACCGAAAGGTTTAGGCCGGGATCCACCATGCTGGTCCTTCCCCCACCTGAGTCTCTGGGGCCCAGTAAGTGGATCCCCGAGAGGTCCCATTCGAGCTCCTCCTCTCCTTCCACCAAGGGAGGAGGAGCGATGGTAACACAGTCCGGGACCTCCTCGGGAACAGGGATATCCGGTGTAGGTGGAGCCAGCGCCTCGGGTGAAGCAGATATGGGCAGAGTAGGAGGCGGAGGCCTAGAAGCCTTGAGCGGAGCAGGAGGCGGCACCGGGGCAGCGGGCTGGGGCAGGCAGGACAGGCGGAGCCGGCAAGACAAACAGGACAGGCGGAGCCGGCGAGACAGGCAGGACAGGTGGAGCTGCTGCAGGGGCCATCTTGTGTGAGACAAGAGACACGGAAGGTGGCACCGGGACAGCGGCAACAGGCAGGGCAGAGCAGATGTGGGCGGAGCTGGGAGCTCGGGCGGAGCAGACAGGACAGGAATGGCGGGCGCCAGCGGGACAGGCAGGACGGGCGTAGCGGCTGCAGCCTCAGGCGGTGCAGCGGGTGTAGTGGCTGCAGCTGGCGAGAGGTCGGGCACCTCAGTCAGCGCACCCAGTGTCGGCACTTCCCGGTACTGCGAGGGCCCTTTAAGGGCTCACGGAACCCGTGGGATAGCCTCCAATACTGAACTGGCCCCTTTAAGAGCCAGGCACGTCTCTCAAAAGGGGTGAGCTACCGGCACAGGGAAGGAAGCGGCTGCGATCTCCTCTGCTGGCACACACGAGGACGGGACGCGCAGGTCATGACAGGCAGGAGAATGTATTAGAAAGATTTAAAAACACATTTTCTAAGGAAAATCAAAGAATAGGGTCAGAGCCCTTAAAAAAAAAAAAACAAATGTAGAAACTAGCAAAAAAAAAAAAAACACAACTGAAAATATACAAAGGAAACTAAAATTACTTCAACTAAACCATGTGTCCTTTTCCCTATGAGCACATTTTAAACTCCTCAATCTGCTTCAATCCATCAATCCAGCTCTAACCAATAAGAACGCCAGGGCCTCTCCTCTCCTGTGGCATTGTGAATGTGTACAAGTAGTACTGTTCACCACTGACCCTTTATTCCAGTCAATATAAAAAGATACTGATTCTCTCAGCAATAAAAAATGTAGGCATCTGTCTTGCAACAGCAGTTAAAAAAATCTACAGTTAACCAGCTAGACAAATTGTATTGGTACCAATCCAAACCCCCACACACTCTTACCCTTTACAGTACTTTTTAGGTTGCCCATCCATGATACTTTTCTGTAATGGTCTGTATTATTCAAATAAAGAGGGTGCGGGGAAGTTTCTGCTTGGACTGCCACTGCATACACATTCACTAAATAATTTCTCCAGAAAACATAGCTAGTGGTGAGTGCTACACGCCTTTACCACTAAGTAATGTAAATCCCTGATGCAGCAAACCAAGATGGCTATTTTAAAAGCAGATTATAACGTTCATTGCACTGGTTTCTAGGACATTCATCTCTGCAGACCAGAATGCTTCATTCCCTGCTCATGATTTCTGTTATATCATTCAACTTTCTAATCATTGTAATACAGAGCAAAGTAAATGTGTGGAAGGAAAGCGAATCCATTCCTCAATTTTGACTAGTTTCATTGATCATGCAGTATAATTAAGATGAGAAGGTCAGCCATTCCTGGAAGCAGTTGGGGTAAAATCATGCTGTCAGTCGCAGGGTTTGAACCACCGACCTTCTGATCACGGCATCCAAACCCAAAGGGCTACACGCCAAGCAGACTGAAACTAACAGGCCCGAGAGCGGTCTTCCATCAAGCAGTGGGTCATCAAGCAATCTGCAATTCACCTCTCTCTTTAGTATTTAGAATTCTGCTGAAGTCCATTACAGAGCAGAAGCCCTTCTTGTCTGATGAGTCATATTTTCTGTTACATTATGTGGACAGCTGGGTGCTTGTGTATTGCTGGGGAAGAGATGGCACCAAGATGCACTATGGGAAGAAGCCAAGCCAGTGGAGGCAGTGTAATGCCTAGGGCAATGTTCTGCTGGGAAACCTTGGGTACTGGCTTTTACTGGATGTGGATGTTACTCTGACACGTACCACCTACCTAAACATTGTTGCAGACCAAGCTTCACCCCTTCATGGTGACGGTTTTCTCCGATGGTAGTGGCCTCTTTCAACAGGATCATGCTTCCTGCCACACTGCAAGACATGGTTCAGGAATGGTTTGAAGAAAAAGAGTTTAAGGTATTGACTTGGTCTCCAAATTTTCTAGATCTCAATCTGATCGAGCATTTGTGGGACGTGGAGTCCATGCCTCAAAAGGTCACAGTTGTTTTGGCAGTACAAGGGGACCTGCGCAATATGAGCCAGGTGTTTTTAATGTTACAATATGCAGGAGTAATGTGTGTCATGCTCAGTTTGACAAGCAGACAGATTGACCCAGTAATCAGACGTCATGGAGAGGCATTAAAAGAGATGCAACATGGTTGCATTTACTCCTTCAAGTCTGCTACTGCGTTTTTGACCTGTGCAAATCACATTGGCGCAAGTACCCTAAGCACTGCTACAGGAAATGTTTTTATAGCTTTCCCCGGTTTTGTACCTGCTTATTTTCAGATGCTCAGCTGCTTAGAGGACTATGGTTGTTCAGTGTACGTGCAATGTCCAAGTTGCAGAGATTCTCTTATCATCTGACCAGGGCTGCCTAAAGTTGTATATGCAAGTGTTGCACATATGTTAGCCTATCTCAATACTAGTGGAGTCAAAAAGGACAAAACACTTCTTAGTTATATCTTTCTCTACATGCAATACAGGTCCTTCTCAAAAAATTAGCATATTGTGATAAAGTTCATTATTTTCTGTAATGTACTGATAAACATTAGA
>JAODKF010000126.1:18262078-18272468 GCA_026779585.1 Mormyrus proboscirostris
CCTGATAGCTAGCTGCATTGACCCTGCCCTTGATAAAACACAGTGGACCAACACCAGCAGCTGACATGGCACCCCAGGCCCATATTACCCCAGAGGTCAGTATGCTAAGATTCATGCAATAAAAATATTAAATACTGGTACCTCAAAAAAGGGATTTGCCTATAGCTTGTCTTTATAAGATGTTTGCCTATTGAACCAGACATTATACAGTACAGTAGGTATAAGGCATTCTATGGCCTTCTCTAAAGTAAGGAGAAAAGGGTAAGAATTTAAGAATTTGGTGAACAGTGGTCATTGTTAACACACCACAGCACAGCACACTGTGCGCAACAACGAAATGTGTCCTCTGCATTTAACCCATTTGTGACTTTCGTGACATAGCAGGGGGCAGCTAATTTAGTGCCCGGGGAGCACCAATTAAGAGTTTCTGGCCTTCTTTGAGACCTTGGATGGGGTGTTGGATCTGGGGTGCAATGATTCCTTCACAGAACCTCTGGTCTAAGCCCTAGAGATACAGTAGAGTGAGGAGCTTGCACATTCAAGAGGAGCTCAAAGCAGAGATGCTGCTCCTTCACATCGAAAGGAACCAGTTGGGGTGGTTCAGGCATCTGTTTAAAATGCCTCCTGGATGGCTCCCTGGGGAGGTCTTTCAGATATCTCCAACCAGGAGGAGGCCCCAGGGCACACCTAGGACACGCTGGAGAGACTATACCTCTAGGCTGGCCTGGGAACACCTCGGAAAGAGGGAGGTCTGGACATCCCTGCTTAGACTGCTGCCCCCACGATCCCAGATAAGTGGCAGACAATGGATAGATGGATGGATGGATGGCTGTTAAATGTCTTCTTGTCTCTGTCCGTAAGCTTCGACTGCTCTTTGTCAATGTAGTTTGTCAGTATTTGGCATCTTGCTGATTTCTGAGACTTAGACATATTAAATAACTCTTCAGCCTTTGTCACAAATGTGCCTGCAATTTTGGCACCAACGTTTTGGTCTCTTTGTCTCGTATTCCTATGGAAATTCACATCAGCGTTGATTCTCAAACTTCTGATGATACATACTGCTGATTGGCATTCAGTTTAACATGGTTTACTATTGTAACACATAGGAGAAGGATTTTAAACTAAAGCACTTCAGGTGTGAGACAATAGTGCTAGCCAACACTGCTACCTCATACTGGCTTGTAAAATAATAGCCCCTGTACGGCGTCACTGTTAATTTCTGTGCCGTGTTCTGTGTGTGGCGTGTTCCCCACTTGGAATGTCATGTGTAGTGACTAGTGTTCGTAATGTTAGCGTAGTGACTAGTGTCACCCACCGTGTGTGAGAACTATCAAGTGTCGTAGGACCTCCCTGTGTTTACAAGCAGAAGGTGGTGGGTTGTCGGGCTGATCTATTGTGAGTCCATTTAAGGTTATCAATAAAGGAGCTTCCTGTTTCCTGTCTGCCTCTGCAAGGCATCACAATACTTTTGTGGAATATTTAATGTGTGCTGTATACCTAATTTTAGATCCATTTAAGGGCATTTGGGCTTAGCACAATATACTTTACATTATAGAGTCAAATAGGTTGTAACTCCAGTGTTGTACTGACATCCTCCAGGTAGCTCACTAAGTAGTTTAGCGTTGGCTATGCACCATTAAAAGTCATTACATGTGCATACACAAAGCATTTCAAACTTGCTCTTTGAATAATTTTTAATTTAATTTCATTGCTTATTGGATTTTGAGTACCTAGGTTTTAGGCTTAGTTAGAAAATGAGTATTGATTCAGTATAGCCTCCGTGGATTAGCAAGACAAATACAGATATAGCTACACACAGTATTTTGGAAAAATGGAATTACTTAATTAAAAAAAAAAAAAAAGAACTTTATATTACCATACAAAAGTGCTCCCGGGTCCATCCTTTAAAAATAAGTCTGGCTTCATGTCAAAGTTAAGCTGAGGCGTACGTGAGCATCCGCCTTTGCCAGAGAAGGAAGCGAACTGTGAGGAACAGACGTAAGTTTTTAGCTGGTAGAAGCTGGAGGGAAGTCGGAGAAATCAGATGTGGAACGTCATAAAATCTACATTAAATACAGAAAATTGTAGATTTAATACAGTTGTTAGTGTTATATTTTAATTCGATTACATAAAGAGAATGAAAAAAAAATCGCGCTCTCGTAGGTATGGGTCCGATGGAACGAAAGATGCCTAGAAATCAAACGGTAAGTACATATTTCATTTTGATAGTCTATTCGCCAGTGTACCTATCAAACGCTACATTTGCCAGTTAAGCATGGTTATATGTGGGAGATAGAAAATGAAACTGAGTATATATTACATTATATATAACTATAGCTTTTCGGATTCAAAGTATACTAAATTAAATTTTATAACCGTACCAAAGTAAAAGGGGAACCGTAACTATTACGCGATAGTGGCACAAACCGTTTTTATTATAAATGCAGTACAAATTCAACATAGAATTTAGCCTCACGTTACCTTTTTATGTAAAATAACTGAATCAGGCATCACGCCATCTTTCTAAAGTACAGAGTCACTTAAACTTCAATTAAACTGCAAATGTGACTTTTTACATTTCCGAATAAAACGTATAATCTTAAACACTGCACTGACATTTTTTTACACTTTGCTAAAATATTTTGCATGCATATAATATTCTTTGCTATTATGATCCTGGATGAATACTATCTACCACGAATTCTTTTATTGGATGGAAATTCTACGGTTTTCATTTTACAGGTTATTACATTTTACAGATTATTACGTTGAAACTAAATCATAGTCAAAATATTACTATTAAATAAAAATTAATAACATGGGTGTTTTTTTTAGGTGTTGGCACTAACAACCACTAAAGACTAAGCCCTTCAGTACGGAATCCGGACCTTTACTCAGCACTGGGCCCCTATAATTTTATGCATAAAGCTCACAAATCCAACGGCGGTGCTACAATCGGCTCGTGTTACACAAGTAGAAAAGGGATTGTTTGAGCTTTTACGGACTGTTACAGTGTTAAGGATCTGCTGTACCTCAGGGAAGTGATTTTCAATGCTATACTGCCCTCTGCAGGATGGAGAAAAACCTAATTATTATTCACTACAACTACACCGGGAGGACACTAAGTGCAGAGAACGCGACTGGTGCCACAATCGCTAAAACCGTGATTTTTCTGTTCATATGCAGCTTCATAGTACTGGAGAACGTGATAGTATTAGTGGCAATATGGAAAAACCACAAGTTCCACAACCGCATGTTCTTATTCATTGCCAATCTGGCCCTTTGTGATCTGCTGGCTGGAGTGACCTACGCAGTAAACTTGCTGATGTCGGGGGGGATGACCTTCCGTCTTTCCACAAACGAGTTCTTTGTGCGGGAGGGAAGTGTCTTTGCAGCACTTTCTGCATCTGTCTTCAGTCTGTTGGCAATTGCAGTTGAGAGGTACATGACAATGATTAAAATGGCACCTTACAATGCCAATAAAAGATACAGAGTGTATCTCTTAATTGGAACGTGTTGGCTGATTGCAATTTCTTTGGGATGCCTGCCTCTGCTTGGCTGGAACTGTCTGGACAATCTTCCTGACTGCTCAACTATCTTCCCTCTTTACAGCAAGAAATATGTGGGTTTTTGCATTATCATTTTTATGATTTTGTTGCTGGCCATCTCTGCACTATACGCTCGTATATATGCACTGGTCAGATCTAGCAGTCGCAAAATCACCAAGCACAGTAACTCGGAGCACTCCATTACCCTTCTGAGGACAGTCATCATCGTTGTAGGCGTCTTCATCATCTGCTGGATGCCTCTTTACATCCTGCTCCTAATCGATGTGGCCTGTCAACACAAGCAGTGCCAAATTCTTCTCAGCGCTTCCTGGTTCATCAGCATGGCCGCCCTGAATTCTGCCATGAATCCTGTCATCTACACGCTATCCAGCAGGGAGATGCGGCAGATGTTCCTCAGCCTGATCTGCAGTTGTCTTCTTGGGACTAAGACAGGAAGTGTCCAGCCAGTAGCGCAAACCTCAGAGAACAGCAAGAGCAAGTCCAGCAGCAGCAGCAGCAGCAGTCATGCCCAAAAGGCCACGGCCAAAGAATCTCCGGATAGTGAAGGTACTGTGGAATAGTCCATATCCTACAGCTGCAAAAACTGGACAGATGGATATCCTATATTCTTTGTTATTTTGAATTCTGGAATGGACACAATAGTCAGATATTTTCCTGGTGAAACATCTATTAAGACCTGATTAGAATACTTCAGAAAGAATGGAAATTCAGAATAAAACTGCCTATAAATGTGTTGAATGAATACTGAAATTTAATAATGATTTTGAAAACTATTACATATCTTTAACATTACTGTGTCATTTGTGTATCTATTATTGTCATAAAAATTGAAATGTAAATATACTCAGCAGTAAAAGTAAACACTGAAAATGTTTCAGTTTTCATATTTAATATTTCACTAAAACAAAACAGCATGAATTATTGTACCCTGTAAAAAAGTTCTATTGTATTCATTGTTCTTTACAACTCTACATATCAGCTTGTCCCTTATAAACGTCAAAAACTACACTTTTTCAGACTTTTGCTCTCACGCCTTAAAATGATACCCCACCCCAAGAAAAACATACAAAAGCCTTTCTCTAATAGATTAATGAGACAATTTACTTATTTAATATTAATGCAGGAAGTGATGTCACAACTGCATTACAAAGCAGACATCTTTGTATGCGAGCATGTTAGAACCGCACATTAAAAGGAATTTTAACAAAATTGCAAAAATGTCACTTTGTTTGAGCATACCATAAATGCAATCCAAATGATGTGATATTTTGCACAAAGTGCTTTTATACCACAAAGTCTTGAATGAATGGATGAGATCTGAAACTTTCCAAAGTCGAAAAATAAGGGACTAATGCGTATAGATCAGAAATAATATAAAGAGATTGTTATATCCTTATTAATATTTTCATGTGATACACTTTTGGTCTATAACAACATTAATAATTTTGATTTTTGGAACATTTAAACTGGGGCGGTTATGGTGGTGAGCGCTGGCACCTCTGGGACCTGGTCTGAGTCTCCGCCAGGGTTGCATGTGTGTGGAGTTTGCATGTTTTCCCCGTGGCATCGTGGGGCTTCCTCCAGTTTCCTGCCACAGTCAGAAAACATGCTGGCTAATTGGGGTTACCAGGTTCCCTGAGTGTGCCCTGTGATGAGCTAGCACCCCATCCTGGGCTGTTCCCTGCATCGCACCCATAGGCTGCGGATGCCCCACAATAGGATAAATGGTTAAAGAAAATGGAAGGAGGGAACGTTTAGATTTAAATTCCAAATTAAATAAAAACCAATCAAGTGAAACTATAAATTGCCTAATTGTAAAACAAACCTAATAAAATGTATTATCATCGCTGTACAAGCTCTTTGGTGGTTCTGTTAGAAACTTTAGTGTTCGTATAGAAACAATGGAGATGCCTGGAGGACAATAAGCCATAGGGATGGTGTCCTGGATCTAAACCCAAGCATGCAGCGATTTGTTATTGGACTTCTGTGCAAGCCGGGAATTGTCCATAATACAAGGATGCATGTATGTTTGAAGAGCAAATTTCCTAAAGTCACTCAGTGTATTTTATGTTTTTTTAAGATGAGACCAGCAGTGTCAGGCTTCCACATCACATCACATCACATCACATCTTACTGTATAGGGAACCAAAGCTCACTCAGTCCTCATGTAATCCAATAAAGAACTTCTGTTAAATTTCCAAATCTTGCAGCACACAAATACTTGAGGCCATAAGAACCTGATCATGAAAGGTAAGAAGAAACAATGGATCAGTTTTGGTTACTGCAATTTTGCATGAACTGAGGAAATTTGTGCTGAAGTGGGAAGTTAATCTATGTTCCTGTCCTCACCTATGGTCACAAAAGATTTGGGTAAGCAAGTCAGAAGGACCTTAAAAGTCAGCAAAGGCATGTCCAGGTACATATTTTCCCAAATATTTTCATAGTATATTTCATTATATTGAATTTAAAATAGATTTTTTTTTTGCTTCAGTAATACTCAGTTAAGTAACAAAGTAAGAAACCAATATATCTGGATGACATCATCATTTTAAACAATTTAATTTCTAATTAAAAATAAAAGCTTAGTTTGTTTATTGTTTGGGTGTCTTTTTTTACCACATTGTGAAATGAATGTGTTATAAGCCATTATGATGAGCACATGACAGAAAGGATGTAATAAATGTATTAAATACGTTTCCACTTATGGAAGTTTTCTGCAGTAGCGTATGTATACCTCATAGACTCAATTTAATTGTATTTAATTACATGTACATATATTAAACATGTATTCTGCCTTTGTATTCTGTCTTATTGTTCATAATCACAAGTAAAAGTTGTACAGATGATTAGGAATTTTTAATTAAATATAAATGTTGTGACGTGAAAATTTTTACTTGACTTTAAATATACTTAAGATTCTTGGCAAAACTTAAGGCAATGTTTTAGTAAGTTATAAACAAATTCATGGCAAGCATTATACACATGGCTATAAATATTTATCAAAATGCATACCATATTATAGCCATGTATATTATGCATTATGACTGCTTTATTAAGCTCTCATCTACAATGCACTATAGATACTTTAATAATGCATTATAATGGTCAGTATAAGCCTTAAGGATGTTTTGTACTGCATTATAAAGGTAATCTATAGTGCAT
The DNA here is from genome assembly GCA_026779585.1 of Mormyrus proboscirostris. NCBI lineage: Eukaryota > Metazoa > Chordata > Actinopteri > Osteoglossiformes > Mormyridae > Mormyrus > Mormyrus proboscirostris. Next base: position 18,268,810 of record JAODKF010000126.1, read on the forward strand.
TATAGATTCATAAGCAGTCATAATGCATAATGAACATGGCCATGTGTTATGCCTTTTTATAAATATATTTATAGTTATTATTATATTTTATGAATGCATTATAATGCATTATGAATGTGTTTATAAATTACTAAAAAAGTAAAAAGGCCTTAAGTAAAGTGTTACCAGATTCTCCATAATGAATAGTATGTATCATCACTACAATGTGCATGGTAATTTAAAACATTTTTAGCAGCATAACTGATGAGCATGGAAATTCACTTCAACTTCTATGCCTGCTCAATTTTTTAAATGGGTTACTAATGCACCTACTAGGATTATTAATTTATTTAATTCCAAATAAATTCAGTGATTTACCTAATCAAGATATTCTGGCATTAACAAAAAATGCATGCAAGACTATGCACCTGGTAATGAAATAAACTGTATTTAAGATTCCCCTCAGTGGAAAGTGTAATTTTCCACACAAAAGAGGACTCAAAAACACAAAAAAAATATTAATTTTAGTACTAGTGGGATATATATATATATATATGTGTGTGTGTGTTTAACCATATTAAACCATAAAAAGAAACTGGAATTTTTACTGGACATTTACTCTACCTTAGGCGCCTTCCTCTTTCAATTTGTTTAATAGTTGTTACTTTCGGTGTAAGACTGATGCCTTATACAACAGAAAAAATGGACACATTACAAATAATTCTAATTAACATTCTGTTCCATCTTGCAGTACCTGTCTGCTAATTCTGCATGCCATGGTAAACAAATCTAAATCAATAAATGTGGCCAAACAAAAGTGTGTCACAGCAAAGACAATCATTTTTGTCACAAGTTAATAACTGATACAGTATTTCAAAGTGTGAATGAACTTTTCTTTAATGTGAAAAATATTACTGTCTATAACTTGCCAAAAACAAAACAAGGTTATTGTTTCACTCACTGTACACCAAAGGACATTTAACCTGTTTCAGTTAAAAGGATGCATAAAAATAAAATATTTCAATACTTAAATATATGTGTCTGAAATCAGAATAAAAGTTGAATTTTTATTTTTTTTGTACTTTTTTTAGAATACAAAAAAAGACCCCAAAAGCTTTGCCACAACAACTACCACATACTCCTATCTAGGGTGATACTTAGCAGTAAGACCCAGACGGACAACGAAGGGGCAGACAAATAACTCTAAAGTTGAAAGTGTTTTGTTATGCATACAACTTACTCACTGTAACAATGTCAAAGGCATAAAATATACTGTGGTTTTGATGGAATAAGAGCAAGTTGTACAAAAGTTAGTACAATGCAAAATATTTTTTCAACTATGATGTGTATTAAATAGCTCCTAGTTTGTTTTACATCTTGTTTAAATTACCCAAACCTTTTATTAATATTTATTCCAAACCTAATACTGCCCCTAACCCCAAACATTAAGTTATGAAACAAAGTGTATTGCATAGCAGCACTACTGGATACTTAAACAGGAATCTTTTCTAGTTGTCCCAACTATGACCTTATATATCTGTTAAACTTTATTTAGGAGCCTAGAAACCCAAGTATTCCCCAAGATACACGTGACTGATAGACCGTTGTTCTCAATAATGCCGTTCATGTGCACATTTTAAAAAGAGTGAATTGATATTGCATTTCCTTTTAAGGGGTACATATATTAAAATTAGGCAAACAATTATGTAAAAATACATTACTAAATATAGACCATTTTTTGGCCTTTTTTTACAGTAAACACATATTATGCTTTGATTGTGCTGTTTATTTGTGAATATTTGTGAAATAAGAATACATTTCCTCTTCTAAGCTCACAATTCATGAGATCAATATTTGCAACATTAATTCAGCCCTGACCTAATTTACTACACATCCTTTCAAATTTATAGGAATTAAAACCAAATAACAAGATTGTTTAAAGCAAATGTATTACATTATGAGCATACGCAAGCACCTGTCAAAGGGTTAAAGGTCTACAAACAATGACCACAAAAACAGTTTAATTTCTAGTCATGCGACTGCAGTGACAATTTAGTGTACTTAATAGAAAAAATTGCAGCTTTTTAAAAATCACATCCACAGCATTGGGGGCATACGATTTTATCCCAAACTTCTGTGGCTACTGAAGAGCAAGCAGTTACACTTTCCTCTTTTAAAGCAGATCCACCAGTGATTTGATAAAATGTTACCAAATTAACTGTTACACTAGCTTCAAAAGAAGATCATTTCAAAAATACTGCAATACTGTCTGCTTTTTCTCTGTTTTCTCTGACTCTTACCAACAACTGTGTAAATCTGTTTGTGCTTAATAGACAAAACTAGAACATTAGGTTACTCTAAAATACTCTTTGCCTCCTTGAGGATAATTTTCAGTTAATCTAAACAATTAGTAGTAGTTTTTTTGTTTTTCTTTAAAGACGCCAGATCAACATCTATTCATCAACCTCTTCTCAAAAATATAGAATTTCAATAATCACAACAAAAAAATAACAGTTCTATAAATCAAGTGTCAGTTGAAACAAATCTCTCCAAGTCTGCCAGAGCAGCCAAAAGGTGCGCAGAGAAGTTCAATGATGCTTTCATCTTTAGTAATCTTTGACCATAACATAATCTGTCATCTTCAAGTTTTTTAGGTGTGCAAGCGGTAAAAATGCCTCCCTCGTCCCAGCAATTCTCAAACGGAGCACGTCACTGTTTTCTTGCTACAGGCTGTTTGAGACAGAGTTCACTTCCAGCAGAAACTATGGGCAAGCCATTCTCACGGTGATGTGTGATTAGGTGGCTGATGCTGTCGAAGATGTGATCTTTTGTCCGTACCTTTAAGGGAGAGAAGAAGAAATTAATTAGAAGATTATTTTGAGGTTCTTGTGTCATTACCACCCACTAAGGATTTTCTTCTATTTGATGCTATTTTAAAAAGGTATTATAATTGTCTTGACCATAATAGGGATGGAGATTTTCAATGGTTGAAGAAGCAGCTCTAGGGTGGCGCTGTCGCCTCACACTTTCAGGGTTTGGAGGGCTAATCCTGTGTGTCTGGAGTTTACATGCTTAGGGTGTTGCACGTTAATCTGAAATCATCATCTGTTATCAGTAATAGGAGAGTAAAGCATCAATGCATCATGATGAATCGATTATTATGGTGGGGATTCCACTGCATCAATTTGTAATGCCAGAATTGATTAAAGATAAATATATTCCTATTTCGAGGTTGTGCGCTCCTGCATTCACGTGCTGCAGGTAAACACTCAAAGTAGTACTGTAGTGCTGGCACACAAATTTTCAAAATGTCGTGGGAAGGATTATTAAAGCAGATGCTCCTCGCTTTAAGATGATTCAGCTTTATTATGGTCTGATAGTGATGCACATTAAGGAGTCACCAAACTTTTTGATCTGTTCCTGGGTAGAAATATGCCACTGTAATGAGCATGTATGTAAATATCACATACAGGGATCAATTCTCCCATCAAGTGCTTAAGTCAAAAAAGCACTTTTGAGTTACCTGTATGCATGGAGGTAGACTACTACACTATATTTGGTCATTCTCGCAAACATGAGAATCCTTCCACAAAAACTAAATGTTACTGTCATGCCCGGCTCGTACGATCCTCCCGTGTGCCACGCCCCCTCATTTCCCACGTGTATTTCCCTGATTGTAC
>JAODKF010000126.1:18274944-18285312 GCA_026779585.1 Mormyrus proboscirostris
ACCTGTGAGGTGGGATGGATTATCGTGGCAAAGGAGAAGTGCTCACTAACACACATTTAGACTGATTTGTGAACAATCTTTGAGAGAAATGGTAATATTGTTTATCTGGAATGAATTTTAGATCTTTAAGTCCATCTCATGAAAAATGGGAGCAAAAACAAAGGTGTTGCGTTTATATATTTGTTCAGTATACATGTTTTTATTATCATTCACTAACATAATTTTTTTCATTATTCATTATTAGAAGTATTACACATCACGATGTATTGATGCATTCCCGATAACTTGGAGCTTGAAAATTTCCAACCTTCTACTTGATAAAATGCTATAGAACAGCTGAATGGAATGAAGTCGCAATGTAAACGTATGGAAGCAAATGCTAATTCAAGTAGCATTTCATTCTCACAGTCGTGCTAGTGGAAATTTGCCCATCATGCATTATTAAATCTGTCCTGCAAATCAATCATTCATTTTCCACAGAATAAAAAATGAAGTAACATCAGTCTACTAATCTGTGCCAGGAAGCTCAGCAAGTTTCACTGCTGCCCCCCCGCCCCCGATAATTCAGTATTTGACCTTCTGACAATTAACACTGGCCTTTCCTCCCTGTTTAATAATAACATTTTTAATAATGTAATTAATATTCTATTTCCTTTGCATTCCATTAGTAGTATGTCATTCAGATCCCATGGTAATATATCTGATGTTTTTTTTTTTTTGTTACGTTAAAAAGGTATTTAAATAATCAAATAATCAATTAACTGAATTGAAACGTGATAAATACAGATTTCCAATGCATCGAATTGTTCCCTCAGTAATAGTCATCGAATTGAATTGCCTTGCAGCCAGTGATTAACACCCCCGGAAGTTAAGCTAATTGTTGTGTCTAAATTGACAATAGAGTATGATTGTGTGTATGTGCTCTGCAATAGACTGATGTCCCAGCCTTGTGCTTGCCCTTGTGACAATGACCAGCAAAAGTAGTTAGAGGATGGATGGAAAAAAAGAGACTTATAGACAGATTGTATATAAATAAAATGATATAGGTCACTACAAGACAAATAAATAATACCCATTTTGTAGAATCATTTCAGTTTTATAAGTACAAGCCACACAATAAATGATTCTTGCAGGGGTACAAGATATTAACCTCAGGTTACCATAATATTGCAGTCTTATAGACAGAAGGATCTGTAAGAGAGTCATTCCTATGGTATGTATGCGATCAGCTATGGTGTAAATCGGTACACTATTTTTGTGTGTATCCCTAGTAAGAGATGATGCTTAATCCAGTAAGTCTATTATATACAAACATCTAACAATATATAACCAATATATTTGTTTGTGTAGCATTACCCTTCACTCTAATTATAAAATAATTAAAATGAAATTATTCTATAATTCTGACCCAATAATTAGATGTGTTTCTGCTGTGGAGCTCAAGCAGGCTTCACCAGAACTCGTCTGAACCTGGAGCTCAGCTTCGGGCTCTGCCGTAGAGTCAGAGCCTGGAAACCAATAATCTTGCTTCATAATAAATGAGAGAAATTTAAAGAAAATGTCCTCTAAGTGAAAACCCACTACATTATGACATGGTGTGGCTATCATACTGGTTTTTGGCTTGTATATTGAAAAAAGTTGCACATTTTGTAACATCACAAACTATACTAATGCAAACTCTTTCTAAATTTAACTGGCATCGTTACGTAACTAAGTTTTTAAAGGTCTGGGTTTTTGTCTTGTTTGAATTTCCCATTATTGTGGGTCAATAGAGCTTCTATGTTAACTGACATATACTGTATAACAAACCTGAAAATGCAGCAACCACCTTTGTCAGTCATTTTTATCTGGAAATGATAAATAAGATCGGGACAGCAAAATGGCTCAGTGAAAGGCGCTGTTTTGGCATGTGTTGTACTCAAATATGGAAACTTTAAATTTCCACAGAAACATTTAAAATTCTCCTTTGTGTACATATATTAAGTGTAATCTACAGTTCTAAAAAACAGTATCTGGCAAAAAAGCAGAAAGCAGAAAGGAGATTAAAAAAATGAAAAAGTAGTTGCTATAACAATGTAGTGTTCTGCTGGAAGAAGTGATTTGGGTACACATCATTCAGTGTCACGGAGTGTAGCACAATGTGCTATTTTGGCCAGTTTAAAGTTTAAATCTTAAATCTAAGTTAGCAATACTTACCCCACCTGTGCTTCAAACTAAATGAATGTGTTTTCATTAGAGTACATTATCCTACTGAACATTTACCTAGTGATAAAGAATAAAAAATGTTTCTGAAATCCTGGAATCTTGCATGAATGCTCAGTATATGCAAATGGAATATGCTTTGCCCACTGTGCTTATGGCTTGATCCTCTGAATAGTACAGTACAGCTTGTTTAGTGGTTAAAAAGCAGTACAGATATATAAGCATACATGCAATAAGCATCCAGAACATGCTATGATCCATACTCACTGTGCCTTCAGGGTCCACCAATAACAGGTGCTTGGCTACACCGTTATGCATGCCGGTCAAAACATAGGAGCCTGGGTTGGTAGTGCTTTTCCTCACGAGGAAGTCTCCATCGTCATGCAGCAGCTTCTCTGCTTCCTTCCGGTTCATCTCCTGATGGTACCACGCCTGCCCCTCCAGTTCCTCATTTGCTTTAAACGCTGCCGCACGAACCAGCAGAGGGCTGGAGTTATCGACCGATGACATTTTTTTCAGGGCTGGGACTGGAGTCTGAGTTAAGATGGCATCTTCAAAGGGCTCTAGGGAGAAAGATATATAAATCGAACATTAATAATTACGTATAAAATACAATAATGAAATGATATGTATATACTGATCACTCATAAATGTCTAAAGAAGTTTCTTCCAAGCCGGAATTACGTTTTCCACATTTTAGCATTAATATAACGTGTAGTCACGTAAGCATTTGTATGGACAATCACCAGTCATCCAAGATCTGTAACATTTCTGTGCGATTCACAGCCAGGCAGAGGACCAAGGGCAGTGCTTTTTTTTTCTTTTTAAATGATTTAATCTAATTTATCAATGTCACGACAACAGAAATCAGCCACCATTCTTGTTGGTCGTAGCAAACATTCTCAAACTATGTATAAATGTTTTGCACATTGTACATTTTCATTGACTTAATACTACTGTTTGTTCTTATTTCTTTAAAAGTGCAGTATACTGGCATTTTATATGGCAATGGCCCAGTTCAATAACAAACTACATCATAGGCTGGTTGTCATTTTCTCTTTCCCTGTTAAATGCTGATTGGCCAAGAGTCCAGGTCAATCACATATAGTTAATATTTGTATTACCATTCAGTCGTAATTTTTTACTGCTGCTTTTCCTAATAGCTTTAATAATTAGTGCTGCAGATACGCCATTATAAAACCTAAACTTAACCCCCTAAAAGAATCACAACTCTACCTAATATATCTTTTACATGATGAAACTTTGGATAAAACAATTAATCATCAGGGTGATGTTGATAATGTTTCTTACTCATATCAAAAATGTCTTTCCTGGGGCTATCTTTGGGCACCCCGCTGGGCCTGTCCATGACATTGTCAGCTTCTCCTTGCAGTGCGGCCAGCACGCGGACATCCATGTGCTGAGTGTTCACATAGGTAGGGGTACTGGCTGTTTTTGCTAATGCGTTTTTTCCCTCAGGCAGACTGTAGATGTCACTTGATCCTGATTGGAAAAATGATGATACTTAGATACATACAACACACATGGTTGCACTGCATATTAGCAAAAGACCATTTTTAAGAAATTAAATTTAAAGAAATTTTTAGCTACTGTGTAAAACAGAGTTCCACGGATTTTTAAAGCCATTTTGCGGTCAACAGTTATCTTGTCATTTGGGCTGTCAAGTAATCCATGGTGACAGGAATTATTTTACTCCATACATGACAATTATGTCCTATAAGTCAAAACCTAAATGGTCATGAAAACATATCCTTGTCATTAACATACTAAACATACACTGTCCCCAAACCTCTTACATTGATATTTGCTGTTGGGTGGGTAGCACTGCTGCCTCAAATGCACAGGGCAGAGGGATCGAATCTAACATATGTTGTGTGTCTGTGTAGAGTCTGTATGTCCCTCTAATTCAGGGGTGTCAAACTCCAGTCCTGGAGGGCCGGAGCCCTGTGTAGCTTAGTTCTTTCCCTGTTCCACCGCAAATGATTCACCTCAAGAGCTGTGTGGTAATTAGGACAAAGGAGTTGAATCAGGTGTGTTAAATGAGGGTGAACCAAAAACTGCGCAGTGCTCCGGCCCCCCAGGACTGGATTTTGAGACCTCTGCTCTAATTCAAAGAGGGTTCCTCTGGGTACCCCAGCTTCCCCCTGGAGACATGGGCCTTAAATTGGCGTCTCTAAATTGCCCGTTGTATGTGGGTGTGTAAGACCTTTCATGGACTGACATTGATGTCCCATTCAGAGTCTGCCCTGTTGTTTGTCCTCTTGCGCAAGTTAAACCTATATTCAATGGTGGGAAGTTACTGGATGTCATGAATGATTCTCTGATTATAAACTCTCAAAAACAAGTGCATTGAATTTTATAATAATGACACGTACAACAAAATCCTGCTACATATACACCATTATTTAAAAATTATGAATACATGTTTCCAGTGGCTATATAATCATTTAACTTTTCGCTAGCCAATACTATTACAAACTATCATAACTAAACAAAAGTAACCACAAGTCTTAACTTAGACCAAATCATTTTCATTGTTTATAAGAAAAACAAGTACAGCTAGCTAGATCACCAAAATATGATTAGTTTGGATATAGATGCCTCAGAGATATGAGGACAAAACTAAAAAAATGAAAGGCAAATTTTGCAAGTAAAAAAAAGAACATTGATCTTCCGCATTCACTGTGATGACAGAAACATGCTCTTGTTAATCAAAGCACAACTAGGAATCATTCGTTGATTAAAAACTTAAACTTCTCTAATAGGGGTAAAAAAACAACTTCTCACCTGGCCCAGGTATGACCCCTACACAAGTTAAAGATAACAGCCCAGTGATCATACCTCTATAAACAACAACTGTATGTACCGAGTGTACTGCCAGAAAGATGATAAAGTGCCCGTAGGAAGTCTTGGGATGCTCGCTTAACTCAGTAAAAATACTGCAAATGTATTGGTTTTACATAAAAAAACCATTACTTTATTCATTTGTTCACAAAAAAATGTCACATTAACAACAACAACGAGTAGTTTAATAAAACATTCATTTCAAGTAGTAATACACTGAAACCCAAATAATAGTTCTAAAAGAGCTGTTCTAAGTTAACTCTTTGGGTGCTTTTTTAACTAAGAAACACCTATGCAATAACATAAAACACCACACAGTTGTGTTTAGTATCCCTGCGGGGATAATTGATAGCAAAATGGCAAGAACAGAGCTGAATGAGTCAGTCAAAAACATTATGACACTTGATAAAGAAGATGCAGACGTGCAGATATGTTAAACAGACATTTTGTTATGAAACCAATAAATCTGCACCATTTTTACAGAATTAAGCAAGCATCCCTGTATGTTTATAATGTTGCTTATATGAAGGAGGACCTCAGGTTTTTTTATGCATAGGATGATTCAGAATTTGATGTCAGTTGCAGATGTTGCTTATTTTTAAAACTAATTTGATTAAGCCTTAAATGCCATTTTTGAATTACCTTTCCTTAGAATACAGCTGATATTCAAGTTTTATCTTGAAAAGGTCTTAATGTTCCATGGCTTTATTTTGTGACAATATTAAGGCTAACATTGACTGCATCCATTTAAATGAACTAACATTACACAAACAAATAGCGTATGAAGCGTAGCGTACTTTTACCTTTAATTATTGTTTTATTAAGCAGAGTACCCAGTGACTGAGTGGCCAGTACTGTGGCCTGACAACTCACTGTGTTGTCTGTATTTCCACAGGATATGGCAGTTTCCTCCCAATGTCTGAAAATTGGTGGTTAGGTGAGCTGGTGTCTCTAAATTGCCCTCAGTGTGTGAGGCTCCTGGTTCATCCTGACCCTGTACCACATAAGTGGCCATAGTAGATGGCTGGATGGATGATTGTATAAATGTTATGTAGCTCCTAATATTTTAAACAGAAGAGAAATGTGAAAGAGCTAACCCTGTCGTACTGGAACAGGCCTCCTTTCCTCTGTCCAGTTCTCCCCACAGTGCCTTCCTTGGTAATAGGTTTGGTCTTGTCCAGCCACTGGGCTTGGCTAAAGAAAATACAATATAAAGCACATTGTTACAATGAATTCTGTTAAAAGTAATAAAAACAAAACACAGAGATTTTCTACACAATAGTCTATAATTAATTAGCAGCTTTTTATTTCAGTATGGCTAGATTAATTGTACGCAGTTACTAGCCAATGACTAAAAATAAAAATTACCCATCTTTAACATATTTTCAATGTACAACTAATACTATTTTAAAACACTGGTGATCACTTTCATAAAGTCATTATAGACATATAATTCAACATAATTCCCTGACAAATAATATAAAACAACAGTAAATGTGAGGAGTATAGTTGTGATGTTGTTTATTCCGTATAACATGAATTGCATTTACATGATTTGCGGCTTCAAATGTTGAATGTGAATATTGATATTACAGTACAATTGGACATTTTATCGGCTTGTGACTAATTATATTTCATAAGACCCTAACAGCTGAGGAGGTCAATCCTGCATTCTAGTCTATAATCTAAAGACCTCTAAATCACAAATTCAGTACAGATGGTGACTAGAATTTATTTATAGAATAATAATCGCAAAAGAATGCATAACTAAAATGCAAAAAAGGTCTGGTGGTGCTAATAAGGTAATCTCAATGGCTATATCATAATTTGCTCATTTGAAAATTTGCACATTTGCAACATACATCAAAAAGTTGGTTAATTTGATTAATTTACCAAATATTAATCTCAAGATGAAAAAAACATAAAATTGCTTATTCAAGGATGATACTGCAGGAATGACATAAAACGCAGAGACCACTAAATATTCTGGCCAAATCTGATAGAGCGCAGAAAGGTAATGTAACATCAATTAAAGGACAAGGCCAGATCATATTATGGGTTCGAGACAGAAATTGTGCAAAACATCTGCTTATTTAGAGATCTGGGAAGCAATGTCAATATGCTTAGTGAAGTCAAAAGGTCAAGGAGATGGTGCAGAGTGTTTGCTGTTTGATATTTGTTTATTATTAAACAGTTGAGATCCATTTATTCCATTATACAGTGATGTGAAAATAAGTATTCCATTATCCACTGCTCATCAAATAAAACTAGATTTGGTGCCGTTGGAAATGACAGCATCGTATTCCCCAGACCTCCCTGTCATTTGGTCTGGCTGTCCAAGCCGTTCTCATCCAACAGTGTTTACTGGGACTAGCCCCTGACACTCTTAAATCATGCTGGTGGCATTGTGTGTTACTGCTATACAAAGTTTGAAATTTAGATTCTTTTAAGTAAAATAAGCCCAAGCACTACTTTCTACCATCTTCAGGAGGATCACTTGATAGCTCAGCATCTCGAAAACAGCTTTTCCGGGTTTCTCTCTTCTGCAGGTGAGTTTACGCCAAAAACACTTACTACCTTTGGTGTTCTATTCTATTCTATTGGTGTTATTACATCTCATCTGTAAAGTGATAAGCAGTAGTCCCCTCTTGTTGATGGCTTCAGTTACCTGCGGTCAACCACAGTCCAAAAATATTAAACGGAAATTTCCAGAAAGTTTGCGTGCCATTTTGAGTAGCATGATGACGCTGCTGCATACACTACCCCCCCAGTTAGTCACACAGTCATCTTGGTTATCACATTGACTGGCACAGTATCGCAGTACTTATGTTCAAAGTTGCTTTTTTTCACGAACAGCAAGAAGGTGGACAGGAAAAAAGTTTTATTAAATTTTTATTAATTGTTAGGTTTGCTGATTTATGGTTACTCCGGTGTATTGTACATCGTGGAAAGCGTCACTCTACTTTGTCATTGGCAGAAACTGCTTCAGGAGAGCTAAAAATACAATGCACAAAGCCCAGAGTAATGTAAATAGTTTGAAAGAGTGCTATTTGACAATTGTGCTGCTTATTTGCTTCTGCTTGTTTAAGCGAAAGAGTGTTGAGCTACAGGAGAACTGTTGACCCAATATTAAATCATGCTTTTGGAAAAGATTGGCCAGATTGTTTTCTGTTATCATGCTAAGCTGGCCTTCTCTTTCCTATCACTATGAGATGCTGCTTCAATTCTATTGTGATGTCTCAACCGTACAACATGTCTGCATAGGCTGAAAAAGATCTGCCAAATACTTTGAGTTATAGCGCTAATGAGATCAAAAACCTGAAACCAGTTTTTTTTTTTTTTTTTTTTTTGCTATAGCTATGTAGCGCTGCTTCATTTTTGGGTCGATCTGCCCAAGTTTGAAAAACAATCCATGCAATACTTTTACAGTTAATGAGTTCACAAGACCAAGTGTCTTCTACAGCTGCCATTTCCTTCCTTCGCTGCCACTTTGTGCTCCTGCTTCACTTTTAGGGCAATTTGTCTGAAAATTAAACTAGGTATAGATCTTCATCCATATAATGTTCATGTGGAACAGTTGTGGTGGAAAAATCCATGATTATGCAAATCCAATATAAATTCAATCAGTAATTAATAATGAAACACTGCTGATTTAAATATAATGTAATGATTAATTTCCGATTTGAAACATTTAATGTGCTAAGCATATAATACAAGCTTGCTTAAGTAATACGTTTTCATTATTATAGGTAAGAGGAACAAACATATTTTGGCATAAGAGCTTGTTTTGCAAAAGGTCAAGGTACAGACCTGATCCGAGAAGTAAGGTTGCTGCAGTAAACATTTATAAGAAAAGTGTCTATATTGGGGGTCAAGATTACATGAAAAGATAATTAAGGAACGTAAGGGGAAGTGAGAAGAACCCTTCTGAGCAGGGTGATGTAATCACAAAAGTGATCAAGAAAAGGTCAACCCTGCCTTTACCTGATAATGGATCAGGTAAGTAACTGGTGTCTACAGATATCTAACCCCTCCCTAAACTGTCTGTAAACAGTCACGGTTTTGGCTATAAAAGATGTATGCACTTGTTGTTCGGGGAACAGATCACGAGACGCATGAAAGACTGCTGAGTCTCTGTTACCCCAAAGTTTTGTGGTAATAAGGTTTTGTCAGACTCAAACAAATGGACTTCAGCAAAATTTCCACCACACAGTAATAAGATTCAATAGCGTAATACCTCTTGAGTTATAACATTTACAAGGTCAAATGTCATCTGCATTCACCCTTCTCTACGCTGCCACTAAGTGGCATCACTTCAATTTAGGATGATCCATCTCAAAATATCATTGGTTCCACTTTGGCATCCTTATAATGCCTCTGCAAAGTTTGAAAAAGAGCCATAAAAACTTGAGTTAATGGGATCAAGTGGCAAAACACCCCTTTTTTGCTATCATTATGTAGCACTGGTTAAATTTTGGGGTGATCTGTCTAAAAATTTAAACAGTGTTATTTCCTAACCCATGCAAATTTGAAAAAGATTTGTTAAACGATTTTTGAGTTACTGGCTCGCATACCAAACTGGCAGCGGTGACGGTGTACCGATGCTAAAACTGTGTGTAAGGCCGCTAAATCTCAGATAACAAACACGAAACAGATTTCACTGTCATTATTTGTTCAACAAAAAGTAAGCCAAGATGCAGAAACCATGTGGGAAAAGGTAAGTACACCCTTACTGCTTCCACAGACAATAAGTGAAACATCACTATATTTATAGCATGTTAGATGTCAGACCCGATGGCTCTCTCCTTGGCCAGAATTTTGGTTCTTCAGCCTTGTGTCAATGAAGCCCCCTGGTGGTGGCACTTTCCCCGGTATGTTGTTGTAGTACGGGTGCTCTGTAGTTTCCTCTTCTTCCTCTGCGCATGGAGTCTCCTCCATACTCAGCATGCTTAGAAAGAAATGTAGAATGTGTGTTACATACAGTACCCACCCCAAAGAATTCAACCAAACTCAGTACAAGTTGTATTCCAACGTGCAATGATTTACCAACATGGCATTACTATATCGACATCAGCAGACATCACATTAAAATTAAATATTAGAACTAATGAAAGGACAACTAGCCTACTCTCTCCATTTCGGTACTCTCTAGAGCGCCAACCATTTTTACATTGGGGAGGTACCAGTGGAAGGGCGGTGATGGCTTGATGGTTAGGGAAGCGTACTTGTAATCAAAAGATTGCAGGATCGAATCCCCCACCAGCCAGTCACCACTGAGGTACCCTGAGCAAGGTACCGTCC
>JAODKF010000126.1:18285412-18309588 GCA_026779585.1 Mormyrus proboscirostris
GTGAGACACCATGAGCATGGCATCCGCCCACCCAGCCAATCATCATCGCATTTGCAACGGTGTCATCATTATCTCTCATCAGGCAGCTGATAAAGCCAAAGCTTGATATCTCACGCGTCATTCAACCAAATTTTAGTAACGCGCTACTTAACATTCTCAGTAACGATAACGCCATTGCAAGTATGGGAAAAATAATTAATTAGATTACTCTGTTACTGAAAAAATAACTCCGTTATACTTAAACGCCGTTACTCCCAACACTGGTGGTGTGTCAACAATGACAATTAACCAATAAAAATAAATATTTACAGATGAAATCCCTAAATTAATGTACAATTAACAAAGTGGAATATATGGGTCATTCTTACAAACTCATTCCAGGAACATATCAATTTTCACTGAATTTTAAAATGAGTTTGAAGTTAAAATCAAATTACACAACTTCATTGTTTAAACCATAGTTCCCCAATTCTTATCTTGAAGCACACTGTACTGTACTCTGGCACTGTACTGTACTCCCTCCAGGACAGGAACTGATGAAACCTGGTTTAAGCTATCAATTTTGCCTCTGGCAGTTTCTAAGTTTTGTTATATTACTTTTACAAAAGTAAGACAAGACAAAAGTACAATGTCAAATCCAGGGCAAGTGTTACGAAGATGAGTGGAAAAAATAACAATGCTAACCAAAAGACTGATTACATTTTATCACACAAATTGATTGTTTATTGTGGGTAACATGCAATGAAGTTGAAACACCAAAAAACATTTTATCTAGTTGTATCTAGTGTGACCCCTTAACCCTGGGCACCAGTGCACCACAGGTTTGTCTTCCTTTTCCACTACCACATACTTCTCCCTGTATACAAATGACACCATTACTGGTGATCCATCTCTACAGCCCCTCAAGTTTGTGGACAACACAATACTAATAGTCATCATCTCAATGCCGATGAGTCTATGTACAGACGAAAGGTAGATCTTCTGTCAGATTGCTGCAGCCCCAACAACCTGGATCTCAACATTAAAAAAAAAAAATCAAATGATGACAGACTTCCGAAAACAGCCGCCTACTCATCTACCACTGGACCTGATTGGCTCATTCGTCAATACAGCTGAGTCATTTAAGTTTCTTGGGTACTGCACTGTCACAGAACCTTGAGTGGGATGAGAACATCACATGCATCATAAAGAAAGCTCATCAGAGGACATTTTTCCTGTGCCAGCTGAAAGAAATTCAACGTTTCACAGGCAATGCTGGTCCAGTTCTACACAGCCATCATTACTCTACACAAAAAACAAATACTTTTTTTTTTCACAAAAATATCTCAAGTTCAACAAAAATGCTACTTGCAAGCAAGTACAAGCTGAATTCCAGTGCTTATAAAAAAGCTTTGAATAGGCGTATACCACATGTACATATAATCACAGGTACTCAACAGGTGGATCGACACACTGTTTAATTCTGATCAAGTGATCGATATAAAATCTAAAACCTATTTGGAAAATGGCGCTAAAGACAGAAGCACGACAACCACTGGAAGTATACTTAACATAAAAGATCTTAGGATTTTAAGGTATATGCATTCTGTGAAATAAAATGAGTACTGCAAATTGCAATTTCTTTATCCTATGTAAGTGATCTCCATCTGGCAAATTTCTAAACCGAAACGAGTAACTTTGGCTTCCCTGTGAGATACTAAATGAATGTTATGATTTTAGCTTTGAATTCTGAAATTCAGTGTAACATCATAACCTAAACTCTCGTGTTGCTTACAACTAGGAAGGAATATTGTATGTCTACTTATCTTCGATCATACTATTCCATATCAAAATGCTGCACGTTAATTTGATCAAAGAAATAACATGTTATGACTTTAAAATTAATGCTATGCATTAACATAATAAATTTCCCAGCCCTAGTAATTATAATTCAAATTCATAGACAATCTGGTGGAAAAATGCCCAGAAGCAATTTTCCCATTTTGGTGGGCTCCTTAATATGTTGATGAGCTGTGCTCTGATTGGCTGGTTTATAGTGAGTACTCCAATGGCTCACAAAGAACCAACATCATTATACTCATGCGTCACATAATGACGTTTCAGTCAATATTGGACCACATACGGTGTTCCCACAAGATTATAACAGAGCTGGAAAATTTCTATTGCCTGGTCACACAATTGCGCAATGCATTACTCACATGGCCATAGTGATGTCGGTGTATACAAACCTACTGTGCTGCCAGTCATGTAAAAGTATAACACATGCAATTATGTCATGGAATTTTTATCAGGATCTCCAAAAAGCAAGCTCATAAATGTGTTGTTTGTAATGAATGTGGGCTTTCAATTTTTTTTTACTTCAGTATTGATACTTGTTTAGCTAACCAAAAGTAGGGTACAGGCAGTACAGAAACTTCCAGCGCCAGTATCACAGACTTCATAATGTTGTATACTACCCCACTGCCAACCAGGGGTATGTTTCCCAAAAACATGGTTGACTTACATAGTTGGAACCATGCAACTGAACAGGATGGGAGCTTTTGAGAAGCGTACCCAAAATATAAACAACCATCTGATAATTTGATAGATGCATTTAACTAAAAATGGGTATGTACACACCGGAGATCCATTGCCTATATTATGATAGGGTATTGTCAACAAACTACTTTTGAGCAGCGGTATCACCTCTGCCTCCGTATTTTTATCTATTTCAAGTTAAATTTATATTCACTAGGACATATTTTTAATTTCTATGAAACTACAAGGTTATAAGCTAATTTTGATTCAAATTAAGTGAGTAGCTATATATTTAACAAAAGGAAAGTATAAAGTGAATACACATTGGAAAACAATTGTTAATTTTTTTAAATTTTATCAGAGGTCAGATTAACCAAAATTGAACTTTCTGAAATGGATGACTTCATTAAAACAGAAAGTTAAAAACTGATTCTTGGTGGACTCACCTGTCATGGGACATGGGAAGTTTGCTGGAGGGACACTGCAGATACTGCTGGAAGCGAAGATCAAAAGCTTGACCAATGGTGCTAATTACACTCTGAGCCAGACCATCAGGGCACTCCAGAATATGACATGCTGTACAAGACAATGGGGCGCACCAGTGAAACAACAGCAAAATGAAGAAAAGCTATTTAAAAAGTACAGAATCTACATCACTTGAATTACAAGTCAGTATAATTTCACCCAAAAAAATCCCAGTTTGATTCCAATTAGATACCAAAATACAATTTGAAAAAAGTCCAAAGGGAATGATTAATTTTATAGCTGATGTGGTAATCTTGAATAAGGTCAGTACTATAAATAAACAGCAACAGTAAATATCGAGTAGCATATATAGGGAAAATTATGTTTTGGAGACGATCTACAGATTATCATCCAAACAATATAAATAAAATCTGCATATGCAATTTTCCGCTGAAACATACCAGTAGTCTGACTTGCTGCTTGGAGAAAGCTTTGACATATTGTGTAAAATATAGTTAGTATTGTGTTTAACGGCCAAGGATATGAGAAAAGAAACATACATACCCCTGCGATTCACGGGGTCTTTAGCTACGTACGCAACATAATCAGTAGTGTCCTGCAAGTGAGAAAAATAAGTGAAAATAATAGCATATCATCACTACCTAACACTGTGAAGGCCATAAAGTTAAATACAGATTTTAAGTTAGGAATGTGTTATCTGTCACATAAATTAAAATCTCAAGTTAAAAACAGAAAACAGAATGACAACAGTAAAAAAAGTGATTTTTGACAGATGGAAAAACATACAAATATGATACCTGCATAGCCCTAGCATGCATTTCATAGGAATTGCTGAGAATATTTAATAAAAACCAAACTAATTTAATAACAATCAAACAAACTGCAGCTGTGGACCAAAATACCATTGGATGGCTGAGTCAGTCTCCCAGGTTTATAAATCACACAACCTTGGTATCGGGTTCAGATAAATATTCTGACATCCTGGTTTAGTCATTGTAATAAAGCAATACCCATTACTCATTAAATAACTTAGGCTGTGCTGTTGATAAAACATAAATCCCAAAAAATGTTGGTCTAAGCATTTTTACATCAATTATAAAATAATTGCATATGATACAATTAGACTACATCAATAAACTATACAATAAATCACAAAAGTATCATATTACAGAGATGCTTTGTGAAGATGTTTTTTAATGAATTAAGAATATTTAGTGCAATAAAACGTTTTGCTGCACAATTACAGAACAAAAACTATACTGGAAAATTAGTATATTTCAGTGTAACGATTGTAAATTAAATACACATTGAGCTCAGTCCTTGTGTATGTACATTTCCTTTGGATACTAGCCACCTCACAAAACACAAATATAATGCCCCAACTAGAACATATGGCTAAATCTCTACACATGGATGTAGGAACAACCAAGAGAACATATCACAAAAAACCCTAAAATGAAATAACTCGGATAGTAAAAATCTAATAACTAAGTAGCATTCTGTGCTTTCATGGTCACATTATATACTTTGAATTCAGCTTTTTTTAAAATGTGTACAGGTTGTCTTAATGACATAAAAAAACATCATACCAGAACTCATGGGACATGCACACTTAGAATAGAAATTTACTGCATAATCTCTTGCATTTGACCTTAAGCTTTAATTTCTTATATAATACTAGTGGTAACCTGCTCCAGTCCGTTGAAGTGTACAAGCTGCTTAAAATTGAGGAGGGCAACTTTAGTCTTGCTCTAAGTCTGCTTTCTAATAATCCAGAAAGTTGTATAGAGTGAATATAAATAAAGTGCCCACTATAATGTGCTGAAAACCAAAATCTGTACATATTTCTTAGCATGGCTGTTTCCCTGGAATTGGACATTGATGTAATCAGTCATAGGTGTCCCATGGGTTTTGGTAGGATATCGTGTATGATGTAACAGGAATACAAATGATGTAACAAGAATCATATTCATACATATCTAATCTGAATGTGCTAAAGAGGATAAAGCAAACTAGGACAGGGCCTACATGCATGCGCAGAGTTAATTAAGCAGCATAATTTAGCATTTAGTAGTGTCTTACTGGGTCCCCACCAGACGCAAAGGAAATCGACTGCATATGATGATTTGCTATTATCTGTGGGAAGCAATAGAAACATCGAATGTCAGCTAGATTTTTTTTTGTCCTGAATGAAATGAACATTATCATATTTTTCTTGCAAATATCCGGTTAGCAGGTACTCAGATTCAATGTTTATGAAATTTGAATGCTTAACATTACACTATTATAATAATTGATCTGTATGAGTAGGCAATAAGAAAAACAGTAGATAAACCAAGTACAAAAAAAGTGAAATATAATTTTATAGTTTCCTGAAGATTATCGCAATATTCCACTGAGTATAAAGAACAATCACTCTGACCTTGCCAACTTTGGCCGTCTTTTACAATATCTTATAGCCATCATCTTGCAAATCACTGCAAACATGCAGCGAGGAATAACTGAAAATTTACTTTTATAGAAATAAAAAAGGTTAAAAAGAATGCAAAATGCACAATATGTATACGTGGCTGCTGAGAGTCATTATTACACAGAATAGATGTCATTCTTATAAGTTAGCGGTTGAGTTTGTCTTTAAAAACATTTAAAATGACAAGCTTCTGCAAGTTTTATTTAATTACTCAAAGTCGTAAATTACATACACTAATATTCAACAGTACTGTAATTATATAACTTGGTATCCCTGTGACTGTTAAAGTGTGTGAACTTTTTGATCAGCTTAATAAACAGCACAGTAAAACAGTTAATTATTTAAAACTATAACTATCATTTAATTATTGCATTAGATACTATTAATGCTTTGTTATATATATTTTTCTTTTAGTCTCACACATTAGGATGTATTGCCATTTATTCTTGGGAGGGGGGGGGCGCATGAATCCTGTTTCACTTACATATAATACATGAGTGATTCATCCAGAAGTGATTCATGTGCAGCTTGCTATCAATCGTTTGCATGCATAACAGCTACTGTGTCATTGGCATACATTTACATTTTACCTATATGACATGACCAGTGACGCATAAGCCAAACAAAATTGGCCTTGGTATTACCTGACGTGGGACCTCTGCTATATAGCTATCTTGCTTTTTGTTGATTAGGTAGCCTATAATCTCATGTCATTCAACAAATTTGAGGTTTTTTTTTTTTTTTAATTACAGTTCTAATTTCATAACAGTTCATATTCACTGAAATTCTCATTTTATACTGCATTTTTATTTGATAGTGAAAAAGAAAATCTGTGCAGTGCTACAGAATATTTTTAGAAGAAAAAGTATGTTGCTACAATATTTAAAGAATGATCCTATATGTCTGTTAGATGTTTCTCTCCATACATAAAGTACTGGTTTCAGTACTGATGTCTTTTTTCCAGTGCTAGTTTATTTGATTTGTATAAAAATATCAGCATGATAATGTAGTATTTTTAGAAATAACACAAGGCATGCCAGAAGGTTTGTTTACTTAGTTACTTAGTCACACATGAATGCCTTAAACAATAATAGCTGATTATTAGAGCATAAACTATGATGTTAAAATTATGACATCCTAGATTTGGAGCATTCTTTTTTATTTGTGATTTCTTAGACTGGAAGAATTGAATTTAAAACAGGAAATATCTGAGTAGATTAGACCATTTATGATATGTGAATGTTAAGACTAGGACATTGTTTAACGTTATGAGAACTGTACCTGTTTGGAATCTAGTGTCATCAGGTTCAGGCTGCTGGTGGAGATGTTCAAGTTTATGCTCATTCCTGCAAACTGTAGGTTGCTCTTTCCCAGAATACTGGAGAGAGCTTTAGTGGGGGGCTGAAGAGAAAAAAACAGATCTGTATTAAGATCTAGCACACATTTACGGTGATAACTCGGCATGAGTTTCATAAAGCACCTGTGGTAACTGGCTTAGCAACAGATGCAGGTTCACTTACGGAAAACAAACTCGATAACCCCACATCTTAAGAACATAAACATTTCAAAACATAGCAAGATCCTGAATCCAAATTCTGTGATTAGTTATGTTCTGCACTGTGTGAGTCAGTGGCACACTGTGTACATTCCCAGTCTGAAAAGTTGTGGGCTGTATCTACACCCACACAGTCCCACCCCTTGCAGAACAGCATGCTGTGTCAAAATTGCAGTGTACCTTTCTCTTACGAAACACTCCTTTTGTCCCTGGGACAGCCTCACATACCATACTTATTGCTTCCCTAAAAAAAAGAGAGATACAGCAAGTCTTTATATTTGGGTGCAAAATAACTGTTCATAAGGAAATTCACGATGCCATGATATCAGTATTTTATTTGTTTGTGAAGATACACTGTACATGACATGGCAACAAAAACCTACAAAATGCTATAACACATAACAATGCATTGCTCTCTAGCCTCCACTAGGAACAATTTCCTCCAGAATTTTTTGTTCTCCATACAGTAGTATGTGCTGTTTATGAATGTATAAAATAAACCATTTGACTCAAGTCAGCTTGTCAGATGCAACAGCTAACACCCTTCAGCAAACATAACTGTACTATAGGGGCATTTGACCTTTTATTTAAGCTGGAATACATAATTATTCTGGTTTAATAGTAAGGGCATTTGAATTTGACATATGAAACTTCTTACAAAGTTCATCATATGCATAAATGTAACAATACAAGTATTATTTATTTAACATGTCATGAAACACTTGATTCTGATAAAAAACAATGGCGTAAAATACTCACTAGTATTAAATTTAAGTCATTTTAAAGTAATTTAACGATTATGCCAGTTGGTGACCACAACAGATGAAAGATAATTTCACATTTTCATGTATTTTCTAATAATAATTACATAAATTCAACAGCAGAGTTTCAAAGACTGCCACTGTGAAAAGGAGATACTTGAGAAAGGGTAACTCTACTAAAAATCAAATGTCTGGCCCCATTCTGTACAAATCGATGGAAAGCCACGCTGTGAGACCTTGCACATGTCAGTAGTCCTGACACTCGTAAGTCAAGCATGAAAAAAATGGACCTGACATACTGTGTAGGCAATCCCTGCTGCCTCAGTACTGCCCACATTGTTTTTCAATAAAAATCCAGGACAAACAAAGGCATAAGCATTGTGCTGTTATGCAGTTTAACTTCATTTTTCATTTATTTACATAAATAAGCCTAGGGATTTTTCTTACCTTGTTATTTGAGATCTTGTGTTGAAGTCCAAAGATCTCATTGAACGAAGAACTTCTATGCACCCCAAGTACTAGAAGACAAAAGAAGAATTCATATTTAATTTCAAGTGCTTTCATGAATGAATGACTGAATCATCATTTGATTATCATATGGGAAGTGTAATAACTGCATATGTCCAATCAATGTGAGGCTATTCCTCTCACGGGTAGAGGTAGGACATATACTTATTGTTCATGCATTAAATGGGAAACATGAAATTTGGGTGAATGTCATACAGCTCATTTATTATTTTGTTTCAAACCTTCTAAAGTGAAAAATATGCATTGAACCACCATAAATGCCATATACCACAAGTAACACACCATATAACACAGGTTACAGAATAACATACAACAAAACAATATCTAGGTGATTCATGCTCGTAATACACTTGTCTTTATTATTATATTATGAAACACTGCTTGCAAGATATTTTATGAGTAAGGATTTAACATTTAGACATGTACCACTTGTATTGGCCGATACAGCAACAACAGATGGTTAAAAATAAACTGATATATACCGCCGATAAGCCCCTTTAAAATGGTGGCCCATGATGCTTGAGAATCACACATAATGCATAGATAATGTGTGATTACTCACCTCAAGAAGAGACACAGTAAAGAGTATGAAGAGTTTCTAAAAAGCAGTCAAGAAAGCTGCAGTACTACCACATAACACTACTCCATCAGTAACTCAAGCATCTGATAATACAAAATTCAGTTCAGACAGCGCAAAATCAAATGATATTATTTGGAAAAATATGGAACTTAAATCACAGATCAGTCCTCTGCAGCCGAGGACAGCAGCTTTCACAAATGTAAGTAACAGAATATAGATGCAGGATTCTGTATTTATTTGTACTACAATTGTTGGTAGTAGTTACTGTATTAGCAATACAGTAATAGCATGACAGATTTTTTGTTAACAAATAGTCATTTGAAGTGTGTAAAGGTAACTGAAAGCAGTTAATGTTATAAATATATAAGATGCATAGTTAATATATATTCCTACTCAGGGACTTCATTATACTGGTTGTATGGCAGAGTTACTATTTTCCTACCAAAAAAAAAAATGCCTTTTTGATTTTTCATATTTTTGGAATGTTCGTTTACACTTTAGGCAGAACCCCGCAAACAATTCAGTAACGGTTTTCGAAACAACCAGCTATTGGTATTGACCAAATTACCTTATCGATACATCACTATAAACAACAATAATACCCACGCTTCAGCATTTGCAGCTATAAATATCCATATACTAAACACAGGCTCTTGCTGAATAACATTTAATGAATAATACTATTAAAATTAGATAATGGTTGATTTTAATCAGGACACAGCAATGAAGTAAGGTAGGGTGATATTGAGTGAGGTACATAGGATGGTCTAAGTATAGTGACTTAGAGAAATTAGTGCTAATTTGCTTTTGCTGAGACTCACCTGTCAGTGCTGTATGATCCAATTAATGAAATTGTATTCCTATCCTATCCAGTAAAATACCCACCCACATAGTAACCCACATCTGACTAATGACAGATCATTTTGTCCTGAGAAAATAAAACATATTTCTCTCATCACAAATAAACAAACAAAAAAATTGTAATTTTAGGCCTTAACAAAACATACTGAAATATTAACTAAGCAGACCTTTATGGCATAGAAGATAAATCACTTCAATTAACTTGTAAAATGCTTTATAGAATGCAGTTAAACATTTCATTAATTCAGAAGATTAACTAAGATGTATAATAAAGAGAGATGGGATTGACAACCATTTTATATACTATAGGCATACTCACATTAACCTTCCTTTATGGTTCCCTACCATATTTCCCTAATTCTCTAACATTCACCTTTCTGACCATTTTTGTAATAATAATAATCCTAGAATATTTTGAAATGTTTCTTCAGAACTTTCTAAAATGCTTTCAGTTTTATTTTCCACTTACATTTTTAAATTTACACAATTTATCAAATTTGGAGCTCAACTTCCATAAATTACATTGAATTTTGAGGGCTATACATTGTTACCGTTCTTGATTTATTGTCCTAAGAAACAACTGTGATGATATTATAAATACTAACATCGTATGTCAATTATCCTTGACATGTTTTACAAGATCCAGGCTGGAGTTCACAGCCTCTACTACTGTACATAACTGTTACTCTCTGGCTTAAACTGATGCATTAAAAACTTCAGGAAAGTAAACAATCAAAATCAAGACTTGACTGGTGTAGCTTCATACATCCAATTCACATTAAGCAAACTGATCATTTGTGTTACACAAATTATTACGAGAATTTATATGTAAACTTCTATTAATGCTTATTCTATTAGTGTTGATATGATAATATTGAAGAGGTAATGTATGATTGGATGTTTTAGTTTGATATTCTGTAACTAAAACAACATATTTTATGAAAGCTGGAAAAGTACATTAATACTGAGATAAAACTATTTAAATATACGAAGAAAATATTCTACTATAGATTATCTGACCATCAGGTTGAGCCCTTAACCTTTACTAATATTATTTAATATTACTAATATTTACTTAGCAAATATTTTACTTGTGACATTTGAATTTTAATTAAGGTTTATAATGTATTTGAGGTAAAGCACGTGTCAACAATTATTTAATTTCTTTATAACATATTGAAATAATAATAATATATTTTATTATATAGCGCTTTTTCAAGATCTTCAATACTTATCCTCCTGAATAGTTAAAAACAAAGATATGGTTTTACGAATATTATTATATTGCATTTAATAAATTTGATATATACTAAATAATTAGGTCAACACTAATTCCACATTGACAAATGTGTATGTGTGTGTGCAAATTATGTATATATTACATTGTGGGGACCAGAACTTTGCACAAATTAACAATTTTTCGGTCCTCACATGGGGAAACTACATTCTATAAATAAATCTGCAATCAAAAAGGTAAAAATGCCAAATGTCTTGTACTTTGGTTATGTATGGCTTACTTTAGGGCTGGGTAGGGATTAAGATTGTAATTGTTGGGATTACGGTACTTCCCATAGGAATGAATGGACGATCCCCACATAGATATAAATACAAGCACGTTTGTGTGTATGTATGTGTGCGCAATACCCATTAACAACTGTTGAATGCTATCAGTACTGTGTGTGTGTGTGTGTGTGTATAAACATACATACACATATTTTATATATATATATATATATATATATATATGAATGAATGAGTGTGTGCATAATAAACTGAAAATAAAAGGAATTTCAATAAAGCTTTCACAAACCTTTACATTTATTCATCTAATGTGATTATGAAATTAAGTGCTGCCTAGTGCTGCATGACAGATGTTAACAGGCATTTTTACTTATTGCAATTATATTAAACAATTATATTAACTAGTAAACAGGTGCACAAACTTACTAAAGTAACATTAATGTTTATATAAACTTTTGTAGTGCTTGTGTATGTTTAACAAAAGTGCTAAAATTTCTGTGTGATTTTAGAACATTTATAATTACATATTTTATGAAGACATTAAGCCATTATGAACATAAGAATGATTTTGTAACATAAATGATTAAAATGTAATTAATCTGAAATATTAGAAAATTAGACATTTGTGATTTCATTTGTCAAACTACAAGTTTAGGTTTACATGTTTGATATGAATCAAAGGTCCAGCATGGGTCACCATGCAGTGTCATCTACTGAATAAGATTCTATTACAATCAATAACACTAATTCTTGATTCTTATTAAAGATTATGAGCCACTGTTTTATACAATATAATAAGCAGCTCAAACAGCTCTCTTTTTGTATCAGATCATGTGTTTTCACTGACAGAAATGGTGTTATCAAGCATTTCAGTGTATGTTGCATAAACACTGTAAAAGATTTCAAAGGACAATTTTCCGTCATTTACAAAAGGTCAGTTTCAATACAGAAACACTCATAAAACAACAAAAGACATAAGTCCATGTGAATTACAGAACAAAATTTTTTTAGTGTAAAGAACAGAAACTAAGTAGCATGCTAAAAATGTTATTGAAGTTCTCAATGCTAAGGTTAGATATGTGTATATCAACTTGCTCTGCCATAAGAATTGCCTAATTTTCACAAAATGTGTCACTTGCCATCACTGCCTTCTTATCCAAGTAGTGCATATAGTGTATACAGTGAATGACTAATTAAAAAAAGCCACAAGCAGAATTTCTCTTTGAAATAAATACATGTCTACTTAGGAAGCTGGAACAGAGCTTGCACCAAAATATCCAGTTTCAATGTAACGTTTGATCACACTGCACACATACTGCTGTGCCTGGCTGTTAATATTGTGCGATTTGCTGGATTATGTAGACAGAGCTTCTGTACCACCCATCTTTCATGTATATATAAAAAATACATAACACTTGTATGTTGATAATCACTGAATACATTTTCAAGGTAGGCCACGGTTCAAATTTAAGATATGTATTTCAGATTGCTGAAATTTCATCATATCACATAAAATTTGATAAGGTTGTTAATTTTATGAGAAATATTTCACTACAGAGTCAAGAGTATATATGAAAAGTGTTCCATAATGCCCGAGAGTCAGCATATATATAAAACGTAAATTGTTTACTTGCTGAAAATTGCACGCATGAGTTTCTTGGGGTACAACTATATATATATTCATATTTTACGCAACTGTGATATTGCTTTGCATATATGGTTTACATGAATAATGGCAAAATACATAGGCACTTGCTTATAGGTCTCACCAGAGCGTGAAGATGGAGAGAAGCATTATACTGTCTTATATGAGCACTCTGAAGCAGAGAAGCCATTAGCTTAAAAAAATCCACTCTATACCTTTTATATTTTTATAGCACAGGCAATCAAACAAACTACATGCAAATATATCAAAACCAGAGAAAGGTATTTATCAAAAGACGGACAAAATATAAAAATACAAATACATAAAAAATATGGAAGCTTTTGCTTTACATTCTAGATTTTTCTAATTTTGAACTAATGTCCTTCTCTGTTGTATGATTTTCCAGGCTGCAGCCTTGTCTTTCTTTAACATCCGCAATATCCCTCTATGTCTTCTCAAACATAAGAACATAATGCAGCTGTATTTTTATCATACCACACTCATTGAGGGAAAAGACAGAATGGGGAGAAAAGGGAGCCAAAGACCAACCTTTACAATGTACGTCACACCGGGTCCAGAGATCTTGTCAGCGGAGTGAAGCCATCCTCTGGAGGGTTTATTTACAACGCTGCTGGGATTCCAGCTCTCTCCTCCCAGGTGCGTCTCTTCCAGCCTGCCCTTCTTCCCAGTGCTCATGCCAACCGAGTCCTGTTGCACGCAAGGAGGACCGGTGGCAGAGTGGCAAAGGGTGTCGCTGGGAGCTGCTGTGGCACTCGTGGAGCTAGCAAAGCCGGAGCCACTGCCCCCTTGTAGCTTGGACACGGCCAGGTCTTTGACAGCCGAGGGCAGACTCTTAATGCCTATCAGGCTGCCGGTGTTGGCAAATTTTAGGTTGGAAACCTTATTGATGAGGGTGCAGAGGGTGGTGCCGCCATCCTCGGGTTCCGCGTGGAGCGCATCGGCTGGCGAGGCACAAGGGGGCTCGGCCGAGGGTGTAGGACTTGCCGAAACCTTGGGGTTCATGGAGAGGTTGTGAAGAAGATCATCGACAGATGTCACAGACTCATTCTTGAAGCGGTTGTATTTGGTACGGTGAAGCATGCCCTTCTATCTGCCTGCCTACAAACGAACTGGCAGATGTGATGCCAAGCTAATTATCCCCTCCTTTAGCATAGCAAATGCTTTGTAGCAAAAACAAGCAATCCAGTGTGATATTTCTGTTGCGGTAATGGTTGTTGTACTTGTTGTTATGGTAAGCCACAGCTGCAATCCAGGTTAAGAGAGAGGAAGCAGGCAATCCATGAAAAAGCACATACATCTAAGAATAAAAAAGTACCAGGATAATCTCTTCCACTAGTGATGTCCAGAGAGCAGGCGACGGTAGATGGCTGAGATCCCGAACGCTCTTACAGTTGCCTATCCGTTCGCAGCAAAAGCATGACTCACAGATCTGAGAAGACCCTTCCCAACAAAAGGCTGACTGAACACAGCAAATCACTTCCTGTAGCAAAAAAAGAAAAAAATCCTCCCACTTACAGCACACTAGAACCAATCAATTCTCAAATATCCCAGACTGATATTTCCTCTCTACTAGAGGAATGCTTTTCTTTCTTATTACATCAAAAGAAAAAGACAAACCAAATCAGACTCAAATTGTTATTAATATGAAATCCTTCTGCATGTTTTCTTTCACGTTTCCGTTTTTCTGCTTACTGGTAAATTCCCCTCTGCAGTAACATGTAGGTACAGCTTACATTAATTTCTTTTACAAAATTTAATTATGCATAACCAAGAATTGAGGAGGTTACTACTAAAATATATTTTAAAAATTGTAATTTTATTTTACTTAAACTAGATTAATGGCTAACTAGGCTAACAGAAAAATATATAATAATATGCCAAGCATATCAGAAAAATATAAATATACATCTCTTGGTGCGGGTAATAATCAAGCACATAGTTCAGAGCTTTCAGGTTAACGCTTTCTCTGACCCCATCTAAGTAAAACAGAAGCACTGAACTAAAAATCACATAAATTAGCAATAGAAACAATATTAATCACATTTACTGTAAATTCAGCAGTGACGAGTCAATATCAGCTGATTATAGATAAAGGAAATATATTCATATACATAATTCCAACAAAGACATTACGTCAATTGTCCTTATGGTAGCAGATCTAGAAAATCCTCATTGAAAAGGCTATACGTTTTACAGTATTGTAACCAGTCTCAAATCACTGTCTTTAAACAAATAAAGAATAGCAAAACAGCATAATCCTCCCATAAATTTTACAGCTCTCAATTTGTTGTCATTCTGCACCAAAAAGAATACAAATATGCTCTAACCTTTCTGATGCAGATGTATTCTTTAAATATTGTCAACCTAATTTATATTCTGTCTGGAAATACGGTACTGAATACACAATTAAAAATATCTAACAAAATATACACAGAAAAAAATTAGTGCTACCACGAGCTTATAATAAATGTACATTATCAGAAAACATACAAATGCCTAAAACAGTCTATATAAAGAGCAAAGCCATTCATAAAACATGTCCAGGCGACTGTGTATCGGATGATTGACACTCATTCATAAGCCTTCTCTCATCCTGTTACAGATTTCGCACTGCAGTCCCTCTCAATATCTTGTTAAAAACTGCCTTCCTGTCTGGCAAATACAGGAGGAAAAAAACACGCTTGTTCTTTCCTTGAATATGAAAGAAAACACAAACCGATGTATGAAAGCTCCCTGCTCAGGTCAAGCTGGTGGAAAAAGGAAGAAAAGATGATAAAAAAGACAAATCAAATGATATTTTTGTTTTATGTGAATGAAATTGCAGGCTTGCATACCAATGTTTCTGTGAATGAAGCGAGGCCTCTCTGCCTCTGCAAGGCAATCCTTTGGGATCGAATGGTCGTATCCAATAAGAAAAGAGCTGGATGAGTCATTCAGGGAAGGTTAGAATAGTGGAAGATTCCATTCCTTTTGCAGGTGCCATTTTTTTTTTAACACAAAGCTTTCAAATATATTACAGCACTCAGCTACCTATACATTTAACATGTATTCTCTTTTTATTTAATATAAATAATTTTAAAAATACTTTGTTGTTTTGATCAATTTTAACACATTTTTATTTCTCCCTCTTCTCATTCACTTTAAATGCAGGTCATAGGAACATACAGCCTTTTTTCTTCATGAATGTACTGTCTGTCAGTAATCTGAGATAAATTATCTTAATTGTCTATACCATTAAGGATGTGCATTTCTGTTTTTTTCTACATGTAAAGATATATATTGCATAACTACATATTTTCCCTCCATGGAAAACCGGGTATACCACAAAAATGTAATATGGACATATTTCTATACTTTGGACATTTATTTTCTCCAGATAAATGCCATGCTTTATTTGATATGTATAAAATTTGTGGGGACCTGAAAAATGTTTCCCACAACATCAAAATAACAGGCTAACACACACACAACCATATTGTATAGCTTTTATAATGTAACAAACTGTGGCACAAACATGTTTCAGCTTAATTTATTTAATTACCCGTAAGTCTTTAGACTTCATTCCTATTCAGGCAGGTCAATACCTTATAACTATTTATTGACATAAAAATATTAATTTCCATTTTACAATTGGAAACCTTAATTTGCATTACTCATATAAATACAATGCTACAAAAAAATACACATAAAGCTAAAAATGCCGCACCATTATCAATAAGCCGCCACGGATACGTAAAAATATGTATTGTGATAATATCTTTGTTCAAAATACTAGCTTTATAGAGGAGTTACTTCCTAAGATAGTGTGTGTTATATATAAGAAGGTATCCCATACAGCATTCAGACCATTTTGAAAATTCTAAATAAGCCCTAAATAAATAACTAAATAAATGTGTTTTTAAGTATATTTACTAATTGGGGGAGAGTTGCACAGGTGTATAATGTAACTACAGAATCAACACTGTATCATAAAACTGACATTATTGTTTGTGGCAGTATGGTTGGCAGGATCACCCATCCATCCATCCATCCATCCAACCATCTCTCAAATGATTATCAATTACAAGGTCATGGGGGGACAATTATCAATTATAAAGTCATGAAGCTTATCTCAGGCCAACGGGATTATTATGACATGGAAATTACGGACTGGTTATATCCCACAAAACAACATGTGCAAGCAAGCAGTTATCAAGAGTAAAGTATACACCTCCCTTGGACACCAAAACCTCATCCTTCTTATGACTTTAGGGCCAAGGCAAACAGAAAGCCACCCTTACTAGGTATAAAAGTACAGTGTATGTTACAACAAATATGAGTGAAAAATCGACCACAACTCCAGACTAGAGAAGGCATTCTGCTTTTTACGCATCAACAGCACCACTGCTGTCAGTCTTACTGACGTTTCTTAGACAAGCAACCTCCTAAGGATGGCATGAAAAGTAACTGCTTTCCATTATTTAATAGCACTATTCTGCAATGACAAATGTTATTTATGTTCCACGGCAGGTGGTGCAATGCACCTGCCATGAAGTTACAGGGAAAGTGTTGACTGGTGCTTCATCAAGGTTATTTAAGCCAGGATATTGATACCTTCAGATAATGTAGTATGAATACAGCTAGAGTTCGCACAAGTATATAATAAAACTATAGAATCAACACAATAACATAGATGCTATTGTTTATGCCATCATATGTGTCGATTCACTACCAGACCACTACCAAGGACCACAAAATCAAGAGCTATTACTCAGAAAATTATGCTGTTTATCACACCATGATTAGTCCTTCTCTGTAGTCGAAGATACTGGCTTACAGTGATAACAGAACTGTAAGTAACAATACTTGAAATGTGTAGATTAATGCAAATACAGGATTTTGAGTTTATTTGTATTCCAAATGTTGTTAATTGCCACTATATAAAAACAACAGCAACACCATGACAGGTTATTTTGTTTCAAGAATTTAAGTAACATAAATAGTTATTTGATATATGTAACTGAAATAGGTAAAAAGGCAGCTCATGTTATAAATATATAAGATATATGGAGTTATAAAATATAATACTCCAATTGTCAGTATTGGCCAGAAATATCCTTATCAGTGTATCACTACTAATATAGGTAATATTTTAGCAATAGAACAGAAAACAGACTAATAAAAACACGCACACACAAATGCTATTAAGTCCGAAATGCAAAAAGATGGCATTTTTGTTTTAAAAAAAGCACTACAAAGCCCAGAGAGTTCATCTACATAATCGTGACTAGTATCTGTCAAACTCTCTCCAGTGATAGCTAATTAAGGCAGCGGGAAGTGCTGAAGACTGGGTGTAGTGTAAGTAGGTGTGGGGAGCATTTCTTTCAGCCAATCACTGAACAAAGGCGACAATTCCTGCAATCTTGCTCGCTCACTACAACGTGACTTGCACGATAATAGATACTTTCAGCATCCATTGACAAGGAAAAGAAGAGGTTCAGGCTAGGGCTGGTAAGTATTAATGGAGTTACTAAAAACAAGCCTTGACCAAAAAACCATGAGTAATTATTGAATTTTCCAGTAGCAACGTTGTAAATATCACACTGCCAATATCCATAAATGTGAGCAGTATGCATATATGGCACAATAAATAATGTGTCATTTTTTAGGTATTTGAAGCACATACTTCTTAGTTTCCAGTTAAATGATTCCCAAATGGGACTTTGGCAGGGCCTAGTATAGCAAATGTTATTATATTTAATATCTATCCACTATACATAATTTTTACAATTGAAATACTTGAAAGGATCCAAAATAGTGAAACATAGTAAAGATAATCATTGCTGTGTACAGGATGCAATGATTAATATGTTTATATCTTAATACTAAATCTGTTACTTGTAGAATTGTTCATTTATTTTTCAATAGCTATGTATACACCCATGCACGTGCACACACACACACGGCATGCAAAATAAATGAATAAATAAGTAACTGACAGGAGAGGCATATTGCTCAGTACCAGGCCCAGCAAAGCAGTTGTAGCTGAATGGTCTGTATCAGGTGTTTATAAAGCAGCCTGTGTAGAGGCCATGACCACATTAAACCTTCAGTCGTAACTCATTTATACGCTCAATATAGCTGTATGATAAGATTGCACTGTACAGTTATACAGGCCTCCCAAGATCATTTATGGTAATTTAAACTCAGGCTTTGTTTTTAGATAATGCTCCATTGCTATCAGATTATCATTAAAGGTTGTGCCAGTAACCATGGGAATCAGTGCTCACTGTCACTGAAAAAACTTATCGGCGCTCAAAATATTCTATTTCTGGTCCATTGTGTCTTTGAAATTTTGTTGAAATTGTGCAATTCATGTAGCAAGTACCTCACAGAATAGCTACAATGCATTGCAAAAAGTATTTGTGAAAAGCAGATATAGATATGGCATGATGATAGATACATGCTAGATGTCCACTAACTGTAATGAGTACACACCTATTTAAAATGCTTCCCTTTTAAAGGTGAATAGATGGCAATGAATTATCAAAATATATATCACATATATGACAATGAAACTGATGTCATTAATGAAAGAATAAATTGATTTTAAATTGGCTGTGGTGCAAGAGCTTTAATTTAATACTGAAATTTCCAAATAACCATTATACCTATATAGACAGTACAAATATATATGAATTTGTAATAGTACATAATTTACCCTACTGTCTATTAAAAATTGTTTACCAAAAAATGTACATATGTATTATAAATCCTGAAAATACTGTGCAGCCAACATTGATCTACTCATGGATGGTTTGTGATTTAAACTGCAATTGGTAGCATCGCAAACAACAAGCCAGTAAGGAAATAATAATAAATCTAATAAAACATTATATATTTGATTGACACTTATCCTGTTTAGGAATCTCAGGAAAACGATTTAATGTTTCAATTCCAAAAGTAGTAAATCTCTAATGACTGGACATAGAAATGAGATAAATCAGGGCAGGAAGATCATTCCCTAAAGGCACCTTTATGGTTACCATAGTTTCAAACACAGCATAGCAACAAGAATGGGGTGAGGGGGCCGGCTTAAGAGATTGACAGTCTAAACCAGGCAAATATCTTTCATGGTTGAAAGACACACTGGAAGCATCCAGATGTAACATGTCATGTCTAGGTATGTGTTTTTACCAGATTTATCAATGTAATACATAGGGAAACTGCCATTTGGTAATGACCTAATAGGCTACTGCTAAAAGGAGATTTGGTCATGCAAAACCTAAAGGAACTTATGAACATTGACTATTAAGTTATATTGCAAAATCATTCATTTATCTGCATTCCTGTGCAAATTTTTGTGATCACTGTAGCCTTGCTTCTATTTGAAAAATGACAATACTGCTTCCTTCATAAAACAAATCACACTCTTGGTAATTTCATAAAACATAACCGCTATAATCCCTCCTGCCCACACAATGCATATGAATATCATGTGTGGAAATAGAAAACTCATTTTGATGTAAATTATAACACAAGAAAAGTTTAGGAAATCAATCAGTTCTTAATTCAAATGTACTTCACATCTTAGTATACATTAGTTCTCAGCTATTAGAGTAATTTGTCTTTATTTTCAAATAAAAGGCATTATGTTCTCATTGTCATCTGTTACAAAATGCTTCACTTATAATGGACTGAAATGGAATAATGGAAAGAAAATATTCGGTTGTTCAATATATGAAACCATAACAGTATTATTGCCAAATAGCAATAATGTTTTATTTTCAAATCACTTCCGAAATGTTCAATTTAAAACAAAAAATACAGTAAATGATTTACTTATCAGTGGATAAATGGGTTAACATTTACACACTTTACACACTATATGTTCATTTTTTTTCATTTGTGAAAAAAATATAAATTTTTCTTGAGATTAAATTAGTTTGTAAAATATTTTTTCAGAGCAACAATGCACTTTGTACAATACACTGAAAAGCATGGGAATTATTTAAACTTTCACAAAGGTTTCGAGAAATAAAAAATAAAGATGCAACGTAGATAATGTGCTATGACCAGTAGATGGCGCACAGTCGTAACAGACGGATGGGTGTCTGAGACAACTATTCTACATCTTATGCTGATTGTCGCATTATATTTCTGAGTAACAGGACTAGAGGAAATGCTCAAATGCATCAAATGCATGTGACTATGTGCAAACAGTGTCATTCCATTGAGTAAACTAGAACTGGACAAATGTGCTCTATCTAAGATCTGTTCTTTGCCATTTGAGATGCTGTTACCTAACCCAGTGTAATTTGTTGGCCAGTGGATTACCCACAGGACTGCTCCAACACTTTGGATCCATCAAAGCATTTAAGTCACCCTGTATAATGTTTTTGAAGCCATGACGATCCCAACCACAGGAGAATTATAACCCAGCATCAACTTCAACCAGCTTCAACAAAAAAGTAAAAAAAAGTAGCCTTACTGTGCAAACACATGACATCACACTATATGTCTCTTCTCACCTCACTTCTGATATCTGCAGTGCAATACACAATACATTTATAAGATATCTACAGTACAATAAAATAAGGCTATTTACAAAACACACCCTTTAAACCTTTAATCCACTTAGGGCAGGTTAGAAAAGGAACCCCATCTCTCATGACAGCCCTCCCGACAGAGTGACACCACTCTTTTCAACATTTAAGGCAGTTGATGTTACTTCGCCTATAACTACCAGGCTATGTCCCAGGCAGAAGCCTGAATGTGAGAACTGTACGGAGTTCTGAAAACCATAGCAGACATTGTAGCACCTTTACAATTATCCAAATGTAATTGGTTCCTAGAAACAGCTCAACCAGCACAAACCCCAATATCCAGAAACTATTTCGATTATTTCTTATGTAGAAAATCGAATGTTCATCCAAGAAACCCAAATCAATCTCCCCAAAATATCCCTAACATTCAGTCAATTTCAGTCACAAAAAAGAACATTTTAAACATAAATTATCAAACGGTTAAAGAGTAGCATGTGTCTTTTTTTGCAGTACCTTTTTAAAGCAATGGACATTTAATAGTCACAAAAAGAAATAAGAAATTAAAACAATATAAAATAGGGGGGGGAAATGTAGCTACTGAAATGGGGTGTCACAGTAATGATTTGTTACTGGGCTACTTACCAAATGAGCAGAGATGAACGGTTTGTGTGAATGAAAGATGTATGACTCAGTTGTCATTGTCAACAGTGGGCATGACTTTCTTTGTCGTCTCCAGTTTCTTGCGACTCTTTGGCAGAGGATGAGGTTATGGGAGAGTGTTCTAGTGGAGGACCTGATGACAAAATGACAGGCACGGGACTGTTAGTGTTGTACTCAAGGACATTTTTTTTGGTGTACCACAGCTGTGCTCAGATGGCTGTCATGGCGAGTTTTTTTTTTCACTTGGATATTCAAACCCTGCAAGCTTTAATACTGGAGTATAAGTGTACTGCACTTGGAGTAAACCACACTCAGAAGTCCAAGTAGCCCTTGATCCAGTGTGACATAAGTAAAGACAACCATGCCAATCATTCATAGGTGCCAGGACGAGAGCAGCCAGCAACAGCCATATATCGCTATTCCTTCTTGGGCTTGAACAGTGATTTTAGCGCTTAAACCGCATGGATTCATAGGGTTCTCCATTGATTATCAACAACTGAATAACAAAAAGGAGAGTTTAAATAGTTCAACTCACATCAGTTCAGTCTCAGTTCTTGGATATATTTTGTCAGCCAGCAATTCAAGTTACTATTATTTACTGTATATACTGTAACTGAATCCACTGCACAATAGATGAGACAATGAGCGGTGCCACTACTCATTATATTAATATTGTTTGTATTTCAGATATAAAATGCTGCATGGCAGCAACTTGCATTAAACGGTTTTTAACTTGCTATGCAGAAGAGAATGTAGAGTTTACTCAACGTTGTATAAACCATGGTAAAGTAAGATACAGTATATTCAACAGACGAGCCCACTCCATCAGATTATGTATGATTCTGCGTGGTATGTTTAAAGCCCTTGCTACCCTTCGTTAAAACACATAATGTCGCAAAACCGGTCGGACCAAAATTTCCTGTTTAATAAAATACATTTAATCTTATAAACTGATTAATTGCATAGCTACCTCAGCTTGCACTGGAACGGCGTCGACATACGTGCTGCCGTTTGAAAATTTGGGTCACATGATCATATTTGTCCAATCAGAGGCGTACAATTCGCATTACTAATTCAAAATTACCTCGATAAACGCTAGGTTATCTACATACTTTTAATTTCTATGTAAATATAACTTTCCGAGAAGGAAAATATAGTGATAGCATCAGATAAATCATCAGATGTCTCACAAACAAATCTGCTGTTCATACCAATACAATGGTGAACATTATGAATACATCGTTAGCTAAATTACTAGCATTATCTTTTCACTATTATCCTAGCAAACATGAATTATATTATTTAATAATATTGCTTATCAAATATAATGTTGTTTGTTTTATAACAATATCGTTTAAATTATAGGCACACATTATAAGCATATGACAGGATTTTGTGGGCATTCGCTAAATAGGATAAAGATTTTTGTTTCTAGGCCTGTGAAATCTATTTCGTAAATGAGTTTTCAAGGACACAGTTCACTTTTTCAGCTAAATATTACTTGCAGAAACAATACTGTTTCTGTAGCTCGTCATCTCACTTCGTTACCGAACGACTGAATACGAATGATTGCTGGCAAAACATCTGAAGATAGGTCGTTTTCTCAAAGTCGTTCTTAAATACTGTATATATATAATAATTCTCGTTTTAAACACATTATCCGGTCACGCGCGCTAGCAACCAAGTGCCAACGTGACACTTGATGTCAGAATATGTGAGGTGTGCGTAATGCAGAGGATCGAATGGGGGCGCTATCCTCGAACGCAGGCTTCCTCATATGGTTGACTTGCATTGTAATTAACCTCACATTGTCATGCCTTGCAATGTAGAAAGTGCTTTATGACGTTATTATTAAGGTTACCAACTGTCACATATCTGGGTGACACGCTTTTAGACTCTCACGCTCATGCAAGATATTTTACGGCAAATCTGTATTATTCCATTATCTAAACTTGAAATTAGCTACATCTAAAGCAGGGGTCTCCAACTCCGGTCCTGGAGAGCTACTATCCAGTAGGTTTTCTATCCTACCTGGCTTCTGATGAG
>JAODKF010000126.1:18309688-18359123 GCA_026779585.1 Mormyrus proboscirostris
AAATACCAGGAGCAGGTGTGGCTCATCAGAAGCCAGGTAGGATAGAAAACCTACTGGATAGTAGCTCTCCAGGACTGTAGTTGGAGACCCCTGATCCAAAGCGTTGGGCCAGTTTGCAAACCCTATAGACTATGTACAAGGTAATAAAATGCTTACATGCATGTAAATGCATGTGCCTGTGTGTGTAAACTTGTCTCGAATTGAAAAACTCAGCTTAGCCAACTGACCAAACTTGGCAATCGATCCTGCATTTATGAATGGTTTTATTATGTTCATGAAAAATCTAAACGTCCTGTTAAATATCATTGGGTTAATCTTGTTTTCCGTAGTATTAAGTACTCTTTTGTCTGTATGTGCAAAGCTAGATCTCTTTCTGAATAAATTCAAGTAAGGTGAATTCAAGTAACAAACTTTAGTAAACTGTAATTTGATTAGACTGTTAAATAAGTAAATCACCGTAATAAAAACAAAACATAGCTGTCCAGTTCACTCTATTATATTACAACTTTTGGCACAAGAGGGTGCCATAATATAAACTGAATATGATGAAAGATTTGAAATGTTATAAAAATGGTACAGGCATGTACCCCAGTGTACCCCAGATTTTCCCTGCTGTCGGGGGTAGGTTCCAAGCCCCTCTGTAGCCCTGAACAGCATAAGCAGGAATAAGATGGGTGAACCCAAATGGTATTATCTTCAAATACATTGAGGTGTATTATTCTTAAATCTATGTGGATAGAATTTCACACATTTCAGTCTATGTGCTTTAAAGACATTCATCCACCATTCATCTTTAGTGTGGAACACTTGCAAGAACTTCGAAACTTCAAACAGAAGAGGGTTACCCACTTCATGGACGACCGTATTTCGGCTACAGACCTAAACAGATTCTATACTAGACTTGATATTCACACTTTCCAGGACCTTATAATTGTCTAGAAAACACTAAAGTGGATGTACTTCTGGTTGTAGCTGAAATTCAACCTTGCACAAACTATGATGTGAGAGTTCCATACAGCCATCATTCTAAGATCCATTCTCATGACACGGGTCTGGGTTTAATTACAGGATATCTGATACAGTGGGATGGAGTGGCGGCTCTGAAGCTAGGGATCTGTGCCAGCAACTAGAATGTTTCTGGCTCAAATCTCGTGAATGCCCAGAGTGATTCTACTGTACTGGGCCGTTGAGCAAAGCCCTTTACCTGCAATTGCTTTGTCCTGGGTATGACGTTAATCTACACCCAGCCCTATAAGGAGGTCCACCAATTTACAGGGAATAACTTGGGGGTTGGTGACAGGATTGGCACTCCAGCCACTCAGAAAAATCTCACACCGGTCCATTCAGACTAGTGTGGTGCTGAGGTATCGTTTGCCGCATGGCTGCACTCAGGTTCTCATCCCTGAGGTGGTTTGTTGTGGGTGTGGCAGCGCACTGTAATCAGGGCATGCTCCTTACCGCTCCTCTTTGATGCCATTGTTGGATGTAATAATATGATGTGGAACAATTGATTATTGTGTTTTTCACCAACATTTCCCAGCAAATGAAAGGCATGCTGAGGCACATGGTGGGGTGGTATCTCACCCCTCACTGCCCCTTCCCCCTACCTTCACACCTCCCTGCGATTTCCCTGCTGAAGACACCACACCTGAGGTCTCTAACTCCACCCCACTTCTCAGACTGAGCATCTCTGCTGAGCAGGTGAGGTAAGAGATGCCGTGTTCTATTTACCAAGTTGGGTGTGACGTTAATTCCAACTCAAAGTTATTCCAGTACAAGTCTGAAAATCAAAAAAAAAAGTTTTTTTCAAAAAAAGTTATCCAGCTAAGCAAGAAATCCTGCTTTTTGAAATATGCCCCAGTTCAAGTCAGGTTCATTCTTAGCAATACCCGTTGATAACATAGCATTATGGTGTATTTGACATATACAAACACCGCAGTAACAAGTCACCAGATACTGGTTGGGCAGTACTGTGCGTACAACCAATTTGATGAGAAACAGTTCCCAAGTGCTAAAACCAGTATAAAGCTACAGCTCTGGTTTCTGTTGATGAAAAAGTTCCATCTGAAAAGTTCCATCTGATTTGGAATCCTGACTAAAGGGGCAGTTCCAGTTGAAACTTCCGACTGGGAACTCGGAAACTCCAACTTCCAAGTTCAAATGGAATACAGCATTAGTGATGAATTAAGTCAGTCTATCCATTTTCCAGTGTCTCTCCAGGGCTTGTCTATGTCAATGGAGTTTGCTGGCTCTCCCCATGTAGCCCCTATGCAGAGGTGGATAGTTCGGGTCCAGAAAGTAAAAATCCAGACCAAGATTTTGTTTCAACCAACCAGCAGAAGTAGAAGTATAAAGAGTCACAGTCACAGAGTACTCAACCGGTTGGTTGAAACAAAATCTTGGACTGGACTTTTACTTTCTGGACCTGAACTATCCACCTCTGCCCCTCTGGGTGCTCTGGTCTCCTTCCACAGTCCAAAGATATACACTTACATGGATAGATGTATGTTACATTTATATCACACCCAAAGTACTTTAACAGAATCAATGAGGAGCCACTTCAACCACCACCGCCGTGTAGCCCCCACCTAGATGATCCGACGGCAGCTATTCTGCACTGGTACGCTCATCACACAGTAGCTAAGGTGGTGAAGGAGCAGGAGAATTCACCAGTTAGATATAGGGGATGATTAAAGGGGGCAAATCTGACAGTGAGCAATTTTAGCCAGGAGATTTGGATTGCACCCCTATACTCTTTCAAAAGATCTCTAAATTGCCCAAAGCAAGTTAGAAAACAAATGGATTAAAGATGGACACTTTATTAAATCACTTTTCACTAAATATTTGTGTTTATCTTTTATACATATCCATATATCCACAACACTCCATACTAGCACAGTATTTGCACATCATTAATAACAATGCAAACATTTTCTGCAGTGAGATTGTGTAGAACTTTTCTTGTTTCCTGTTCCTTGGGCTCCCGTTTCCTGTCCGCAACATTTTCTTTTTTTCTGTCCACCAATTCCGCCTCATTCATCTCATTCATAAGTAGAGGAGCGTCTGTATACACACACACATCTCCTCTATATATAAGGCAAACTCACCTGTCTATTATATATGTAACAAGTCTTTTAAATAGTAGAACTGAGTAACAAGCATTCACATTTGTAACCCTAATTATCAGTACTTGCCCCTCAGTTTTCAATATATGTGCATGCATTCTCTCTCTGCTGATTCCTCACACAATCGCGCATAAGTAAAAATGCAAAATTTCACACTAGTTTAAACAACGTTAATATTTAAAGGTAAGCCTTCATTTCAATGTCATCTTTAGAGCACTCTTTTAAAAGCAAAATGCTGTTTCTAATACAAAAGTCTGATAAAAATATTTCATTATACAAGTGTCAATGGTACACTATCCATTGAAAGATTTCATATATATATATTCAAGTGTTGTTATTGGTAAACAGCATCCCACAATCAATATTAACAAACAGTAGAAACACTGTAAATCTTTTCCCTTAAGGCTACAGAAGATTCAAGGACTATGAATGAACTTTCCTGAATTCAGGAATTTCCCAAACAATGAAATGCATTTCATTGAAATAGTATTCATTAACAGCGCTTTAAAGTTAACCTGAAGTATAAATTTAATGTCATTTATTTCCTTATTACCCCAAATGAGGTGATTTTTAATCTGACCTACTTTTCTTAAACAAATTCATATTAAAATGCAGCAATGTATTTCAGAAAAATGTCCAATACGCAGACAATATCATCACAAATGCACAATATATAAAAATCATGCATTTATAAAGACATTTCCCTTGAATGGACTGATTTCTGTTGCTTCACATTAAGAAGTTAATGATGTCACTTCACTTTTCACTATTGTCTAAAAAAACATTCACATTGTCTGCAAGAATAAATTTCAATTGAACAAAAACAAGTATTTGAATGTGTCTTAGCAATTTATAGTGATATTTCAAAATGTAATTATCACTCTGTATAAACATTATAAATTAAAAATTGTAATTATAAGACAAAATGTAAAACCTACCAATAATACTAAATCATTAACATTTCATTATCAACTGCTATGGTTCTTATTTACCTGAAATGCTAGATGGGACATCAGTAAATGTGCAAGCAGTATGTGCTCACTGTAAATTGCATACACCCTTTCATTTAGTAAAACATTTCCTTACATTTATCAAAATGGACTTTCAGTATGACAGAAGATACAGGAAAGCCTGTGTTAGCAGTACAGCCAGCTAGACACCACAGATTATGGTCTCTTCATCCTTGTTTCAATTAGATCTTTGACCAGCAGAATCATCCAAGTGACCATCAGAATAGGTTCATCTCTGGCTGACACAGGTGGACATGCCATCGCAATGACACGTGCACTTTCAGAGAACACCATCTTCTGAACAGCTTTCCTGAAGAGAAGCAAAACAAACGACATACGGCAAACATTTCACCTTATTTCATTCAAAACTGTTCAACAACTTGGAAAATCACATACATTGTTTGTTTACCAAAATACCATCTTCCTGGTATGAAAAATGTTGGGTTTGGCTATAGTTGATATAGACACAGAGAACTCCAGGTGCTTAAACAATAAAGAACCAAAATCTGTTCTGAAAACAACAGATGGACACAAGGTAATCTGCTTGTATGGTAGACAAAAAAATGAACTGCTTGGCTCTTGCTATTATTTTTTGTTCTTCTGAAATGCTGATGCGTTTTGGATTTTCATTTAAAGGATATAAAATAAATGATGCTAACTAAAGGTTGCTATGAGGAAAATGTTGGACTAAATCTCAGTAAATTTCATCAGTCACGTATGCGTAAACAGAACAGAGCCATGTAAGTGAAGGTCTTTGAGGAGGTCATTCAAAATGTGGCAAATAAGAAAAGAAAAGAAAAGAAAAAAAACTTGAGTAATGCAACCAAGCGTACCCAAGCTTTCTTCCAGTTCTGCAACAGCTTTTCATGGTGGGCCAGCGCACTTTTCCATTGGCTCAAGGCATTAGCTGGAGCACTGTCCTCATCTATTAATAAAACGGAAACAAGAAAAAAACTGACAGACAGTTCTGAAGTTTTGGACTGCTAGGCATGACTGGCCATTATGAAAGTCTTTGCAGAGCTTGGCCTAGATTTGGCACAGAAAACCTAATTTTCATATGATTTGATACAAATAAATGCAGTCAGCCTACCTCTGCTGCTGAGGCTGATGACAGTTTTAGTAGTTTCATTCCCAACATGGGACGCGGCAGTGCACTGGAACTCGGAGTCCTTTTCCAGCACCCCCTGCCTCAGCCAGCTGCTCAGGAAAACTCCCCACTGCGTCACACTGTGCCTGTACTCTTTGACAGGTGCTTCTAGCCTCTGCCCGTTCACCTGCCAGTGAATGTGAAGATCACTCGGACCTGGAGAATAAACAGTGCTTAAAAATAGGATCGATGCTTAATTTCATACATCCTTTGGTGCATATCCAGTGTAGGGTTGCAGTGAGCCTATCCCAGAGAGTCAGGCCATATCAAGGCATTCATGCTCACATACACACACAGACACACAAATATTTAGCATGTCAGACACCAATCCAG
Source organism: Mormyrus proboscirostris (assembly GCA_026779585.1). Lineage (NCBI taxonomy): Eukaryota > Metazoa > Chordata > Actinopteri > Osteoglossiformes > Mormyridae > Mormyrus > Mormyrus proboscirostris. The sequence goes on from JAODKF010000126.1 coordinate 18,315,304, forward strand.
ATTAGTTTGAAGCTGCTGGCTGATCGAAGTAGTCGCTCACAATTTTTTAGTCTGACACTTATATTCTTATACTTTTCATTTTATAGAAACTATACAGAAGAGCTTGTGAATCCTGACTTTAAGCAGCTCTTATTGAAGGTAAGTTATTTCACTGAAGAACCACAGGGTACTGCAGCAAGTCTGCCAGAAGTACCAGTGAGTACTGAAAACAAACTGTACTATTTAAAAAAAAAAAAAAAGATATTCCTTTTGACTTTCCTTTACGTTCCAGTTCATACATATTGCACACAGTACTTCCTGACAAGCTGAATCCAAGCCTTATTCAGTTCATCCAGCAAACAAGGACCTTCTAGTTCTCATGCCCCATCAAAGTATGTAATGTGAGAATTGTGTGAATGTACGGAAGCGCATACACTTAAGCCAATCACCTGATACAGCCAGTCACTACTTCTGTGTCACTACCAACACCTATCATCAGTATTTATTCTCTTTAATGTAGAACAAGAAAAAAAAATTGAACAAGATTTTTATTTTATTTAACTAGCTTGCTAGTCAAAGCGCCGATAAAGTGCATTTAAAATTACATGTATTTTGCTAGTTATGTTATTAAATGAAGAGAAAAAAAATCGTTTTGCAGTGCAAGGAGGCACAAGTTATGGGAATTCACAGTGAAAAGTAAATGTGCAGTTTATCTTACTGCACAGTTGGTTTGTATTTGTTCAAGAAATTCTGGGATACAATTACAGCAAAGAAAATGCAAACAAACAATGTGCAAAGTTGGTCTGGCAAAAATACAACATAGAATTAATCTTTTAAGAGTCTTAAAACACATTGTGTAACAGTGGCTCTGGGAGTGCTTGTGGTCTCTCTCTCTTCTGGTCTGTAAAATGAAACCTTCTGAGATTTACCACCTATAAAAACTAATTTTACTTAGGGGTAATGGCAACAGGCACTTTACTCTAAAGCCTAAGGTTGCAATAGCGGCTTAAATTGCACAAAAGGGAGAGATCCTATGCAAATTCCAAAATATACATACCTTTTTACACAGAGAGCGATTAATTGTTGAATATATATGATAATGCAAGAACATTTGTGTTCACAGAATCCAAATGTGTATTCTAAAATGAATGATTCAATAATGTGGATTTCTTACCTAAAATGGACATAATTAAATTCATATTTTAAGAACAAAACTAAAATGTGTAATCAACAGGCACCTCACCCAAAATTTCTCATTTTAATCAAAACTGGAAAACATGTATTAATTTGTGATTTCACATTTCGAAGCCACATTAGGTTATAAGCATAACATCAATGAAACATCTGTTGAATTTACAAAACGATTGTCTGCTGTATTGGGGATTTAATTACTATGTTCAGCTGTGACCTTCCTGCACGGTTTGTGTTAATCTTCCTCCGGTGCACTGGTATATCTGATGAAGGGGGATGCTCGGTAAATAAACAATATTTAACACAATTGGAATTACAAAATTTATTTGTCCTACTACCAAAACCAATCCAAAAATGTTTAAAGATTTTATATACATTTTGCAAAATATACAGAACAAATATTTACACTGTACATCCACATGCTGTGGTAAGATTTGTAGCAGAGTTAACTTTTTATGGATCAGGCAGGTTGCAGGGAAGAGAGGGTGTGACATGTATAGTAAAACGACACACGCTTACATTGTTTTCATAAAAATATTCCATGCTTTTTCAATTATACTCTCTATGAACCATTAAAATAAAAGTATGGTCTTTTCTTCTGACTTAGTCCGTGTGGAGTTAACTGTTCAGTCTTGTTGCATCCGAACTGGGGAAAAGGATGAAGAAATATGGAGAGCAGAGCACTGCGCACAAGGACAGGCTCATGGTGAGACAGTGAAGACTCCTTAGTGGGAGAGGAGGGTAGGGTGGGGGGAGAGGGGGGGCTGCATGCAAAACACAGCCGGGCAGGGGGTGTTTACAGGCACCACTTACCCAAGGCCAGGCAGAAGAGCAGGAAGGCCTCCTGGGCATGAATCCCAACAGCCTGGTCACTCAGAAGAGGGGGCAGCAGCTGCACCCCCGAGGAGGAGGAGGAGGAGGAGGGGGGGGAAGGAGGGCTCTTGGGAGGTGACAGGGACGAGATGTCAACAGGAGAGGGTGATACAAGTGGTGCTGGGAGCGGAGATGGTGCGGGGCCCAAAACGGGAGAGAAACAGGAAAGTGCACTGAGGACAGAGGTCATGAACTTCAAAAGGATGTGAAAGAGAACGGGAAGCAGCGGTGAGTGGAGGATGAGGGGGCTGAGGAGGCTGCCTTTCTCAAGCAGATGGATCAACCCACACACACACACACACACACACACACACACACACACACACACACACACACACACACACACACACACACACACACACTACACAAAGTGTTACAGGTACAGGGTGATCTAAAATCAGGGGGCGGCAGCCCTGATCCTGGTGTTCCGGTATCCTGCAGGTTTTTCTATCCTACCTGGTCTCCGATGAACCACCTGATCGGGCAGATAGGAACTCATCAGGTACTTCAGGATCAGGGTTGCCTACCCCTGATCTAAAAGGTAAATCATATATACACACACACACTCACATCATTATCGGTCCTTTTTAAAAAAAAAAAAAAAAAACAACGCTCTGGAATGTTAGATCAATATACATTGGAACCTCATGTCGTGGTTAGACAGGTTTGCCCAGTATTTTGGTGAGACCAATCACGTCCAGCATTTTCTAACAGTAACACGCAAAGGTTATAACAACCGCAGAAAGCATTGTACATGGTTAAGCATTGTGATGTTCCCAACTCCAAGCCAGTCATTAATGTGTATATTAAATGTCACTTGGGGGATTTTGAGCATTTAAAATTCCAGATTTCATTTTCACAGGAACAGAAATCGTTTCAGTCACTTGTCTCCAGCATAATATTACATTTCTATGCTCATAATTTCTCTAGACGTCATAAGTCATGCTCTAAATCACCCCAAGGGTATGCAAATGCACTTCAGCGGCTCTGAATTAACAGTTTAGTGAATCAGACAGGAAATAAAAGATCAAGTACATCAGATCCCTGAGAATTACAAAAATAAAATGGAAAAAAAAAAAACAGCAAGCATTCAGCCTACATAAAATTCAGCTTAAAGAACTGGTCATTCTGAGTGCAGACAGCTTGAAGTAATTCCTTCCCCATACTATAAAACACTACAGAACTTCAATAGGGTAAACATCTACCAACTTACCAATTTGGTAAACTATGTTTCCAATTTGGAATAAAAACTGAACTTACTGATAAACAATGTTTGCACCACTGTAAGGAATTTTAAGTGTTTAGCAGACCACTGACATTTAATCAGAAGTGGTGTGAAAACCAATTTAAAAAGTACAGTGAAATATACAGTAAAGTCCTTATCAAGACTCAAAATTATTTTCTGCATGCAGAAATGAATGTAGGTACGTGACTATCTATAGGTGTGTGTGTGTGTGACATATTAGGAACCCATATATTAGGTACATTAAAAATTACAACAATTTTTGAAGGGTAATGCAAGTATGTATCAACATGGAGCATCTGCATCAGCATATTCAATGGGCTGGGATTCACAGACAACATCAAAGGGCTTGTCTACAGATAAGCCCTCATCTGTACACTCTGGCAAGAGTGTGTTCCCATTACTGCAGTCTGGCTCCGTTTCATAGCCCGTGTCCCTGAGAACCTTCTGCCGAGCTCCATTCTGGTGACACTGCTCCGTGGAGTCCAGCTTCTCCATCACATGCTCCATCAAGCCAGCCTCGCAGGCCACATACTCCGGCTGGGACTTCCTCTTCCCCCCCAGCAGAGCGGCTCGCACCTTCAGGCACGGAGCAGGGAGGAACTGCATGTAACAGTTGTAGCTGACAACGATCAGGAAGAGGAGGAAGAAGAGGAGGAAGAGGAAGAGTAGGGCATTGCTGTTGTCATGCAGTAGGTACTCGGCAGAAGGGTCACGTGGTTCCAGGTCATGGGTTGCCAGGTGTGGAGGTCCAGAGCTGGGGAAGAAATGCTTCGGCGAAAACTGAACCGTGCTGCTGGGTGAAGGTGTTAGTGATGTGGCAGGCCGCGGTGACATCATTAAGGTAGTTATGCTGGTTGCAACGGTGGTTAATGCAGGTCCAATAAACTCGCCATTACCTTCAGTAGCTGTAGTAGACTTATGGGCAGCACTGGAGCTAAAAGTTCCGGAATAGGATGCATTCGCGAAAGATTCCAAAGTCAAGACGTAGCCCGCGACCAGGCGGGTGAAATTCCGTCCCCCGCCCCACTCTATGGACCAACACTCATAGAGGCCTTGGTCTTCATAAGCCACGCTGTAGATCAGCAAGCCGCTCTCGCTCACCAAGAAGAACCTGGAGGCGTCGGTTAACATGCTGCCATTGACCTTCCAAACAGCCTGTCCCAGGTTAGAGCGGATGAGGCATGCTAACTCTACAGAGCTTCCTGGCTTTACTGACATGCGGTGGTATTCCTCCTTGGAGAGCATCTTTACTGTGTTCATGAGCACCAGAATGTGAAAGAATTGGAGAATTGGGGGGGGGGAGAGAGAAGGAAGTCCCAGTTAAATCGGCCAGTCATGTAACCTCCATCCCACCTACCACTGTCAAGGCACAGGCAATATGAATACAATCACCAAGTGAAGATCAAGGCTGGCAAAGCTAATTTCATTTAGAAACATTAAAAGTAATACAACCAGTACATAAGTGTAGAGTTACAGGAATAGCAAGCCAAATTAAGATATTTTGCATTTTACAAACACATAAAATCATATTAAAATTACGTGTTGTACGTGTTACGGGTTTGGAAATTCAATGCATAAATGCATTGCATTATTTTTCAGCTTTATTCTCTGTAACCCACAATAAGCAATCAAGTTGTATATTTTTTGCTTTATTTTATTTGCTAGTTTTGTCTTTTTTTCCCATCATCTCAGCAACTCCTATGCTGCGTGATGAAATACTTTTGTTTATTACAGAAATAAGGTTACATAAAACCTCAGAGACAATCAGGATTTTAGATAATGAACTCGTTTGTTTCAGTCTTCAAACTAATTTTAAAAATTAGTTAAAAGTAATGTTACAGTAATGAGTTTGTGACCATGACCCATATTCAATGTATAAATATTTAGTATTATAAACGATTAATCGGTATTAAATCACCGAACACACTGCAGTTATTTATTTATTTTTTTTTAATCCATGGGTAGGCAATGTTATCCATATAGGGCTGTTGGGTATGTGGGTTTTCACTGCAAATCCCTAATTAGATTACTAATTAGAAGACTGATAGGTGTGAGGACCCTTTAGCCAGGGTTCAAACAGATGACCTAAAAATTATCCCAAAAACCTGCACACACACACACACTGACCCTTTGCGAATAAGATTGGCCACCCCAGGATTATAGTGATTCACAGCCCTAATTTAAACATTTTATATTACACCCTGCTAACAAGGACAAATCATTGACCTAGAGCATCTATTGGACGTACAGTATAGGATGGCGTAAGTAGCAGGTACAGATTTGTCAACTCATAAAATCTTATTCCTGTTTTGTTGCTCATGACAAGGCATCTGTTCTAATACCAAGACATTTACGGAGACAAACATCTTCTCATATATTCATGATTTTTCTGCAATCTATTGTATTCTTTTAACTAAAATCATCGACATACCTTTAGGACAATTGTCAGCATCACCATTAAGACTCTGTACCAGGCTCCTGTAAAATATATGTTTTAGTACACAGCAATGTTTATAATAAGTAGGGTTTCATCAGCTTTCCAAAAAGTAGAATATTGTATCAAAGCAAAAGAAATCTTTCATTCCAATTAAAAGAACAAAGTCACTTTACTAAACTGTAAATTGATTGGTCTAACTTTCCATCATATTTTTACTTCAATTAACAAATATACCATTGTGCCATGTTCAGCTCCTGGAATATGTTGACACAAGCCATGGCACCGGTGTCCCATGCACAGTAGGGGTCTCGGGCCAGTATGCAGTCCTCACAAGAGGGATACTTCTCGCAGAAGGCTGTGGGGGTTTGCATTACCCCAGTGTCAGAGCCGGCATACAGGAATCTCTGCAAATAGAATTTGCAATTCAGCGTTTTCTTTGATAAACACATTTCATGCATATAACCCAGGAAAAAAAAGCGAGTAAACGTTTCTCAAAAGACAACTTTTGGTTCCCGTTCTGAGCCAGACTTGGTGTCTCCACAAAAATCCCACATTTCACATTTAGCAATCATCCGACTGTTCAGCAATATATGAATCATACATATTAATGATTCATTCGATACATTTCATTCTTAAAATTCACAGTCTATACCGTCAAAGAACTTATAATTTATATTCCACGATGTTCAGTGGGCCCGAAACTATACATTTTAATTCCCCATCAAAAAGGAAGACAGGCCTTAAAATAGTACAAAAACATTTTTAAAAACCGTACAATATAACATCTTCACTTACCCCCTGAGAAGAAAGCAGCAAAGTCTTTATAGGTTCAGAATTACGGAGAAGCTGTACTTCTTCAACAGTATGCACCTCATTCCCGTAAATTACAGATTTGTACAAGAATCCTTTATCTATGGCAAAACAAAAATGATTGATTTGTAAAAAATGAGCAAAAAGCTAGATGATTAATTAATATTTCTCAACTTTAGCAACTATCAGTCAACCAAGTCCTTATACAGTTTTGGGCACCTGAAATGTCCAACACTGTTCTTGCACAAAACAAAATTTTTTACTTCTAATACAAACTAAAATACTAAAACTTGACAGTAACTCACCAGTTCCAGTGAAGATGACATCATACAGGTTAGTATCTAGGGCCTGCACCCTCTCCACAGCAATCTGGGTGTAGTTCACGTCCTTGGCAATAAGCCTGGGTCCGTTTCCTATCGGAAGTACGGGGTCTTCCAACAGTGGGTGATCCTTGATGAACTGTAATGTTTTATCTGGCAGGTGAAGAGAGCTGTTGATGTTCTGCATTCGATTACCATTGTTGATACACTAAAAAAAAAAAAAAAAAACAAGACAGATTCATGAAATTTCCATATAGAAAACAAATACCACTGAGGAAACAAAATTCTAAGTTGAAAGGAAACCTAAAGCAATTGCTATTAGTCTTTAAACAAATGCTTTATAAAACTTTTACAAACGTTCTTTTCATATACATTCATCCATGTATGACTATTTAAAACCACAAGTAAAATTACAGAAGTATGTAATGAAAAAAATGAAAAGAAACTTCTTATATTTCTGAAACAGCTTAAGTTTCATACATTCCATCAGTCCCCCAACATGTTTTCCCCATCAGGTTTAATTTTTCCCCCACATTACTGTTAAAAATGACTGCCCTTCATAGCAACAGATGTGAGAGAGAATATAAGAATTTAAGAGAGAGAATTGTGATGCTTTTCCACTGGACATACAGGAATCAAACCGTACCCAGGCCGTATCGTGATGAGCGACTAGTTATAGCGCGGCTCCAGCTCGCTTCAGTTTTCCAACGCAGAATGATTGGTAAAAGCGTTGCCGGGTTTCGAGAGCAACCGAAGAGACGCTTATCTACTGTTCGCATAGTGTACGTCGTGATTTACTTTGTGCTAATATTCACTAGCATGTCTGTGAGACTCACCATCCCACCTTAGCATTTGATGCTAACAGAATTGCTTGCATAAATTTGCATTATGAATCCATTGCATTCAGCTGTTCAATAGTACTTTAAGTAGGTGGTCAGAAATTTAAGTTCCGAGTTATTGGGAAATCATGCATCAATACACCGTGATGGGCAATACCACTAATAATGATTAGTATACAGTACAGAATATACAGTGCTCTTTTCCTTCAGGTAATCCATGCACAGAACACCGGTATCTTCTTGCATAATAATCAACCAATCAGATGATGGGTACGACTCAGACAATTTACAATGGAAAACCGTCAGTTCGTGGTACGGTTTGGTTCTTAGTGGCAGTGGGAGTGGAAAAAGTGCCATTACTGTCCTGACAAACAGCCAGGGTTAAAATTTACACTAGAAAGAGCCTTCGTCGTCTTGCTTTTATTTCACTGATCTCACTAACATCATTTGTTAAACATGAGCTGTGTAGCAACCTGGCTATATTAAAACTGACTGAAACTATAATAACTCTTGCTAATGAGTATTCCACCATGCATGAATAAGCAGGTTGTGTGGCTTAGAGCCATATTGACCCTCCTAAAAAGGGTTTTGACCTGATTTTGCCTTATCAATTTGCTAATGAAGCTGGTTTGTGGAGTGCTATTTTACTGCTACTGAATTTGTGTGTGTGTGTGTGTGTGTGTGTGTGTGTGTGTGTAGCATGATTATAGTTAAATATCACAATGCAGGAAACACTTACTGCCCCAGGACGAGGACTTGGAGTGATTCCATTAAATCTCACCCACTTTGTGTGGGACTGCTCCACAGTCACTTTTTGCATGTACTTCCCCTTGGAAAACACATCTTCCACTGTTGACATGTTGTATGCACATACTGCTGACAAACCAACGTTCCCCCTGATTCAGAAGAAATGTTCCATTAGAAGTGGGGGAAGAAAAAAAAATGAATAAAAAAATTTACAAATCAACATCCTTTATCATGTTCTCACATTGACACGACTCACCACTGTGATGTGAAAACACCATAAATTATGCTCTCTTTCCAGTCATCCATCTTCAGAATAAACACGTCATGGACCACGTTGAAAACAAAGTTGAGTTCAGGCATGGAACAGACCAGTTTAGCCTTTAGAAAAGTCGTCCACTTCTTCTGCAATGTTCTCTGCCCTCCAAGATCACCCTGCCATAACAGGCATCGAGTTTGTTTATCATATTTATCATAATAAATGGCCCAACACAGGATAAGCATTAAAGACAATGGAATGATCACTCGTGATTTTTTACAGTGGGATAAATCCAGATAAGTTTCAATAAGCAAAGTGGTAAATACAGGCAGGCAGTACCCAGGTTACGAATAAGTTCCGTTTAAGTCAAGTCTAAGTCAAATTCGTAGGCAAGTCAGAAAAACAGGGTACAAAATAATAAAATTCTCATTAGTAGTAGTAGTATACAATAATAGCAAAAGTAACTACATATGTTACTGTACTATACCCTGAGCTGGCCTACCACTGAAGCCACGGCATGTTTTCACGAGCGTCACAAAGTAGGGCGTGTGCATTCGTTATTATGAACCATTCTATTTAACCCGAGTCTTTAATATAGTAGGCTCTCTTAACCCAGAGACTGCCTTTACATGTGGAGATATACACACTTCTGCTCCATTGTGCAAAGGTAACCAACCAAAGACTTGTGAGCAAGACATACGACCAGTGACACGTTCTGACCTTGCAAACCCGAGCTATCCTTGGAATGAGCAGCTTGCCGAAGAACTCGTACTCCACAGACACCTCAGTGAAGAAGTAGTAGATCTTGTCATCATCACCATCCGGACTGTTCTTTCCCTCCCTAATAACATCTGCGTAAACAAAACTGGGCTCTAGACAGAAAGGCAAAAAAAAAGGGTTAATTCCCATTCCTATCAGTGCACAAAGGTGCAGCAGCGATACAGCCAAGACTAGAAAACACTTTGCGAGGTCTCACACATTGGTATAAATGCAGGCCTTGAGACTTTGCCCGCAAAATCCCCACTTAAAATTTGACACCCCTATCTCATGGCGAGGCCTCATACCATTTAGCCAGGCTGTTGAGTACTCTGTGCGCAGCAGACTTTGAGAATGAGAATATCTGGAAATGATTGGTTCACTTCCCAAAAAGTTGTATGCCGTTCCAGAGTACAGCTCTCCATCTAAAAATAAGACATACAGAACTTAGTTATATTCTAAAGTCTCCTAAACAAAATCCGGCAAGACTGACAGAGAACACAATGGCTTGCCTTGTTTTCTTGTCTCCCCCATCAATTAGTTTTGCCTCAAACATATTTTTATTACAGGCATTAAAACAAGCTGAGCTGGCACAGAGAAGGCAACTTACCAACCATAACCGTAGTAAAACTCTGCTCGGGGTCAAAGGGGCATTTTCCTCTGCCATCCTCTTGTTTCTCTTGCAATTTAAAATCCTTGAGAGACTTTAACAACAGAGAGAGAGGACTGATGAAGGGAAATGTTCAAGAGAAAAAGGAAACGCCATCTAGGATAAGTTCTCGGGGAGGTTACCAGAAAGTCGCAGACAGGCTGAAAAGCATGTGTCCCACAAACGTAAAGGCTGCTGTCATCGAGCATTTGGAGAACGCGAATGTAGTTAAGACAGTCAGTCTGCAAGATATACAAAACACCCTTAATATATCTGTTCATATTTTAACCAACTCTCACACCCACCGTACTGACCATGTAAACTGAAATGACATGCCATTTCAAATACATCAAAAAAATAAATAAATAAAATTTGAAAAAAGGCAACATGGCAGAAGGTCCATGCTAATGAAAGAAAGAATTAAAACACACTGCCGCTTCTCTTCAAATCTGACTGCATTTTTTATAGTTCCTCGGGTTCATGAAATGTTGCGAAAGAGAGGATCATACCTCTTTAGATTTTCCTTTTTGAATACACATAGTCATATGTGAGTCTGGGACCTTCCAGATCACCTGCAATAAAAAAAAAAAACTTATCAGATGTACATAAAATTCTCATACCAAATGTCAATAAAAATCAAAATAAAAGTTCTTGATTGACTATCAGTATTACCATATGCATATTTTTTTAAAATTTATACACACAAAACTTGAAAGGTATAAATCGGCAGTGTGATGTAGCACTGGGGATGACTAAAACAAAAAGTACTGCTTGACAAAATATGAGAATAACCGTACCTTATTTTTCTTGACGGACACATTTCTCATGCTCAGTTCGAATACGGCCTCCCGCGCCCCCACATAAAGCACTGCTTCATCTTCATTCAACAAAAGGGTGGAATAGTTAAAAATCCCCGGTTCCGAGAATTCTATTAAATCAAGTTCTGTCGAAAAGAGAGAGAGAAAAAAATTCTTATGAAAACTTTGATTTAACTTTAATTTTAACAGCATATTTTCACTTTGTACAAAAATAACCTCCCCCCCCCCACCCAAAAATACACAAGGAAACCAAACAAATAAATAAGGAGCAGTCCTGTACTCGGACAGCGAAATGAAGACGGGTGAAAAGCGCCTCTATTACACATGTGCTTCTGGTTGCCAGGCAGCAGCCATCTATTCAGCCTGCGATTGTCCCAGTCATTATGCCCTTTTCAAATCGCAATGATTTACTGCAAACCTGCTGAAGGTTTTCATCTGAACGAACGGTAAGCAGCAGTCACTGAGATTACCTGCTAAAAGCCAGAGCTACGAGCGTGCGCGTGTAACCTGCGGACAGTAAAACGCATCACGCAGACTGAAGCTGTTCGTAAACTGTAGGATATTTACTGGTGGTTTCGTTCTTAGTCGCATTCTGCTTCACAGTTATCTTAGAAATCCACTATCCATTTTCCACTCTACAGTCAGCGGATATAACCTCATAATCAAAACATAAATCATAAATTCGTTCCAAAAACTTTTAGTTGTTGGCGGGATCTGCTTCTTGATTTCTTGTGTGGTTCTGTGTGTAAAGACAAGGACTAACAGCTAGCGCTGCTATAACATTTAACAAAGTGTGCGAAAACCTTTTTGGCTGGTTTAAGAAAAACAACATTTTGGTCAACCAAGAAGCATGTCATTAACTGTATCCCATTTAATGAGCTGTATCACATGACTGCTGAACCCGGCATACAAGCACATTGCAGAAAATAAATCAAACCGTCATTCTATTTTCCTTCTGTACCGATCTTTCATTATAGATATTTCCGACAGGAAAAACAAGAGCATTCTCTTTTTACCTTGATGTTTCCATGACATCCTGGGAACACTGGAGGGTCCGTGCGTCGACACCTCCAGCAGTAACCCCAAGAACACCCCAAGGACCCCAAATGCCATATTGGACTCTTGGATCTTAGGCACTGTGAGGTTTCCTCTGGAAAAAGAACATAAACACACTGATATAGAGTAACGGAGAGGAGCGGTGAACGTGACAGAGGGAAAATATTTCCCTCCTATACTGGAGACAGCAACAGAAAGAGCAGATTTTGCAGAAGCGTGAAGGGAACCAAATCAGCTGATTCCGTCTTGCAGAAGCCCAACCAGAAATCTAGCAGAAATGCTGCTCAAAACTACCTACTAAACAATTATGGAAAGCTATTCTTTACTTAAATGTACACTTTCGGAGAACATAAAAGAAATTAAATCTGCAAGAAAACATGCAGTTTATTAAGGCCAAGAAGGTTCAAACCTTAGTCCTACAGGGTGCAACATATTTTAATATTTGGTAGATTTTATACAAACTGTGTGCTATACCCATGACACCATTATAACCATCCCCATGTGAAGCGAATAATGAGTCTCTCGTAAAAATGGTCAAAGTCTATAATAGATTAGGATTAGATAAGGTAACATTTGGTCCTCATAGTCAACAAACTGACTGCTGAAGAAATGAGCTATTGAGGTATTGATCTGAGTCTCTGGCAAAGGCCAAATCACTATGGCCAGATAACTGGGTCAGAGCATCTCCGAAACAACAAGGTTTGTGGGGTGCTCAGTGCTCACGGTCAGCCCTGGGGAGTAAGCCTACCTACTGAGAGAGGTCGGAGGAGGGAAAAAGCACAAACTGCTGACAAGTGTTGGGCAGCCAAGACTCGACAACGTGGGACGTGAATGAAGTCTATCCAATGTGGTGCAAATGAATAGCAAACCGATAGAAGGCCACAAATGGCAAATTTCGATGGTGGTCACGGGAGTGATGCGTCATGACATGCAAGGCTTCGAGGGCTTCAGAGCATGAGCACCCCACAAGCCTTGCCGTGTCGGAGAAGCTCTAACCCATAGCGATTTAGCCCTTACAAAAGCCAGTCTTCTCTTTATCCCTGCCATTTCCTCTGTATTCGGCATGTTGACGAGTACTGAATGTTGTAAATTTCAAGTTCACAGAAAACAGACCGGAAAAAGCCCACGGATTTTAAACCTTGTTCATTCTATGTGGCACAAATTAAATACTTATGGAATTTTAAGTTTAATAAACAGAACTTGTGTATCACCTTTGACCCCCCACAGAGATATTCCATCATATTGATTCTTTTCACTTTATGGCCCACAGCATGAGTGTTGCCAGCAGAGATAAGAACAAAAGCTTGTGATATGACGGATGGTTTTATAAGACTTCCATTTCCTTTGTGAAAATCTTCATTCATGCATGTGTGCCATTTTAATGCTAATGTACTTTTTAGCAAATAACTGGCACACTGCCAAGGTAGTACATTTCAAGTAGGTACTGTATGACAAGAAAACATGTATATAGACTTGAGTAGAAAAATGAAAGCTCAATACTTAACACTGGCCTGGTGATCTGGTAAGAGTACTGGGCCAGCTGATTACCTTCACAAAATGGTCCACTTATACCAGGGATTTTAAACCACCCCCCCCCCCCAAAATCGGACACAGTCAATGGAATTGTCTTGCACTGGCTTGCAATGCCGCCTCCAATTGTGATGGTGTGAGAATAGCCATTCACCATACTGGAAAAGCAGAAGCAAGAGAACTTTGCAACATTCTCCACTTGGTAATGAGACTTGTGTTTCTTGGCTTGTTGCTTTCAGCCATATTTCAAATGGTCAAACATAATGCAGAAGAAACACTTTTTGTCTTATATAAATGCATTGCATTTATATACTAAAAATTCAAACTACTGGAAATACCACACACCAGTGGAAACTGGCCCATAGGGGGCCCAGATTTTTTATTTTTTTTTAATCAATGTCAGGTTTTACTTAATAGTGTGCGCTTACATGCAATCAATTATTTAAACGACATTTCCACCAACTGACTCTCATTCAACAGTGAATTTCCACCAACAGATTTCCACTAATCATTTCTATTCTTGGGCGGTCAAAGCGCCCCAGAAGTGCAGCGAAATAGCCAATAGTGTATGTTTGCTAGGCGAAAATAATACAGATTTGACCTATCAGCGTCGCCGAATTAAATGGTTTTGGGACGCTGGAAATTCCGCCCCGATACAGAAAATGAGGGAAAGTTTTGGATTGCTCTCAGGTCGGTCAGTCAGTCAGAGATGATGGCGAGAGTCGAGGGGCAGCATTATTGAATTACCCTTTTGTGAGAAGGACGATGATGGAAAAAAAATCCACGTTAAGGAGCTGGGGCCCAGCAAGCCCGAGATAAATATCACCCACATTCTCTCTCTCTCTCTCCCCCCCTCTCACATACAGACACACACACTGTTGATTTGTATAGATTCAGCTGAAATCATATCCTTAATCAAGAAATTGAGTATTGTATTGGATACCATTCCTTTCCAAAGCATAAATGGAGCCTAATATAGATGTAAATTGTTAATTCACTTTATCTGTGAAAGTGCTGATTTTGAGAAGGAAATTAAATTATGATTGTGAAATGGTCGTCTTTTTCTGACTGTTCATTCGGATGCTCATACTGGACTAGGAAGGGAAATATACTGGTACATCAGCCCCACCAAGAAATTTTTTTTCGCCAGCCGCCACTGCTACACACAATGTTAGTGTGTGTGTGTGTGTGTGTGTGTGTGTGTGTGTGTGTGTGTGTGTGTACACACAATTTCAATTGGAAATGCATGTTTGATTTAAACTGTGACGACAGACATCCATATTCCATATGATGTGCCATCATTAGTTAGGAAAGCATTTTTAGCAGGTAACTGCTAAGGTTCTATGTAAATATTCAAAAAGCAACCTGCTAATAAAGCAGCAATCTGCCTCGTTAGCGCAGCACGGTTACCTTTTCGTCATGCGTAGAGAGACGAAAAGCCATTTCTGTTCCCATAATGCATGCCCTTCCCATTCACAAATGCCTCTGGCAAGACCTGCGGATCGGTAGAACAAACTCCACAAAAGGGAATTATAAGATTTAGCACTTTCCCAAGCAATGCATGTCACAGGTCTTACAAAGAGCATGTGATAAGTAATAAGCCTTACATACAGGAAATACAGGAGGCCGATTACCTCCCGTTACCAAGCTCAATGGCTCGCTGCCTCCCTCTTCTGCTCCATTTAGGGCAAACAGTCGCTGCCCAATTGCCCCCTTTCAGGTGCTAATTTACATGCCAGGCTGGATTAGGAGAAGTCCAGAACTTTAAGGATTAATCAAGTGTCCGCTCCCAAAACTCAAGCTCATTATCATCAAGTGCCTGATGACTTAATACCTCAATATCATCTATTTTTTAAAAGTCATATTCATCGATTAGTATTAAATCACTCGCATCTGCCAGCATATCCCTGCATGGTTTTACCATATCAACAAATGTCTCTGCCATGACATTCGTGTGTGTGTGTTTGTGTGTGTGTGTGTGTGTGTGTGTGTGTGTGTGTGTGAGTGTGAGTGAGTGTGTGCGTACACATTACCACACCCATTTATCTTTCCTCAGTCCCAGATTTTTATTTCCCGGTAGGTACTCAGGCCATGTGCCAACTTCCCAGCCTGAGTGAGTGTGCAGGATCAAAGTGCTTCATTACTAATGGGAGGGGCTGTCAGAGCACATGCTGGGTGACCATGTGTCGGCTTCAGAATTCAGCGCCTAGAGATGCCTCTGACTTGCTTTGACTGGTCCCAATAACCTCAACTCGCTGGCTGAACCTCAGTAGTGGCTCTCGCTCTATGTCCTTACATCATGCTCATCAAGGACACATGACAATTAACCCCCATCTTCCCCGCCCTAATGTTAATTACTAACAAATAATTTCTGCGTATTCCTGTCTAATAATTAGGGTCAGGGAAGCTTCAAGGAATTTTGCTGAACTTTCACAGAAATGTTTATTACCACTCACTATAATGCAATGGCAACACAGTAGCTGTGCGTTTAGTCATTTGATTTAGTTTCTCTTCATTAAAGTGAAGAAGAAAATAAAAAAAAAAAACAATATGGCAGAAAATCAGAATAAGGACGAACAGTATCCCTATATTAGACAATCATTTGAGCCCTACTCATCATTCAGGACGAGTCATATACCACATAATGAAAAAGTTCCTCAGCCAATCAGAAGGCTCTGTGGCGGAGCCAATCTATAAAGCAGACATGGGAAGCACCAAGCAAAGCCAAGAGTAAGAAAATAACACAAAATGGGTAGTCTTAGACATAATTACTGCATGTTCTGCATATAGATGCTGAGCTTGCATATGAACTTAAAGTGCCCACACTAAAGAAGGGTCAGCAGTAGTACAAGGATATAATTAACCAAGAATCAAAAAAGCCACACAGCCCTTGCAGGTCAAAAGATGTAGGGAAAAGCATAGACTGTAAACAGTTTTAGTACATGAATGACTCCCTCAGCAACATCTGTAATGCAAATGCTGGGCTATAAACTCAAATGCTGAGATTGAAAAAGATTGCAAAATACACATTTAGACACTGAAGAAACTTCAATATAACAAATGAAACTAAACCAAACTAAGGAGAAAAGACACTCAAGGTTTTCAATAAGTCTTTCTACTGCCAATGTTTCTAGGGAAAATGAATAATAATTTTCCACCAGAAAATTATTAAAAGTTTGCTCACCAGAAAAAAACCAAACAGGAAGTAAAACGTCTTGAGTGACACCCAATCTATAATGCAAAAATCAAAGAAGGAATCTCTGATCTATTTCAGGAGACATAAAAGAGCAAAGGCAAATTTAGGGCCTTATGGTGCAGTTGCTGGTGATATCCCGAGACAGGTGTCTGGATGACCAGTGTATACAGACATTCACAGCAGAGTATCTAGTTTAACCTTGGTGAGCTGGATCATTTACAACCACCTGCTATAATCCCACTGCAACCCCACAAACTCCAGATGCACACATGCAGGAAAATAATAATTATGGGATTGTTGATGTAACGTTGTATGATGTTTTCCCCATTTAGAAGTACTTTCCCCAAAGAATTCATAAGAACTAAAGTGAGTTAAGACGTTCATGGCCACAATCCCACATTCTAGCAGCTTATCACTGGGCCAGAGAGGTCCAGAAGGTCCAGAAGTCTGCTTCTTTCTGCAAGCTCTCTTTAGACATGGCAGCAATTTCATGGTCTCATTTAGTCTACAAAAAAGTCTTTTTGAAAATGGACACCATTTACCAACACTCGAACACTTCCCATTCTTCATTTGTTAAACTGATTTAATGTCAGATACACACATTCTACTTCTATTGAAAATAGGGAATCATGCCAAATTACGAAAAAAAAAAATGCATGATGCTTATATTTACATATCTTTAAGTATCTGTAAAATATTTATACCCCGGAAAATGTGCAGATACTATACTTGTACATTACAATACTTGCCTCTTTACAGTACAAATTTATTTCAACCATCCTTAAAAATGTTGACTTTTGGTTGATGATATCGCTGCTATTTCCCCAGAAATGTTGTTCATTAAAATTGAATGAATTAAAATCAACATTTATTCCCTTAACCCACTTTTATTTTTAAATCAATGACTACGTGAATAAGTCTTCATTCTTCAGACCAATCTATTTTTCTGAAGACCTATCATATTTACTTACAGAAGCATAGTCACTTTAGGTTGTAATTCACTGGTTTATGATGGTTTACCTATAATTTAGCATAGTAAAAATAAGAGGTTTGAACCCTCAAAAGTCTTGCTGTTCAGTCATATAGCCAGGTAGTAAATTTTCCAGTCTGAACCCCCTTCGAAATTTGGCAAAAGCTCCTAGGGGGACTGACTGGTAGGATTGCAGAACCACCAAAATTTATTTATGGCTATGGGCCATGGGTTTAGGAGTAGGTGAGACTGATTGATAAGCTATCGAAAGAGCCGCACAAAGACGTGCCAGTGTCTCACAGATCACGGCTGGGGAAGGTGTAGATTGGTGTCCATTTGCCTTTATCAGGTCATGCTCTGTCATTATGCAAAACAAACCTTATATACTCCACAGTCAGGGTGCATCTCTGATCATGACGTGCTGTCATGCTATCGTCCCAGATATCATGGACTTGAAAAGTACCGTTTATACAAAAACCGGAGTGTCACGCGCAGAGCTTTTCCTCAGCCGTTCCACAGGCCTGCCAGCTGGCTCGGCAAAAACGCAGCTGCAGGGTCACTAGACTCAGAGCAAAATGTGTAAAGTTACATTTACACACTCATAACTCCAGAAGTGCTCTGTCTTTTTCTTTTCAGTACGAGTCACAGTAACATATAAGCACAGAGCAATTTTGGGCTCTGCATACAGACAGATATGCATCCCACATAACAGTTTCCAACGCTTAACAATCACACAAATCAGGACAGAAAAGTATCACATAACTCGTTACTGGAGTAGGACATTGATGCTTAGGTTACATGAAATTGATAAATCAAACTTTACTTTTCAGTCACACTGTATCGAAAACCTTTACTACTTCAATTAGGGAAGTTAAATAAATTCTTCAGATATACTGTAATGACCCAAGTATAAGACAATTTGCATCATTTCTACTTTATATTCAGATTTTTAGTGATCAGCAATAAAAAGGCAAAATTTCAAATGAAATCAGTTAAATATGGTCACATACATAGAGAAATTATGAAATTTCTTTTATAAAAATCCAAAGCATCTGGATGTAACTTATCATAATGTAAGAGACAGAAGCCTTAGGCTGCCATACTGCCTCCTGTCAACTTGGAGGATTAAGCAAAGTTAAAAGGGGTTACTGTAATAAAATTCTCAAATACACAGCATCGATTTCTAATTATTAGTTTATATGCAAAGGTTTGTGGCAGACAATGGTTCATTTTGTGTTGTTTAAATGCCCGATTGCTAGATAGCAGCGTTGTAATCTCTCTGTAAAATGAAAATGAATGAACCAAGATGGCGGCGTGCACAGGCACAACTGCCAGGAACTCTCCAGTGCCACTTTTGTTGTGCAATATCCCTTTAACAATAGTTTCTTGCCTTCTCGTTCCAGCATTTTATTCTTTATTTTAGGTCTCTGTGCGTGCGTGTGTGTTCTTTCTTTACCTGTACTCGTTTTACAGTTTCAGCCTTAACTTGGCATCTATAGGCTTGTTCCAATCTTATTGTACTCATACAGTTACAAAAGGTAAACTTTTTAACTCAGATTTTCTGCATATGGTGGTGTGTTCTTTATACTGACAGTTTTCCTAAAATCAAATTTAAAAAATTGCAATATATCATTTTGCTTAATGTATCACAATATAGTGAATCGTAACCCCTGTTTCATGAGACATATTGCATTGCCAGATTCTTGCCAACACACAGCCCTAGTTATGAGGTGATCAAATAATAGCAGAAGATGCTTACTTGGGGTAGGGGCATTGCAGGAAGGTGATAATATATAATATAAAATATAATACACATTTATGTCAAGCATTCTGATGTTCATAAAATGTTATATGGGTATAACACTGATTTGGGGGGAGGTTGAAAAAAATGATTATAAAATGATTTATTAAATAAAACATTACAAAATGTTGCTATGATACAATATTCAAATCAGTCAATAACGTGTTGCGTATTTGAATTGTGAAAGTCCAAAAAGCAGTTTTCTATTGGATGAAAAGCCTTAAAGCAAGCAAAATAAAGAAAGACTGATCAAAAATCCAGAAAAATGATTTTAAAAAAATAACAAAATTAAGAAATAAAAGCCCAAATGAGAAATTAAGCGGCAAAGAATAGGGTTTAAGCATGCAGCTTTCAAAGAACGGCATGCGTGCATGCAACGGGCCAAACTGTTATTCTGACCTGTTGCTCCTCCACGAAGCCCAAATAGATGGGATACTCTTCTTTCAGGGAGAGCTACAAAATTGTCAGGCTACAGGAAACACAAAATTAGAAATACGTTATTGCTGCATTTCTCTGAGAAGAACCAATGGTAGACTGAGGTTTAGCAGTACAATCACACAACATACTTTGTTTTCAAGAGTGACCTGTATCCGGTCATTAATTATTTAATTGCTAAACTTAGCAGAACTAGTACAATGCCAAATGACAGTTGTCTGTTCTTACAACACAAGAGGCACAAATGAAGGATAAAACAGTGGAAACATCAAGAACAACATGGAGATGTAGTTGTAACTAATATTATTGAATGGAAAGAAGATCCAAGAGGCTTTTTGTTTCACAGATGAACATTACAAGATATGGATTAAATCATTAGGCAGAGTGAGTGCAAAAGGGCCTTAAACTCATGCAGATCCCATCGTGGAATCTATAGGTCCTATTTTCCACCTGCGCAAAGTAGTTTTGCTAGTTTCATACCAGCGCATTGCTCATTTTCACACCATGAGCACAAGTCGTCAAAATAGTAAATTACTTTTTGCTGTGTTTTTAAAATGAGGCCGGGTCCATGCTGCATTGCACGTAACCCAGGCAGAGACTCGAACCCGGGTCTCAGAGATATGAGGCAACAGTGCTAACCACTGCACCACCATGTCGCCCCTGGAATAAACATCAACAGATCTAATTTTCTGACGCATAAATATGGAGATGCTAGACGAAAAAAAAAATTATTCATTGATGCATAAAACTATAATTGAGCATTTGCTATATTGATATTTTCCTCGATCACGATAATTAGCGTTTCATTACCCAGCCCTACAACAAGGTAATGAGGCAATTCACTTTGGACTGACAACACATGGCTAAGATGACCCCAGACCCTACTGCAGCCTAAGATGACCCCAGACCCTACTGCAGCCTAAGATGACCCCAGACCCTACCACAGCCCATCCAAAGACCTAATGCTTGTTTAGTTTCCTGCTTCTTTGTGCACAGCTTTACTAAAGGCCTGATGTCCTTCTTCCCATCCCCTTAAGTGGTTCTGTTGTCCCCCTGGTGCCGGGGGTGTTTAAGGTCTATAAAAGTCCTGCTTTCTATCGCATATAAAAATGGCAGCAGCCCACCTTCCAGCACCAGCCGGAAAGATAACACTGCCACATGCATACAAATGTAAGCATAATGCTTAAAATGCAAGGAGTGCAACTTCCCTTGTATCACAGCTCTAACTAGAAGAGTAAGTGGGGTGGGGGGGGGTCATACCATACAATCTGCTTCTTAAGTAATCCTTACCGGTACAAAGTCACCGAAGTGTGTTTCGGTCACAGCTATAGAGGCCAAAATGGGTCAACATAAATGGGAAAATAACATTGTTGCTTATTTCCCATTTTGCATTATAATCATTTTAAATCAAAGGCTCCTGTGACCAGTCTTTGACTTCTGTGCTCTTCGTTTGTGTCTGACAGAGTAGCAGTTCGAAGGGGTCCCCGGACAATGGAGTAACATATATCTTCTGGTAGAACTCAGAAAACGCCCTCACTTTTGCTGGCTTTTACAGGACTGTTTTTCCATGCACCCACAATTGTATTGAATTTCACTGAAATGTGAAACATCTTAATCTGGTTTTCATTTAAAAAAAAAAATGAATAAGCTACAAGCCACGGTTGGGTCCCCTTCATCTCTTCTTGGAATGAAATGGCGAATAATGAGAGGCAGGAAAGGACATCACACTCTTAGAAACTCGGTGACAAACGGCCAGCCTTCTTTTCACAACACTTTCTTTTTGCCTATGTGCTTCCCCACGCAAAATTAAACTCCTTCAAAAGGATGAATGCATTTCATTCAAAAGGAGACAAGAGACTATGCCCAACACTTCACTGAACAATCGAGATTCGCACAAAGTTCTCGCAAACGAAAATTACTTAGGAAATCATAAAATTTTTTAATGCCACTTACCAGATGTTTTTTGTTTACGTTTCTAACTATGAGCCTTAAAAAGAACTTCAAATGTGCTACATCTACTGCTTACCAGAAACAGTAAATAATTAGAAAATAAAATATACATGCATGCTCAGAGAGCAGAACCGAGCACAGAAGTTCAAGAACATTGGAACTTTTTTGAAACATAACCAACAAAATAACCCAATTCATCAATTTGGTTACAAAAGCCTGAACTGAGACTTTAAATAATGAATAAAAACAGCAACATCAATTACGATTGTACATGAAAGCAAAAGTGAACACAGCCTACATTCAAGTGACACATGACTATGAAATACCATTTACCAATTAACGAAACTGAAACAGACACAAGTCACATAAAATATCAAACAATCTAACCACTAAAATATTTAGCCTGAAAGGCTTTATAAGCAATACTTTAGGATACATTGGTTTTCTGGTCTTCTTAAGCAGTCCATTAAATAAATGCTACTTTTCCAATAAACAGAAAGGCATTTCATATGCAACTTATAAATTATTTACCAGGTATAATTTGAAAAATGACTGCACAAATGTTCAAAGGTCGACATCTCCTGAAGGAAAAGTAATGTAGGCATATTAAAGTCGCAAATACCACTCCCATTTTCAAAGAATTTGATGAAATAAAGTTTAAAATAAACAAACATAAACAGTTTTTCCCATTTTATTTCCAGTTGTGTTATGTTATTTTGTTTCCAGGATATTCTGTTATGTACTGTGTAGTTTTAAAACTTGGTGACAAGCTTAGTACAAGCAATATGTGTACAATCTTGCTCAATCTTGGCTTGTTTGCGCACATTTACATTGATATACAGTATGTAGCCTACAAGAATTTTCCCCTGGGATCAAAATTCTCATCTTAAAAGGCACCAAATACCAATTTTATTCCAAATAAACTTAATACACACTTAATGTACAAGTGCTGAAGTGAATGGTGACTCTTTACAAACCAGGAAATGAATAAACCATACCATTACCTACACACCCAATTAAATGCGCAAATACCACAGTACTAAACCTATTTAAAATTCCATCTTAAATAAATAAATAAACAAATAAATAAATAAATAAATAAATAAAAATTGTACTGGAGCCCCTGAGTGTGAACGTCCGGAGCACGACTGAGCTGCAGTTAAAAGAGATCACTGTGGAACAATGTGTGTCAGCTCCCGGTGACACACTTGAAACTTATGCTTCAGAGTTCTTCTCCCAACATGGGGCAATAGGCTTGGTGGATGGGGAAATGCCACTCATGCAGAGTCCTGTGATTCTCTCGGGGAAGACAGCGACGCTCCACATTCTGCTGCTGACTATCACGGCTCTCATCTATAAACATCCCGCTGCTGTGACAGGGCTTGGCGGGGGGGGGGAGCTCCGTGGGGGCGGGGGAAGCGACGACAGCTTTGTCAAGCACTAAATGCAAACACTTGCAACATCCCACAGCTGATCTTTAGTCGTGGAGGGCTTTCCGTTTAAAATATTCTTTTCACGGAGGTTAAGAAATGCTTCACTTCATTGTTGGCTTGTATTAAATGTCTGTTACTCACCCCATTTCACAGGCAATTTTGTATGTTGTACATTGTCCACAAAAAGCGCATCAGGCTTGTAAACTTGCATACCATCTATGTTTAGCTCATATCTGCAACTTACAATGTAAATACTGGCTAATTAAACAATCCGTTATGCTATTTTTCTTTTTCCCACAAATGGGAAATAAGGGGTGGGTGAGATTCCAGTGTATTCATGACACAAAATGTGACAAATGAAAGCTGTCTTTGCAACACGGAGAAAAGGATTACAACAGCTTGAACTGCAAGAAAGGCAATCCCTGCGTTCCAAAGGGCCATTTCTACAATCAGAACCAACGGCATTCTTAAACTGTGAGAATCTTTAATGACGTTTCTTTGCCAGGGTAGTCCTTTTCACAGTGCCACCCTAATGACCAAATTCCAGCCTTTATCATGTCTAATTAGAAAGGTTTAATAACTGACTGGCTGAGCAGGATGCAGACCATTGCATCAATGTAGGAATGACCCAGGCTTTATCAATACATGTACCAAAAAAATATATATCTAGTATACCATTGAGTAAAGAAAGATGATTTGGGAAATGTTCTTGTGAGGTATTCTTGAATATAAATATATTTATAAATATCTCACACACACACACACACACACACACAGCAGAGAGTAGAATAAACAGATTGGCGATATCAAATTGATTGGAGATGACACGTGTAGCACAAACCACATGAATCTTAAGCAGCACTGCGCTGAGGGCCGCATTGTTTTGTCAGCGACAGGATTGGTTTCTCCAGTTTTCTTCACTTCCGTTTGGCAGGACATTTATCATTCTTCCAGGCAAACAATTGTGCTGCAACACTGACCAGCACTGACTGAACAATGCACAACTAAAGCAGGGCCTCCGTCACCTCTTTCATGGTCGCTAGCATACTTCTGCTCCTCAGGGCAGCCCGTCAAAATACTCGTAACTTATTTAACATGGATCCGTGGAGAAAATTTGTTTCTGTTTTGTTTGCCCTTGAAGCATGTAAAAATTTAGTTGGATATATAACGACAGGAATAGGCATCAATGAGCAAAAATACATCTTAACAGTTAATTGTGCTTAATGAAACTGACGTGAAGGTAAAATGTTCAAATTATCTTGTGAAGCACTTTCTCTAGGCTGTCCTTAAATCCTCAAAAGATGCAAGTAAAGTTCTCAGAGAATATGGGCTTTACCACAAACGCAGAACCATGACTAATCAATGGTATTCTGATATTTTAGACCAGTGTCTCCAAATTTGGTCCTCGGGGAACCACAGTGGGTCCATGTTTTTGCTCCCTCCAAGCTCCCAGCGGGACAGTCCACATTTTTGTTCCCATCCGGCTCAATAGCATGGACTGTCTGTGGGTCCCCGAGGACCAGACTGGGAAACACTGCTTAAGACAAGCGCCATTGCAATCAGCGATCACCGTTTCTTTTATTTTTTTTGCATATTCCTGGTAACAGGTGCAGCTCAGTGAGCCGCTGGCAAGATGGTGCAGACGGGGGCTTATCACAGCCAGTCACTGAGAAATGCATCACTGGCCGTGCAACATATAATCAAGTTTCATTCCAATACCCCAGACACAAACACTGAACTACGAATGCAGACTAACAAAAGCACTCTAATGATATGCCAAGTTTAAGCCTAGCTGCCGGTATTCTTAACAGACGAGCTTACGTTGTCACTTGGGCTAAATATCTTCTGCGATTATTTTTTTTGTTCGCCGTTTACTGTGCGAACACCAGCTCCCCGAGCTAGGCTAAAAGCTGGTGGCGAGGGTTCACTCTCTCCAAACAATGGCCCCGACGGCAAAACAAAAGGCAGCCAGAAACGGCTACAAACATACCGGAGAAAATGAGGATGCAAATGAGGCCTGATGCAAATCGCATTTCTCACAGAGACACTTTGTGCGGCCTTGATTTCTTAGTGTCAGCAGAGCTTTAACAGTGGAGCATGAGGGGACAAACATGAAGAACCAATTTACTCAAGGTCACCTGGCAATAAAAACACAAAACAAACGTGGGTTCAGAACAAGCACAAATATAAACTTACTTGTCCGTCATGGTGTAAGAAAAAAAAATAAAAAAATCCTCCTTGGTCAGATAACGTCACAGAACGGAATACGCCCCAGGATGAAGTACACCTATATCTGTGGGAGGGGTGGTGGGGGGGGGGGGGTAGAAAGAGAATTAGCTGGGATAGATTGTGGTGGATATATTAAAAAAAATAAATCATTCACTGACATCAGCTTCATTGTATCTATTTCTGCGTGTAAAAGCTGCTTTTAATTCCTAAACCCAGGTTTTAGTTTCAGCACACACACACACACACACACACACACACACACACACACACACACACACACACACACACACACACGACAGTCCATTCATTTCTAACCTTAACCCCTACCCAGCCCTAACCTTAACCATAAGTAACCAAAACGCAATACAGGACATTTGGTATTTTTTAGTTTTTCAATCACAGATTTTGCAAAAAATATTCGGTTCCCAAAACGTAATATATACACATGCCCACAATCACCAAGCAAACACACACAGACCAAAAAGGGCGTATTTTTGCATTTGCAGAAAAGCATGCATGAAACCCTCATAATTACCAGAATTATGAACCAAATGAGGAAAGAGTGGACAAATCCTGGGGATAACGTTGCTATGGCAACCAAATGAGCAAGAAGAAAGTGCCTGCATGGAAAAACCACTACTGACAGTATGAAGAGTAACAATAAAATACTTCAGATACTCAACCCTCTATCAATCTATTCATCTGTTCCATTTAACTCGAGTCAACTCCACAACAACTTCTGATGGACATTTTGATCAAAATGCAATTTTTATCCTGGACTTTACATTTAAAATGGTAGCAGAGAGTTTTTTTTTCCCTCTCAATCAAAATATTTTGCCACTGACAAAGAAAAGTCTTGCCACAGCCTTGCGTGTTTATCTGTGCTGAGATTGATGAGCAAAGAACAACATTTACATTTATCTAGCATATGCTTTTGTCCAAACGTTTGTCCAAATATACACAGGCTGAATTTAAATGTCCATAAAAACAAAATTAGCAATCTCTTTTTCAGAAGAATAACTTAATTCCTATTTCATTTTGTAAAGGTGTAAGCTATATAATCCATTCATTCATACTTCCCCTAATTTTCATAAAGGACACCATAAATACACCGTCTTGTACACTCAAATATTGGCTTCTATTCTACAAAGTGAACAAACAACATGGCAAACTTTGAGTGTGCTCATACGTGTAAAGAAATGTATAAAATGCCTCAATTTGCAAAATTTAAACCTTTAAAAGCCCACGTTTTACACAGATGCCTCAGAAACCAGAAAGAGAAGGTACCGTTTTATCTAGGGGACGACGACAGTTCGATAAATTGACATAAACCTGAAAAGCTGGACGAATGAGATCCTTCCCAAGCTACTGAAAGAAACATGATATTGTTGGTGATACAGCTGACTTGCCATTTCAGTATTTCACCCGGTAAAACACCTCTGGACTGGCAAACAGGGGTGGTGGTCCCCATTTAAAAAAAAGGGATACCAGAAGGTTGATTCCAATTATAAGGAGGGGGGGGGCACTTCTCAGCCACTATGGAAAAGTCCATGCTAGAACACCAGAGGAGAACCTTAGATTCAAGAGGAGAAAAACACACAGTTTCTGGCCCAATGCTAAGGCATACAGTTCCTGTATGGCCATAGCAGGAGCTGCATCTGCATACTTGGCACGAAACCGGCGTCGTGCGGCGTGTGTGCTGGTCTCCGTCGGGGTGCTTCCTGCTTGTGATTTTCATGTCAAGATGCAGCCATGAGTGGAATGGAGACCAGAGATAACATTTCTTTTTGTAGATGGTGCTGTGCTTCTAGCATCATCCAATCACAACCTCCATCACCCGAGCAACTCGATGTAGAGTAATGCTACGTTCCACTTGAACTCGCAACTCAGAAATGCCGAATTCCTAGTCAGAAATTAACTGGAACGCCCCATGAAGTCAGAATTCTGAATCTACACAACCCCAGCCTCAGAATTCAAGATGCCTGTGCCCTTCATCAACAGAAGTTAAAGCTGTAACTTTATACTCTATTAGCAGTTCCATCTTATTTGTGAAGCGGTTGTATACACAGTACCGTCCAACTTATCTGTGGATGTGTTGCTACAGTGTTTTGTGTGCGAAATACTACATAATGTTTTA
Source organism: Mormyrus proboscirostris (assembly GCA_026779585.1). Lineage (NCBI taxonomy): Eukaryota > Metazoa > Chordata > Actinopteri > Osteoglossiformes > Mormyridae > Mormyrus > Mormyrus proboscirostris. Next base: position 18,342,962 of record JAODKF010000126.1, read on the forward strand.
TCAAATGATATTGCTAAAAATGGCTAACAACTTGTTTCAGTAAGCAGGATTTCTTGCTTAGCTGGATAACTTGTCGAATTTAAGGTAGTCTGGGTGAAATGTAAGTGAACAAAGATAAAGGCCATTTAAACTGGGGTAAATTAAATCCGACCATCTGACTAAGCAAGAAATCTTGCTTCTTAAAACAAGTCCCTAGTATTGTTGAATGGCTTCCTGACTTGTACTGGAACATGGGGAACTTGTGGTAGACGTCAATCATAGTTTCGATTACCAAGGTAAACAGAACCCAGCTCAAGAACCAACAGGGATCAAATTCACTACCTTCCAGGTAGGGGGGGGGGGTCAACCCTTAGTGAGGGGGTTTCAATATCTCAGGATCTTGTCTTACAAATAAGAGGGAACATGAGACTGATGGGCAAACAAAAACATTTACATTTAATCTAGCACATGCTTCTGTCCTAAGTGTTATACAATTTTGGATCAGCGAGCAGCGTCAGTCAGTGTCCCCCAGAGAAAATGGGGACCAATGCACAGAGCCACACACCAGCCAAATCAGCTCAATTAAAAACCTTTGCCACAGGCAAACATACAAGAACTTCAATTCAGAATATTGGTTTTTCATGAATACTAGTAACAAGTCAATTTATTTTCCAAAAATCATAATACTAAAAGCTTCAATAGTAATTTGTTGGGTAGGATAAATTAGCCATGATCAAAGGCAAGCAACGGTGTTTCTACAAAGCTAATTGTAAGATATGAAATAATAAACCACATTCTTCAGAGTGCATGGGAGTTTACATTGGGCTGTATGAATTTTATAGACTGGAAAAATATATATGCGCAAGAGGCCAGCATCAGTGACAATAAGGTGCCCTTCTGGGGAAGCTGCACCACTGGGAGCTGCCCTCTCACCCACAGGCTGTCTGGTGAGGCAGATGAGCTATACGCTTAAACCTGCAGATACATTCATCCAAATAGGCGTCAGACAAGACAAAAAAAACAGCAGCTGCTGCTTTTTAACTGTTGTATCTACTATCATTTTACTGTCAATTTCAAATAATGACATTGAAACACGACATTAAAATCCAGTTCGCTACCTAATCAAGTTAGACATTCTTGGGTTAGGTGCCAAGACAAATAAAAATGCATCCCTCCCATTTTTTGTTACATATAAAGAGCAAAGCAAGTTCTTAGCATGTCTTGATTCAACAACAGAAGCTAAATGCTAGAAAGGAACTAAAGAATTCTGGCTGTGAATTTGAGCTATTATCATCATCATCATCATCACCCAAGGATTTTGTAACCATGAGGAGAAAAATGAACCGTTTTAAACCGAGATCTGGTAAATGTCAACTAAAATTGAGAAAATGACCTTGACAAGAATGATGGGGGAGGTGTCACCACAAGAGCCCCCCCTTTAAATCAACAACGCCTTTCTGTTAAAATGTGAACCTCTAGACACACTTCTTGAACCTTCCAGATACTGAGAAACTTCTTACTCTGACATCTTATTCGGTAACACATTTTGCCTTGTAAATGGAATTCCGCCTGCTGTTCACAAGCTGCTTTATTACTCTGTAAATGCTGTCAAACGTCGTGGTCAATGATACACATTAATACAAATATACACATGCAATATTTATGCACTTAACGAGGTGGCCAATGAAGACGAATTCATTACAATAATTATGCATTGTGCTAAGGACCCAAACATAAATGTTTAATTCAGACAGCAAATGTACATAAATTATGTAAAATGGGGTTAACACGTGCAGACCAGATTTTTCTTCTTTCTAAAGGTTTTACTTTGGAGAAAAATCTGAAACTGAACTATAAAACAAATCATACAAGGATAGGAAAATTTTTGTCAAGAGTCTTAAGGGAGAAAACATACACACACACACACACACCCAGTAATAGGACACAAAGCATTCAGACAGCTGTGAGATCACAGGTTTTTCCATTTCTTTAGCAGGCAAGTATGATATAAATTGAAACAACTACACTAAGCACTTTGGATGTAAAATAGAATTTTTTTTTTTTTTTTTTTTTTTAGCAAAAACTTCCCCACCTTCACAAATTGTTTGACATGCTCAAATTCTTTAAAAAGTACTAAACCGCTCACACATTTTTGCTTAGTGGTGTTCAAATAACACTTTAAAGACAATGGGGTTGTTCTACATTGCACCACAGTGAGTATAGGGAATATAGAGCCCCAGACAGTAATATACTGTATAGCTTTTAAAGCTTGGTGACAGCATTTGAGGAAACGTCAACAAGCTTTGATCTCATGCACAAATTTCATGGTTACCTAATGCATGGATCAGTCTTACACATATACAAGGCTCACAAGCAAGTGTTCACAGGCCATAGTCTGTCAAAGACAGTCGGACTGCAAAGAAAGAAAACTTAGCTATCTGGCAACAATAAAAGCTAGCAATTACATGTTGGCGGATTTCCTAAATTGCGCTCTTCTGACATGACTGTCAGTCATGATCCACTGCCAGTTCATGCTTCAAGAGTGTTACTAGTCAACACAACATGCCAGAGGAGGAGAAAGGGAAGCATGTGTGTGTGGTTTCCAATTGTCTCGGATGGATACAAAGTATGTTTATACATAGGATTGAAATGAGCCGTTACATTTGCACAAAGAAACTATTATTTCTGTTGAGAAATTAATAATGATACTTTATTTATTACATTGCTAAAAGGACTAACAGCTAAAACTGTCACTATTGCGATTGAGTACAATAACTAGTGTGGGGGGAAAAAAAAAAAAAAAAAACAACTGCAGTTTACTTCGAAAATATATATTTTAAAACCACCTTTAGTAATACAGAACGGGAAAAAAATTTCACAGAATTTCTGAACCAACCACTGAGCACAAAACTTCACAATGCCCCAGCCCTGGAATCCCCAAACAAGTTTGTCAAATATCTATATTAAATCAGCAGATCCATCACAGGCACTCAGAAGACAAGCATCATATAGACGATAACACTTCACCTTCTCTTCTGTATCCTCCCAGCAAACACAAAAAAACCGAATGCAATCAGAATGGCACATTCTAACCAAAAACTGCAGGATTAAAAAACACTCCAAATCAGCATTACATATATTTTTTTTTTATCCGCTAAATGAACTGGAGCCCTTTAAAAGCAATAATGAAAACAGTGAGGAAGCAAAAAAAAAAAAATTATTATTATTTTTTATTTTTTTATTTTTTAAATCAGACCATCTCTCTCCCTCGCTATCCACCGCTCTCTGCCACTGCCAAACAATCAATTATTAAAGCCAGTCCGCCACAGGCAGCGAAGAGGAGGAGCGGACAGAAAGAAACGAATGACATCATATTCGGCCTGCTGTGCCCATGGCGACAGCGTCATCTTGAGCAGATGCCAGCGTATGATGATGGGCTTGGTTTCGCTGCGAGCTTTGGGAAGCTAACGTGGTGAAATATCACCCCCGGACATCAATGCACACAACACTGGGGGAGGAATGTAGATGTGGGGGGGCGGGGGGCATCTATTGTTTTCACGGCTCCACTGGACTCCTTGGCAGATTGAATGAAACGCTGTATTTCAAGCAGCCCCCGTTTCAGGGGGGTGGTAAATCACATCATAGCCATAAGGTGTATGACTGCATCCTCTCCTGCTCCCCTCCCCCAGGCAATATACTGCAAAATTTAAACCGTTTAAACTGCACAAGGAAAAATTTGTAGAAGCTTAGATCAAAACCTTCAGTTTTCCCTGGAAGAGGGAAACAGAGCAAATTAGTTATCCACCGTTAAACAGAGAAGGATTACAGTGCAAACAGCAGTATTTAGCCTGTACTCAGACTGAATCTTCAGTCAGTACTGATGAAGTACTGAGGTTCTACCACTGGCTTCAGAAGATAACCTGAAAGCGACAAGAGAAACATTTACCGCAATTTTTATTATGACTTACTGAGTACCATCAAATTGTTTTTCCATTACTATGTCAGATGACATTCCTACTTCTGTGGTAGGTTGTGAAACTGGGTATTGACATGTTACACTGTTTACTGTTGACTGGTTTACTTCTACAGAGGTGTCTAAAACTGACATCATGTACGCCAGTTCAGTATTCCTGATGTATGCATTTTTAACTGATAACTCATAAGCTTATATATTAATTTCCCTTTTTGCAATGAAGACTAGTTTATAATGTAAAAATGAAACAATACTCAACCTAATTTAAACTTGACAACTAAATATTTGGCTGCTATAAAACTTGAACAGACCAGATTTTAAAATTGCTTCCTATTCCCTATATAGTACACTAGACACCATAGATAGTGCATCTGCCATTATGTAGTGTTGATCAAATTCTCATGGCCAAATCTGGCTTACTATATAGCTCACGATAAATACCCAAAATGCTCCGCAAACTACCATAATGCGATGTGAAAGTGACGTCTTGTCAACTCGCTGCTTATAATGAATGCAATTGCAACTTTGTATATAAAAGGCAAGCCCATTTTCTTAAAGATAACAGCAATCTCTGCAAAGAATTAAGCTGACATTTCATTTCTTACATAAAATAGTAGTAGAACATGATTTAATATAAATTATAGGCTTATACATCCATATTCACTTTCGTTTAGATTCCATTTATGTTGTAGCTAGACTTTGAATTCACAAATGTCAGCTGTCAAAGGTTGCCTGGATACCAACACAGAGTGTCTTGGAATGTAGTGCCTGAACCCACTGTCTTGTTTCACTGATTAATTCCCTATAATGTGAACCACATAGATTTCGCTATGCAGGGAGTGAATGAAAACGTAAAGCATTCTGAATACATCCTGTGTTTTTCTGTGGAGGTAAACCTAGAGAATAAGATAGTTAGGCTTCTTTTTAAATGTAGCTAATGCTTTTAAACCTGTCAATTATCAAACCCTTATTTCATTGAAACACACAAAAAGTAAGCTACACAGTCACACTATTTCTGCTCATTTTAAATAGGTTAGCGTGTGTGTATATAAAGAGAACTGACCATCTTACCGTCAGCCTTGGCCCTGGTCTCCTTTTACCCTCATTCACCAAGTTTTGACTGGTATGATAAGGGAAAATGCAATAGCCCTGTCTTTGTGTTGCAGTATGTGACTAGTCTAAATTCGATACCTGTTGCTAGTCAAAATGCACTGCATGGCAGAAATATCCAAGGAACTTCTGATGTGCGAGTCGCATGCTAAATATACCAACGTACTCCAACATTCATCTGATCTATCAGCACAAATTAGTTTTACCGTAGCTAATTTAATCATGCACTGTATTAGCTACCCACCAGCTAACCATTTCATTCTTAATGCACCTATAGGCAGCATCCTGTTTCACCATACTATGAGATACGCATTGGCTTTACATAATCTTAGGCGACCTTTCATAATTCCCTCTAACGGACCATTTTGCATGCAATTACAAAACTGAGCAAGTAAAACAAAAGCTGTTCCGCTGCATGTGAGATTATGTAAAATGAGGTGTTAATACAAAATGTCCCAAAAGGACCTCAGGACCACATTTAAGGATCTGCAAGACCTTCCTCGCAAATTGTCCATCTTCATACTTCATGGATAGGAGGCAAGTCGGACAGAAATAGCATTTATCATAGGAAACCTTTGCCCTTCGAAAATACTGCTGCTCATATTAAGTTCCAAGAAAAAATTAGCTGGATGGCACCGTTTGTTTTTTGGAGAACATACCTCAGAGTCAGATGTTTTTGGGAGCAATGGATGTCCAGCGCAGAACCAAAAATTAATATAATAAGCAGAACACTGTGGAGGAGGAGACCCTCAGACCTGCTTGTGTAACGTGTGAAGTTACACCTAAAAGCTGTATTGCGGCATGACTAAACATTCAAGAAAACAAACCAAAAACGAGTAGCGTTCTACAAGCAAGATCAGGCATGAAGCAGAACATTGTTTACATTACTGAATGTAAACAATCACCATTTCACAATGTGCATGATTCCCAAAATCGTGTTTTAAATAACAGGCTTGTGGGCCTTATTTGGGTCATCCTCAAGACCACGTGACCACATAAGAAATGCAAAAGGTTGACCTTGCAGTAGCATGTGCTTTTCATGCCCCACTATTTTTTTTCTTAATTCGTCCAAAATTAAGCCAACAAGATTTGACACATACAGACAAATCTGAGTGCACATATAACGGTTGAAAGTTTTTTTACTTGAAACACAGAATCTGTTTTACAGGCCAGTTTTAATTTCCTGAACACCTTTGCCAATCTAGTATGATTTATTCCAGTTCTGTGGTTTAAAGATATTCCAGCAGCTGAAATGCAGCGTTATACCAGACTCATGGCTATTTAAAAAAAAAAAAAAAAAAAAAAAAAGGACAAAAAGCTGTATCTTAATTCCTGCAGCCCCTTTGAACAAACGACAGAAACAGACATGTTCTAGGGTTGCATTACACTTAATTGCTGGGGATTGAAACCCCCCATTTTTCCCTGTTGACCAAGCTTAATGTCTTGCCCTGTATTCTGGTGGAGGTAGACTGTCACAAGATCCCCGTCAAGCTCTCTGCTTCTCTTTTGCTAGCTTGAAAGCCCTTGGCAGGTGTAAACAAGGCTTCACTGTATTTGTTCTGTGGGAAAGTACCGTCTAACACCCAAACCCGCTAGAATTTCCCAATCCGTACGCTGGATATCCATTGTCTATGCTGTATTTCCCCCCCAATTTCTAGTGGTTTGCTTCATCTCCTACAAATACATGTCAAACATAACACAGATCTAAATAGACTGTTCATCCATGCATCTATCTTCGAACCTCTTATCCTGACTAGGGTCAGTGAGAGGACATATACTGTAGACAGGATGCCAGACAGTCCATTGCAGGGGACACACACACACACTCTCCAAGAGTAGCCTAGCTGCATATCTGTGGACTGTGATTGGACATCCTTATGCACACTCTACAGGCCCTGCAAAGCTACCCTGGAAAGAAGGAAGAAAGAAAAAAAAAAAAAAGAGCTGACATTTGAAATCCGATGACAACGATTTTAGCTGCAGATTGTTTTGGGTTTCACTTTATAAGTTTCCATCTATAAAAAATTACTCTGAAAATAATACAAATTGCAGCCAGTCCATTACCAAGTTTCTTGTTGTCAATGTGGCAAATGAAAAAAGGTGATCTGACTGAGAGATTGACCGGAAAGTCTCAGTCCTCTGCTAAGCAATGCCAAAACCACTTCTGTGTACTTCAAAGTGTTCATTATTTCAAGGCAGCCATTTTATTAGATAAGCAGACAATACTTTTAAGACCGAAAAGAAACTGCAAGCTATAAAGTGGGCAAGTACAACCAATACTATGCTTTTTTGGCCTTTCCGTCCCATGCAAAATGAATGAAATCATAGCAGCAAACCAGACCACCATTCTACATCATGTAAGGAAGACCCAAAGTCACCTTCAGCTCTTCCAATAATGGCAGTCTTTCATTTCATTCTTCCTAACAAAGCCATTACCTTGGCATTGAGCCACGGGTCCTGAGTCTAGTACACCTGATCCTCAGGCAACAGATACAGATTTCCTGAAATGATTATCATGCAAAATAACAATAACAAAAAGTTCTCTACCAAAACTGGGGTTACCAAGGCATATCCCTAGAGATTGGGTCAGAGACCCAATGCAGTATCAGTACAATGTATCACAAATATGCAAGACTGCATTTTTTCCTAATGATATAGTGCAGTGTTTCACACTGATCCACAAAGCATATAAATCTGCATGTTTTTTCTTTTTTTTTTGGTGCATTGTTCTAAACGAAAGGCTCTTTCCTGTAAATATGCAACCACAAATGCAATGTGAAACAGCCTATTTTGGTATTATACCTCATATATTAATCCAAATTATAATCCTTGTATTTGAACACAAATGAGTCAGTATTTTTTCAACGGACTGGACAATCCCAAGCAGTTTTTTTCTGCAACGGTTTGCTGTGTTTTCGGTGACTCTCACAATGCTTCATGATACCTAACACTATTGTTTGCAGACAGCAGTTGTTTTCATCTATGCGTTTCATTGGCTACTCTGTGGAATGAAGGATCATGTCAAAGTGTTGCGATGTGAAGAGGAAACTGGCTTTCATCAAGGATACACAAGCGGTGAGATGCATTACTCAAGCCCCGGTTCATTTAAACAGACACTAATAAAAGTATCTGCCAAGTTATTTTTTTTTTGTTCCTTTTTCCAGGTTTCCATCTGACAATTTCACAGGCATCAAGAGACAGTGAGAAGATCCATATAAAGGAACATACCCGCTAACACCATATACCACCAACATTTGTAACATTACGTTTTCCAAAACTTCCATAAAGTTCATTTTATGATCGCATTTTTGCTATATTTCACAGATATGTGTGAGCTATGTACTTCAGCATGAACGTTACATTAAGTAAATGTAAAGTAACACCATAATAACACTGCTGCATTCAATGTCAGTGTACTTCAATATCTCCCATATGGATAGCAGCCACTACTGACACTAAGCTGAATTCCCACTAATTATGTTTCCCATCCAAGAATAAGGCAGAATGAAGCTGTTATTGGGTAAATCTTACAATCTTAAAAGCACCTAAAGTGTCATTATATAAATATATGCATTATTGTTAACCATACAAAAAAATCTACCAACAATTACAGCCAATATTATAGAGAGTAATCACTATGACAAAGACTATATCATTGTCTACATTGTCTAAGTACAGCCATATCAATAAGGCATTTAGAATATGTTTACAGCCAGACAGTACTTCCGTACTAAATTTTACAAGGGACAGCAATTCGGACAGACATACCTACAAAACTAAAGACAGACAAGGTCAATGAGTTTGCCATTCAATCATATCAGAACTAAGCCAATTTAAGAAGATACATATTACATATTAATGCCTCGAAGAAAATAAAGCGAACTCATTTTAAGTACGAAAACAATTGAACATGTTAACTAGTTACTTTAACATTAAAACTTCACCTGTAATTAAATAACTCTTCCAGTATACAATTCATTCAAATTTCTGTATGACTTCTAAAGGCTAGCACAGATTTGTGTGCTGCGGTTTAAATATCTATGAAGACCAGTGAAAAGAAGTTCGTTAGTTTGCTGTCGGGATCTGCTTTAATCTCAGACGTGAATCGAGCTCCTTGCGCAGTCTCACGCTACTTTTACTTTATATTATGAAGGTGATTTAACACCCTTTTAGATTAAAAGGTTTTAGAGAACGTTTTAGCATGGATGGCCGTCCCTATGACACCCAGGTTGCCCGTGTACGTATAAAAATACTGGGAGATTAATTCTAAAAAGTTTAGAAGCAGCCTAGTAATCTTAGGCTACGGTAAATTTAAACTGTGGTGATTCCCGTGCATTCGTCAACCTTTTATTCTGTAACACAAGATAAAACATTGGCTTCTTAACAATAAAATAGAACGTTTAAAACTAGTTTCAAAACCATTTATTCGTCATAAAAATGCATTCTAGTTAACATACTAATCTGGTTTAGGAAACTGCAGAAACTACGCACGTTATTTAAAAAACGGATGAAAAGGAAAAAGACGCGGACTAACCTGTAGTATCTAAACAAGTGCATGTCTAAACTTCAGCTACGGACACCACACAAATGTAAGTTTGAGAGTGTTCCAAAGCCATTGTTCAAAAACTTTTCCACAACTACCATTACATATGAACTACACAGCGCAATAAACAACACTTACTTAACAGTGGAGATTTTTGCCCGGTTGATCCTAGAAAATGAATAAAGCAGCAGATTGAGCGTGAGAAGTTTCTCTCAGCATGGCGGCTGCAATGCTGCTGCTGCTCCTGTTAAAAAGCTGGGATTTGAACACAGCAAAGGAGGGATGGGACGGCACGGAACGGAACGGAACGAGACGAGACGGGACGGGACGGAGAGGAAAGGTATCTGCGATCCCCCACAGGCAAGCAATCTCTGTTTATTAGTGTTCCAGCGTCATGACATTGTGGAGTCACGCACGCTTCAAAAGGCTGTATTTCCGATCGATTGTGTCTTATACACCAATGTTTACTTTTGTTTGAAGTAGCAAAATAAACACTAGATGAATGGACAAAGGATGAATGGAAATTCAGTAGAAAGATAATATTTTGAAATGTTAGTATGTTAAAAGGCATTCATCACTGGTCACCATTGATCATTTTTGATATTAGTATTTTAAAATTCACATGATAGTGATGTATTATAAGTATGGGCTCGCAAACCCTACCGAAAATGTCAAAACAAACTGAATCTTTGGCAATTTTATTGTTTTTGCTATCTACGCATTTTGAGAAATAAATGTAAATTTAAAATGACTTGTTTTATAATATTTTCAGCTTGCTTAAAAAACACTAAAGTTAATACGGTTATTATATATTGATATTTATGCAATGCACAGGGATTATTTCCCGAAATTAACAGAAATTTAAAGAAAAACTGAGTGATAATTTGGTAAATGGTAAATCTCATTGCCAGTTATTTCTACTTGGTTAAAAGAAAACTAGTCCAATTGAAAAGCCTGAATTGCTTAACATTTTATTGCATGTTAAAAAATTTCAAAAATATAAAATGACAATAAAATATCCTGAAATGAGCAGACATCCTGTTGCTGATTACTGAAACCTTGATTATGGACGGATTGTCAGCAAGTCCAACAAGTATCCAAATTGTATTATTTTGTTCTGTAAATCCTATGATGGTGTAAATCCGATGATGCTCTTTCCATGCAGTGGGAGTGGGGGGGACTATTTAAAGTGTGTTATCGCGCAGGATGACATCTTTAAACTGCTCTGAAGACTCCAGTCATGGGTACTGCAAGAAAACATTCAAAAACACTGAACCGTGACATCCCTCCACAAATCCTGTATGACCGACCGAAATGTACGTTAACTCCTAAAATGCTTGATTTTTGGGGTGAGCGGAATCTTCTCACTCTTCACAAATGCTGCCTCCCTTTCACAAGCCTGAAATATTCAGATCATTGAAAACAAAGTATGTTTCATATGTGGAAGTAAAACAAAGCCACAGTGGGAACAAAATGTTAACACAAACATCCTTTTATACATCATCAATGTGAACATAAGAAGAGGAGACATGATGACACTGTAACTGATGGGGATCACATGTGTCATGTACCGTGTTGCTGATATCTCATAGCTGCTTTAGGGCATTTTGTTGAATTTACATAAGTCCAGTACATCTGGACTGAGATCCTCAGTTTGATTAGTTCCATTCTTAGATGTGAACCTGCCCCCCCCCCCACTTCCTCAGTTGCTGGGAAGCAAGTTTAACCAACTGTATAACACACAATTTTCCTGAAGTAAATATCAAATAATTTCCCTCAGGTTTCTTTGCATCATTTGTACTTCATTATTGTGTTTTTCCCCGTATACTACAGTAATAGTCATCACTATATTACCTGCCATTTCTGCATCTGGTATTCATGTGAGAACATGTTACTGCAGTGTACTGTGCATATTATCTGCATCTCACCCAAATCTTTAAGGTGTATTATCACCTATTTATTATCTTCAAATGGTTAGGGCTTTTAAGCACTACAAATATTACCAGTTTTTTTTTCACTTTATAATATGAAAGGTTTCATAAATGCGCATTAAGATCCAGACAGTAGTAATCATAATTGTGGAAATACATACATATTTTTTCCAGCGAATTAAGCTATTTTTAATCACTTGTGTGATGTTGCATCAATATATATTAAATAGAATCCATCCATCTTTCAACTTCTTATCTGACGTAGTGTCACGGTGAACCTGATGTCTAACCCAGGAAACATAGGGCACAAGACAATGGAACACCCCAGAAGGGATGTGCGACTAAAACTAGCGTGGAAAAAGCTAAAAATATACATTGAAGGGGAAAAAGACACATTTTTGTTTTTAGCAGCGTCTAGTCTTTAGCTAGAGCATCATTCGTTTGCCACCAGGTCCTTGAAGTATTAAGCAAATAACTTTTTTTAAGCCTGTAACAAAAGTTACAGTTAAGTGTCAGATGTCACTGTACGGATTTGCAGACAGCCGGTATGTGCAGAACAAGAATGCGTGCTCCAGAGTCAAAGAGATGAGTGAAGACAGAGGCTGTATGAAATATACCCTGGAGTATTCTAAACGTACTCACAAGACCCTGACCATACTGAGGCGTTACTAAAGCCTAGCGATTTAACGTCCTTATGCTGCTGTAAATTACCAAAAAAAAAAAAAGCACTTCTTCAGAAAAAAAGGCAAACAAGTCGTGATGATTGACAGTAAATTAGAATGTATATGATGGAAATCTGCACCCCAGACACAATTGCTACCATTATTGCCCATCTGTCTATAGCTAGTAATATAACCAAAGGGTTATATTATTTATTAATATAGGATTAATTTGAAAAGTCATTATATTTTTGAACAACATGAAGTTATTTATAATAAGGTATATGGTTGGCTAATTAATTTACTAATTGTTTACATGCCTTTGGTTTCTGATAGGTGATTTCAGTCGCTTTGGTGTATAATCCAATTGTGATAGGTATAGTACACATAAATGTGCAAAAGTGCATTGTTTCTATAACCCATGAGTAGTGCCTTAAGAGAGTCTTCAATAGTATGTTCCCTGCTGTCTGACTGGAATCAGTTACAGTTATTATAAATAGTTTGCTGCTAGAATTATGCCACAGTCACTCTTGGTATCCCAGATATGAACACAAGACCAGCAACTGATGTCTGCATGGCTGCAGTCATGTCATGTCTGAGATTTCCAAAAACGACAATCTACAATGGAGTATTCATTTTGGTACACGTTCAAACAGTAATAAAGAAGAACAATCATATTAAAAAAGATATGTAATAAACAATTCTATTATATTGCTGAATTGCATTAATGTACAAAAAGAACCAAATAAGAGTGTAAAATCTGTAGACTTCATCTAAAGGTTTGGAATTTTTTTCTGGCAAGACAAAGTATATTGGAGGAAACTTAGACATACCTGACAACAATTGTACATATATTTATTGCAGGTATGAGAGAGAAGAAGTTGAAAGGTTGGAAAGAAACCATGACGATTTTGTCAAGAATTTTTCAAAGAACTGAATCCACTATTCCCTCTAGTGGCAGACTTTTGCTGTTGATGATGCCATCTGGACAATGAAACCTGGGATATCAGTAATCCTAGCCGTAAAAAACAAAAAGAAAACAGTGGCAGCCAAACAATATGTGGCACTCTAAGCAAGCTTCCGGGGTTGGTGACAGTAAATTTTGTCAACTGTGGAAAGTTGGCACCTCCACAGAAAATGCTGCCCTCGTCAGTTCTTGGCCTCGCCAGAATCCACCACTGAAAAAACCCCTGCAGTTATAGAGCTCCAGCTAAGTTTAATTTTGGTCTGAAATAAAGTAATTTCCTATTTTATTACTGCACTGATAGAGATCTTAAACCAAATGGGAAGAACATTTGGGAAAATGTATCTCTATCTTCCGGAATTACAATATAAAGAAATTAAGATATTTTATTTATTTGCCTTATTGCTAAAATTAAGTTTTTCAGCACATTTCAGCGCAAATAAAAAAAGAAAAGCTGACAATGCAAAACTACTTTTATAAGTTCACACTAGAGAAGATTTTGACTGCTACTGCAACCCCCAGTTCCCTATTATAGGGTTGTGGTGATGCTGGATAATAATCCTAATTGGAGAGCATGATTGCATTCCAGATTTACAGAGGAAAATACATTACAGATGTACAGTATACTGATAAGTTGACGCGATATTCAAGCATCATGTCTGCAAAGAACCAACACTCAAAAACAAGCCAATATTTCAGCAACACTGTGCAAATAATAATATCGAAAGATATATCAGTACCTCACAAATACAAAGTGTGTTACTTATACAACACAAAGGAACTGAATAAATGCCATACTCATTAATATGTGATGCTAATCCGTGTCAACAAAGAATGACATTTTCTATACATTCTGTACAGTGATTACACCCACATTTTTGCCAAGAATAAACAATCCAAAATCTATAAGACAATACAGAGGAAAAATACAGACATGTATCTGACTGTAAAGCTACAAGAAAAACAACTCTTCTGTTACTGTATCACATGACTTATATGTATCTCATCTGCAATGTGCATTAAAAGACTGGGCTGAAATATTACGCATACCGAGATTTTGTACTGTGTAAGTGGTTATGTAGGATGGATGAAATATACGAATTTTCACCATAACGTCTCTATATGTAAAGCAGTCGTCACAATTAATTACGCTTTATTGAAAGAAATGCATATTGCCCTAGAGGCCGGACTTTTATTTTGTAAAAAAAAAAACAAAACACCTTTCAAACGGAAGTACTTCATAACCGAACGTCCGGTGGCGCGTACCATCGATTAGATGAACGGTGGGAAAAATATTTATTAGGCTACCTTAAAATAGTATTCACGTTTATTGCGAGTAAGTAAAATTAATTATCGCTTTTTCTTGTATTTTGAGATGTAGTTTTGTGGTAAGACTTTATATCAATTTGTATTCTGATTTAATTTCATTGATCTGACGCAGGGTTGCCAACTTTGGTCAGCTGGCTGGAGATTTTTAATTCGAGGCTAGTCTGTACACACAAGCACAAGCATTTAGATGTATGTAACACTGTTATTACCTTAAATACATTACTATATATAGTTTGTTTATAAAGAAGTACTAATAATTTTCCGTAAGATTTCTTGCTTGCGAGGCTGAAAGCGTGAGTGTCACTTAACATGGGAAACTACAGCATCGAGTGGCAAAATAAAAAAAGCACGTAGGATACCTACACAGCCAAATTTTGACAGCAAACATACAGTAGCCGTAGGGGTAGGTGTTGCTGCCGCGTTCACCCCACAAGCTTTATCTTGCTATATGAATAACATTATTCTTTATGCACAGTTTCTCATGCTGGGTCAGGGTCGCTAGTGGAGCATGCCCCTGTCCACTCAGTCTGACCAGGCTGATGGTCAGTACGTCCTGGTTGCAAGTTTGGACAATGTCAGGAACCTTTCCAACATTTTAAAAGCCATCGCCTTTAAGGATCATGCCCTGTTTAATGCTACACCGAACGGGTTAAAGGTCACAGTGGAAGATTCCAAATGTCTGCAAGCCAACGCTTTCATACAGGTCGGTATTAAATCTATAAAATGGATCAGAATGACAAAGTGCTGCCCATTGCTCTTGTTTTCAAAATCACTGCCTGAAGAATTATATTACATGATTTATATCTTTTACAGTCAGAAATTTTCCAAGAATTCACCATTCAGGAAGACTCCGTGAGTTTCCAGGTTAATCTGACAGTGCTTCTGGACTGTCTAACCATATTTGGAGGAAGTACTGTACCAGGTAGATTTTAAAAATACAAAACTAGTATAACAACAAAATGTGTACTCTTCTTGTACTAAATAAATAACATTTAAATAAAAGGTTTTATATTTTTTCCCCAGATGTAGATGCTCTCATAAGGATCTTTTATCAGATTCTTTGTGTATTTGTATGTATTTTTCAATGTGCACTCAGTGGCCAGTTTATTTGGTTAACCTGCCTGTGAATGCAGTCAGTCTGCTTCTGAGAGCAGCAGGCTGCAAATGAATACATGTAGCGCATGGACAGAATCAAGAGGTCCAGTTACTGTTTGACTAAGCATTAAACCAGCTGAAATCTGTGTGATTTAGCCTGTTTTTAACGTGGTCTTATTATTGGTGCCAAAACTGTTGGCTTCATCATCTTCCTGGGATTTTTAACACTACGGTGTGTAGGATTTACAGAAAATGGTGCAATAAACAAATGGAAAAAAAAGATCATCAATCAGGCAGTTTTGTGGGCAAAACATCTTGCTAATGAGAGAGGTTAGAGAAGACTTGTTAAGCTAGTGGATTTGGAAGCATAACTGAGTCCTACTCAGTACAAGATAGGTATACCATATTAAGTGGCTACTGAGTGTATCGATTGAACAAAAGCTTTCGGCATTTTTATTGTCAGGTTTGATTGTTTGGTAACACTTTACTTGAGGAGGCACAGATAACTTAGTAACTCAGTTACTACTCAAGTACAAATCATGAGCAAATATAGTAACTGCATGAAATACATGAATCGTC
>JAODKF010000126.1:18368446-18379409 GCA_026779585.1 Mormyrus proboscirostris
CCCCCCGCCCCCCCTATTCAAATCTGGCCCTCAATTCCAAATCCAGGCCTTCCCCAGGTAGTTAGCTTAATAATTTCAGGCTCTAATTGGCCAGAGGCTTCACAACTGACTCTCAGATAGAGGAAAGTTGGAAGAACAGCAGTGCTCGGCCCTTGAGGACCGTGATTTGAATAGCCCTGACCTACGGGATGTGGTGGAACAGGAGATTTACATCATGAAAGAGCGGCTGCCACATCTCCAAGAAATGCATGATGCTATGATGTCATCATGGACCACAGTCTCTGAGGAATGTTTCAAGTACCTTGATGAATGTTTGCCATGAAGAATTAATGCAATTATGAAGGCAAAAGGGGGTCCAAGCAAGATGTACCTAATAGTCGCCAGTGCCTGTATATCCAAATAAGACGAAGAGTATAAAAATTTGTAAAGTACGGAAGCATAAACCTACTGAATTACGATCAGGCAATATTAACTTTAAACTTATCTGATCGATAGTGCTTCATCGACTTTGTATGACGCAGTTGATAAATTGTGGTGTATATTTTTGGATCTCCCTGAACGAATATTAAAAATTACACTTTTATTTATGTTGTTTCTTCTGAGGGTACACCATTAACAAATCATCACCCGCAGTTGTAACCTTTACTTCATTGATGTTTTGATATTACATTTTATTTTATTTATTTATTTACTTTTTATTTAACCTTTATTTAACCAGGTTTGTCCCATTGAGATCACAGAGACCTGACCAAGGTAGCAGCAACACAGTGGCAGTGCAGAGTTTTAACATACGTTCTCCTCTTTCTTCACCTGTACAATGAATGAAAGACATCATTAATTGTTATTAAACTTGAAATAATCTAACAAACCCTATTCTGAGGAATACTGTAATATTTCATGTCCTACGGTAGATTTGGTTGCCATGGATACTGATTTGCGTATAATAGTGAATAACCCGTATAGATTTTTTTATTGAATGAATTTAAACAACCAAATACAGGATACAATTTTTACATGCTGAATATCAGATAAAGGACGAAGAAGTACATGATGTTGCATTATAAATATACACCAGTATAGAATTTACTGGGGAAATGGACTAGGCGAATGACGCGTAAAACACGTACACGTGACGCTTTGGCCGTCGCTCGGATATGACGTCATATTAAAGTGCCGTTGTAACTGCCTACCGGTCCGCATTGCCGGGTGAACGCAGAAGCTGCACGTTTCAGACATCTGATTCTTGTTCGTGTCAGTTAGTTGCTGCTATGAATAAACCGGCAATGATATCTGAAATTGCTTTGAGCTTTATAAGATAACCATTTAAATTGTTCAGTAGGTTCATTACTTTGTTGTTATAAAAGCACCATATCGATGTAATTCGTAAGCTTGTTGGTTGCAGTGTTTCTGTGTTAATAGCCAGCTTGCTGTTTTTTTTTCCTGGCGTATAAGGCCAAATTCTTTGATAAATAAGGATTCTAGCTTACGTGTTCGTCGACATGAAGTGCTATTACGAAGTGCTGGGAGTTAAAAGGGATGCCGTTGATGACGATTTGAAAAAGGCCTATCGGAAATTAGCTTTGAAATGGCACCCAGGTATTGAATCTCATCTTAATTTAGACCTGCACGCTCCAGGACAATGGTACTAGATAATGTTAAGCAACATGTTTACTTTTAAAGATTTCACGGTACTTGCTTACAGTACAAATGGTGATTTTTGGTTATGTTTGTTGAAACGCATTTCCTCCAATACAGTGCATCATTTGTTAACAGAGAGTTAAAGGGATAGGATTTTGCTTGAAGAATATATTTATGTATTTGGATTGTGTCACATTATGACTTTCACAGACCTATATGCTGATCGCACTTCCTGGTGTTTCCTTTGGACCACTATCTGCTGAAAATAATCTATTATCTAACTCTGCAATTTAAATTCTTTACTCTCTTTCATTAGTAATATTGGAGAGGAGTATATCAATATACACCCCCTTTTTTTCTTCACAGATAAAAATTTAGACAATGCAGAAGAAGCTGCAGAACAGTTCAAGCTGATCCAGGCAGCCTATGATGTCCTCAGTGACCCACAGGAAAGAGCCTGGTAATCGTTCAAGTCATTTTCCCCTTTTCTCTTTTAGAAACCTCACAGTACAAAATGTCCTCAAACAGTGACAGACATATTTTGTATTGATAGTCCATTTGCACCACAATTAAGACCTTAGGCCAATTACGTTGTTTGTGGTTTTATATTTAGCGAATAACATATTTGATGTGCTAGACACATTTGCTACAATTTCCCCCTGAAATTAAGTTATTCTTAATGTTAATATATCTTCCATACATGAGTTGATACTTTCATGTAAAATAAAGCGAAAGAGAGATTCTGTCTTCGATCCTGTCTCACATCCCCGTGTGGATGAAATCTCGCATGTTCTTCTTGGTTTTGCTTGGGTTAGGTAATTTGCTGTGTCAGAATTGTCTTTAGTCTGTAATTTTGTATCTGTGAAATGGACTGGCATTCTCCAATATCAAAACAGCACTGCGTTGACTGAGCCCTAGTGGAAAATGGACAGGTTTCCAACTTAACTGGTGGAACCTGGAAAATAAGTGGCTTTTCTTTGTAGACATACAACTACATTGTTGAATTTTTCGTATTAAAAAGTTTTCTTTGTACCTTTTTTTAAGCACAGTCACACACTCATGCAGTATTTGTATATCCCTTTCTGTATCTTTACCAAAAAATACACGTTACGTTTAGTAAGCCATAATACATTATTAGCATCAGAAGAGTTTCTTCTCTTGACTAGTCAGACATTTGAAAGAATATCGTGGAGAAAACAGCCATAACACAAACTCAAGCTCTGTCTGTGTACTTATCAGTATAAAGCCTTAGGTGACACCTCAAGTGACTTGTGTGACTGCCTTATAACTCCATGGGTGTGGCTTTGATTCCCGTCCCCAGCTCTGTATGTGTGAAGCTCACATATTCTTCCTATCAGGGGCATCTTCAAGGTATTTTGGTTTGCACGCACGGTCCAAAGGGTTCAGATAAACTGCTCATAGCGGATGCCCTGCAGTGGGGTGGGATCCCACTGTGTCCCCTGCTTTGTGCCCTCACTCCAACTCTGTACTCACTCTGGCTCTGTACTCGATAAATGTTAAGGACAATGGATGGATGTTTACTTAATTGTATTTGATAAGAATAATGTACAGTATATTACAAAATATTTAGATTAAGGCCGTCAAAGTCCAGGCTTTGTTACATAGTATCAGTTTACTGTCCTGAACAGGCCAGATTTTAGATGCTTGGGGTAAATGTTGAAGCTACTGCTGTGTCTGCACTCCAGGTATGATAACCACCGGGAGGCGCTGTTAAAGGGCGGAGTCAGTGGAGAGTATGCGGATGATAGTATTGACCTGCTTCAGTATTTTACTGTTACATGTTACTCCGGGTACGGAGATGACGAGGGGGTAAGTGAATTTTCATTTGGTGTTAGTACACAACTGCGGTCTAATTAGTTTAATTTAGAGGTTTAAAAGTCTTGGCTAGTGCATATTCAGCATTTAAATGAAGCCGTTGTCTGGTTTTAAAGCCACATGACTGTCAGAGGTACAGCTGAATCTTACCTTCTACGTGTCTTTTGCCAAAAGCTCTAATTGGACTTTTCACGAATAGACTTTTTCCTTAACTAATGGGCTGTAATAGTTTTCGATTATTTAATGTAATAAGATGGTGAACTGTTACATAAAAAGCATGCAGCTTTTAATGACAGCTGATTAAACATGGAGGAGAGGAATCCAAGGGATTTCCTCGTCTGTCTTTACTGTCATGATCTGATAAATGCAAATGTATGTCATTTATATTTTATGCATTAGTATAAAATGAAAGTATTCTTGGTAATTGTCATGTCAGTCATTCTGACAATTACATAAATGCTTCCAGGGAATTTGAATATTGTGCTCATAAATTATTGTTGTACACTGCAGTACTTTATCCTTCAGTGCTTGCAATCTGGTGCGTATGATAGCAGTAATGAGGTAAAAACTTTTCTCTGGACTTTTGTGTGGTTCTTGTGCAAAACTGCTCTTCATATTAAAAGCTCTTATGCTAGAAAATTGTGATGTTTACGTTACTGTGCTATTTACCTCTTATCCCTAGACGGGAAAACAAAGTGAAGCTTTAACAGACATAGTGAGAACAAAATAGGGTTGGAAGTTTGATCAGACTGGGTATTTAACAATTTGGTGATGCGCTATGAAGGAGACGGAAATGTAAGACAGAAAGAGACCCTTTCGGTTCGCTCGGTTATGCTGACAGTGACTACCTCCATTCCTACTCACATTACTTCCTTCTGTTGTTGTCTTTCACTTCCATAGGGATTTTACACTGTTTACCGGACTGTGTTTGAGTCTATAGTGAAAGAAGAAATGGAGCATTTCAAAGAAGCAGAGGAGGATGAATATGAGTTCGCCACGTTCGGGGACTCTCAGAGTGATTACGATACGGTGAATTTACCTTTACTGTTATCGGCTGAACCGATGATCAGTGATTTCATTTCCCACTTGTCTCCGTAGCTTAGGGCATAGTTTCTGTGACGACTTTCATTACCTTGTTAAAATCCTTGACAAGTTAGCAAGTCCTGTTATAATAAATAATCAATCAATCAAATCAAAAAACCACACACAAGACACAAAGCATACACATACACAGATATTAATGTTTTTGAAACTTTATGTAACTATTTTATGTAATATTTAAGTGAAGTAAGCAGTGGCAGTGTTACATTTAGCTACATGACTAGCTAGTTAACGTCAGCCAAAAAAATAGTTTGCTAGTTGTGTTCAAAATACGTGACATGGATATGGAAAAGGCTGTGTTGTGTTGGTGTTTGTGGCTAGCTAGCACTTTATGTAAAAGCTTGTAAATTGCTCTGTGCACGCAGGTCGTGCATCGCTTTTACGGCTACTGGCAGAGCTTCTGTACCCGCAAGAATTTCGCCTGGAAGGAGGAGTACGACACAAGGCAAGGTTCTAACCGCTGGGAGAAGAGAGCCATGGAGAAAGAGAACAAGAAGACGAGGGAGAAAGCGAGGAAGAAGTACAACGAGCTGGTCCGTGAGCTGGTGGCCTTCGTGCGTAAGCGGGACAAGAGGGTCCAGGCCCACAAGAAATTGGTGGATGACATGAATGCAGAAAAGGCCAAGAAGGCGGAGGAACTGAGACGTAAACAGAAACTCCATCAGGCAAAGTTAGTGACGTCACGGCGGATGGGAACGACCCCAGCACCCTCCTCTGAGCTGTCTATCCGCTTTTAATTATGGATTAACATGGTCTCTACTGGAGATGTGCAATATGAAAATTTGTATATCGTGCAATATATTGTTCTCTCTTCATCTTAATCCCAGTCTCATCTGCTGCTAACATTATTATCATCACTGTTTCACCTTCTAATGCCTGTTTGCACTGACATTGCTATGTGTTAGTCATTTTGTGAAGTTACTGTACATATTTATCTATAATTCATGCTGATGCTCTCATTTGAATCTTGTATACACAGGATTTTTTTGAGAAATTTACACTTCATCCTGTAGTTTTAGTTTTTTTTAAATTTAGCAGTAATTTCCACACTGAGGTTGATGTGATTGACAGTCACGTCTGTGACTCTCGATGCCTCTCTTTCTGCTGCACTGAGCACGTTAAAGGCATGAGAATTTCCCTCGGAATCAAGTCCGTTCTTATTTTGTTTTCAGTTTACAGTTTGTATCTGGAGGTAGTCTGCCATCATCAAAATGAAAACCTTTGTGACTGCTGGCAGGTTGGCTGAAGACTACAAAGAGCAAAACTGGGTCTCCATGTCTGAGCTGGAGAAGGAGCTGAAGCAGATGGAAGCCCAGTATGGAGAGGAGTTTGGAGATGCATCAGAAAGTGGGGAAGAGGATTCAGAAGCACAAGACGGAGGTGACCAAGGTGAGGTGGAGGGAAGTATCGGGATACCTGGTCATCCCATGAAGTTGTGGGAACAGTTTGGGGAAGGCCCTTTTCTGTCCCAGCATGAGCCAGGTGCACAAAGCAAGGTCCGTAAAGACATGATTGGGTGAGTTTGGGGTGGAATAACTTGACTGGCCTGCACAGAGCCCTGACCTCAA
Organism: Mormyrus proboscirostris; assembly: GCA_026779585.1. Taxonomy (NCBI): domain Eukaryota; kingdom Metazoa; phylum Chordata; class Actinopteri; order Osteoglossiformes; family Mormyridae; genus Mormyrus; species Mormyrus proboscirostris. The sequence continues at coordinate 18,374,590 of JAODKF010000126.1, forward strand.
ACACCTTTGGGATGAATAGACATTGCGAGGCAGGCCTTCATGTCTGACATCAGGATTAACAGGCACGTACTTCCACCACAAACACATTATAAACTTGTGGAAAGCCTTTCCAGAAGAGTGGCAGCTGTTATAGGTGCAAAGGGGGGACCAGCTCCATATTGATGTCTATGGATTCAGAATGGGGTGTCATAAAAGATCCTGTGGGTGTAATGGCCTGGTGTCCCAGTACTTTTGTCCATATAGTGTATATATACATACTGAGGGTTGTCCTATAGGGTCATGCATTCATATTCTGTTTGTAAGAAAAGTGTGTGGGTTTGAAGCTTTTTACACAGTTGGTAGAATGTAGATTCTAAAATTACTTCACCAAAAAATGCAATTATGCATAAAAAATTCTTTCATTTTACTTTGTAATGTTTTGTAGCACAATCAGACTTTCAGCTGATAGAAATTGGGTTCAGGATTCTTTGTCATTGTACAAATAATGAGAATCGGACTAAAGGTATATGAAACATATTTTTCATGTACTTCACAGAGACGCTGACAGACGGCCCTGAAGAAATCGTGGGATATTATGATGACCTCTACTGCCCAGCCTGTGATAAGTTCTTCAAAACAGATAAAGCGTGAGTTCGGTGCCTTTGACGATTCAGCCATCCCACAAAAAGCAGAGTGACATGTGAATGCAAAGGTAACAACAGACCACACCTTTTCTGTCCTACACAGCATGAAAAACCATGAGAAGTCTAAGAAACACAGAGAGATGGTTGCGTTGCTACGACAACAGCTTGAGGAGGAGGAAATTAGCTTAAATCCCAGTCCTGTTAAAAAGAAGGAAGATGATGAAGAGGATGAGGAAGATGAGGAAGAACGAGAAGAGGCGTCAAGAGAAAAGTATTAACTAATACTTATTAAACAACTCATTCATAAACTGTATAAAGTCATATATAAATATGTAGGGATACTTATTGTGTCACAAAAGATGTTTTGTGGCAGTAGCCAAATGCTAGCATATAATATAAAAGTATCACCAGTGTAAATTTTACATTTTTAAACTTCTACAGGCTATCTAAAAAGCAAAAAAAGAAAAAGAGACAACAGAAAACTTGGAATGTGAGTATTATCCTTGAATATATGATGTAATTGAAAGGTCGCGATAAAGCTTAACCTGAAATGCTATTGTGACGGGTTCTCATTCTGTTGTTTTTTAATCCCTTCTGTCCTGCAGAATCATTCAGAAGAAGATTTGGCGCCATCTCTCCCGCCACAGCCAGTCCTCACGCAGTCCGTCCCCGAAGACCCTGTCCTGTCTCATTCAGAGAATCCGCAGGCCGGCGCAGACGTGTCCTCTGAGGACGTGGTGAAGAGCACGGCTGAGCCAGCAGCTGCCGACTCAAAGAGGTGGCCTCCCTGCCCGCGGTCTCTGAGAGCCATTGCTGTTCGCTGTTTCTCCTGCACTAAAGTTTGCCGTTGTCTGTTATTTGTCCTGGCAGCTCTGTAAAGATGAAGGGAAAAAAGGGTGGAAAGGATTCAAAAAAGAACGTCAAAATCCAGGGTGGTGTGGAGCAAGCGACAGAGGTCTGTGATCTTACCTTAACTGGAAATTAAAACAAAAAAAAACACAAACAGTGGTGTGTAGGTCATTATCTGTAGGGGAGCATTTTTGCGAATGAAATTCAGCTATATGGCACTGATAAATGTCCTGGCAAAATTATGCCGGGGGCCTGGCTGGATGCTAATACTTCTGTCATTCATGTTTTCCTCCAAAAGAAATTGGATCTGCATTGTGTGACCTGCCAGTTCGAATTTCCATCAAGAAATAAGTTGTTTGACCACTTGAAGACGACGGGACATGCCACTGCTCTTTCATCGGGTGGCGCTGTTGGGGGAAAAGCGAAAAAGGAAAAGAGGAAGAACAGATGACCCCCATAGTGGGTTTGACCTAGTTGAGAGAGCATATCAGTCAGGGCCAGCTGAACACCTGAATGCATCCTGACTGGTTTCAGCAATTTCATTCAGATTTTTGTACAATCTGTTTTATAATGATACTGTAAAGAGCCTTTTATTGAATTTATTCAATATGTCATGCTTGTTTAATTATCAGACGACGGTGTAATGTATTACTAGTTTATGCTGAACAGTTTGGATTTTGTTTGAGAACAATGATTTTGAAGCGCTTGGCTTAATCTGTAGCCAGACATTGTTCTTATGGGCTGATTGTTGCTTTTCGCCTAAACTGACATCTGATGCAGGCATTCAGCAGCTCAGTTGTAGTAATAATAAAAAGAACTGCAACAAAGTCATTGATTGCTTCAGAATCAGTAAAATTATTTTTAAAATGTACTTTTCCCACACAGCCAAAGTGTTCAATAATAAATCGACATCTGAAAAATATGGAAAAGGGTATTTTTTAATGAAGCCACTGTTTTCTTTACTGTACTTGCATATGAGTTCCTTTCACCCTTTAAATACGTCTAAGACCTGACACACAGAATCAAAATAGAATTTAAAATTAAAATTCAAATATGCTATCATAAATGTAAATTTCTTAAAATATGAAATTGAAATCACATAAACACAAAATATTAATTATGTACTGTTTGTTTATAATAATAATCATAATCACAACTTTATTGATCCCCGTGGGGAAAAATTCCTTTGTTGGGGAAATTTGTTTTTACGCCTCCCCGAAGGGCTGCCACCTGTTGAGTCGCCCAGGGAGCTGGCGGTTATGGGTCTTGCTCAAGGAGCCGCAGACATGCTGAGGCTGGGTTTGAACCTGCGACCTTGTGATTACAGGCACACACGATTAGCCCACTGAGCCATATGCTGCCCCAGGTGAAGTTCAACTAGCAATAATCGCACCTCGGATAAACCTCATAGGCTACAATACTGCCACTGCGCAAAGCTAGTGAAATATGACGTGAAAGTGAAATATGAAGTGAAATATTTAATATATATGAAGATATATTAAATATTGCTTGTCAATGGAGCTATGTTATGCAACCAATGAATTTGAAACATTTTTACAGAATTAACCAAGTGTCTCCAGGCATTCCGTGAGCATTGCGTATCCCAACTGAATATCTGACAATCTGTGTATTTGCACTGCTTGTGAACCTAAATCCATGTGTAATTATTATTAATAGAGTTAGAGATTCGTTACCTCGAAATACCAAAAGGTTCCCAAGCAAAACAACAATCTCTGTGCAAACTTTTATAAAATTTCATATTTAGCTTTAAAAGAATATTTTTGGGCATTTGTTAATATCCCGACAAACAGTGGCAATAGTTTGTGACACGATGTTTATTAGTAAGTGGACATTAAGTGACAATTTTACATAAGACAATTCTATTCTTTGGTTTTTGTATACACCTTTATGGCCTTATACAATCCCAAATCCAATTTCCAAAAAAGTTGGGACGCTGCGTAAAATGTAATTAAGTACAGAATGCAATGATTTATAAATCAAATAATCCTGTATTTTTGATTGGAAATAGCAGAAAGACAACATCAAATGTTGAAACAGAAATTTTATTGTTTTCTGACATATATGCTCAGTTTGAATTTGATGCCAGCATGTTCCAAAAAAGTTGGGACAGGGGCCATGTTTACCACCACATTACATCATCTCTTCTTTTAACAACATGCTGTAAATGTTTGGGGACTGAGGAGACCAGTTGCTGGAGTTTTGAAAATTAAACATCTCATTCTTGCCTGATATAGGATTTCAACTGCTAAACAGTTTGGGGTCTCCCTTGTCGTTATTTTCATGATGCACCAGTGGGTGACAGGTCTGGACTGCAGGCAGGCCAGTCTAGCACCCAAACTCTTCTACTTCTGTTGTAATACACATAGGATCTCTTCTCTTCTGCCATGCTGTTGTAATACACATAGGATGTGGTTTGGCATTGTCTACGGAGATTTCTCCAGATTTTCTGAATATTTTAATGGTATTATGTACCAGAGAGATGAAATTCTCAAATTCTTTGCAGTATTGCATTGAAAAAACATTATTATGAAATTGTTGCACTATTTGCCCATGCAGTCTTTCACAGAATGATGAATCTCTCCCCATCATCACTGCACAGACACTCTGCTTCTCTGGAAGGTTATTGTTATTGTTATTGTAGATTATTGTTACTGCTTTTGCCATTTGTTAGAGATCTTCAGGTTTAGTATGTGGCTATGATGTTTGTTTAAAATACTATATTTTATTAAAAACTATTATCCTGGCCACCGTGAAAGTTTTTAGCCCATTACTTTGGCACTCCATCTTAATTTTTTGCAAATTTACAGTTTGGAGTATGCAAAGACGATGGAGGATTGTATCATGGTAACTACACACATGCCAGTATATGCAATATTAAAACATACTGAATGGAAAAATAATGGCACTCAAAAACAACCAAATTCCCACATTTTTCTGTGCAGGGCAGAAAAGCACAGATAATTAATATGCGAACATTCTGGCTTAATTTCAGAAGCAAGTTAATCTTCAGCACTGGCATCCAATCGGTGGAATACCTCAGTGCTATGCTGCCCCAGGACACCTGGCAGCCCCCACCACACCTGACCAGGACAAGCGGTTAGAGGCTGGATAAAAGTTAAACTTCATATAGCATAAGTGCACATATCCAGTAGAGGGCAATAGTGGGTTTCTTAAAAATAATCGTGAAACAAGAGCAAATTTGGGAGAACATTTCAATCAAACATAAGAACTATACAAACGAGAGGAGGCAATTCGGCCCATCAAGCTCGCTTGGGGAGAACTTAACTAATAGCTCAGAGTTGTTAAAATCTTATCTAGCTCTGATTT
>JAODKF010000126.1:18388828-18403148 GCA_026779585.1 Mormyrus proboscirostris
AATATTTAATGTGGAGCTCCCCCCCCACCCCCCCGGGTGCATATTATTGCATCGAAAGGGGTCACAAGACTTGATCAGTGTTTTTGGGCTCTCCTAAAAAAAACATTTCTGAATCACCGTCTTACACAATAATCATGCAGAAACGGAATAGGAAAATTCGGTGACGAACCCTAACATACTTTAACAGCTGTAGTTTACATTAAAATACATAGTCACCAGAGAGCAAATTTTGTGTGGTGTGAAATTTTCATGTCGAGACAAGTCTGCACACACATGCACACGCATTTACATGCATGTAAGCATTTTATTACCTTGTACATAGTCTGTAGGGTTCGCAAACTACCCCAATGCTTTTGGTGTAGATAATTATGGAATAATATACATTTATTATGGAATAATATAGATTTTCCATAAGATTTCTTGTCTGAAAGTCACCAACCCTAACATTATAATAGTATAATCATATGATCTTTGTTAGTAATGTATATTAAATGTGTTGAGGTTTGTTAGGATGTTAAGGTACACTTACATGATGCTTATGAATGTTCTATGAATGCTTTATGAAGGTGCACTGAATGTTCTATGAATGCATAATGACTACATTATGTTGGTGTCGTTAATGTAAACCATTGACCACAATTCCAGTGAGTGAATGCAGGTCTTGCTCACATGTGGCAGGATTGTTTGTCAGTGCAGTCAAAGTGAGCTTACAGTCAGGGACTCTGACGTAGCGGACGGTGCTCCACTCGCTCCAAAAGCCGTGGTCTGGTTTACAGCGCACCTTCACCATGTAGACCCCCCCAGAGTGCAGGCTGAAGATGTTGAACTGTTTCTGCTGACCGGCAAAGTGTTCCTTCAAAAACACAGGCAAATATCACGCACCGGCAGTATCCAGAGATCACTCCTATTTTCCATGTTAGCCTTTTGTGAAATATCTTACATAAATTATACATGAGGAATTCTTTTCAGGAATTCTAAATGAAGTGTAAATGTACAAATTATTTATGCTATTTAAATAGATGAAATTATGTGTTTTGTCCTGTAGGTCTGTAATCTTTAGTGTTCTATTCAGCATTAGAATAATGTATAATTAACAGGCCAGACCTTGGTGACAGGGGTAAATGATTAAGTCAAGATTTGTTCTAAAAATTTAAACTAGTGAGAAAAGAAGGACAATGCTGCCCTAAGGGATTAATTCTGTCTGTCCAGGTCTGGTGTTATATTTTATGACTCTGCTTGTCACTTGTTCAGCGCTGTTTGCTCCAACGGAAAATTGGCACTATTTATAGCACAACTTGAGCAGCAACATGACATTGTGCCCCGCGTACCTCCCACTTCTCGTCTTTTTCCAGTTTCACACGCAGCTGGTAGATGAGTGTGATCCAGCCGGACCGGGTGTCCGCCTTGTGGGGGGGCTCCCATGTCACCAGCAGGAAAGGGTTATCCTCTGTCCCCTCCAAAACAACACTCACATTCTCAGGCGTGTGTGGCTGAACTGTTAAAAAACATTTTCAAAAAAGTGCATGACATTTAGCTGTTGTTTAATGGTTCTCATTTACATAGAATAAAGAATAAATTAGCATTCAAGTTAAATTTTTTGTTCAGGCCTGTATAGTTAGGTGTTTATGTGAAAGCACATTGTGAGAAGATCATTTAGAGCAGGAGTGGGCAATCTTATCCACAAAGGGCCGGTGTGTATGTGGGTTTTCGCTGCAGCTCCCTAATCAGATTACTAATTAGAAGACTGATTGGCTGAAGAGTCCTGAATCTGAAGAGATTGGCCAAGAGTCCTCGCATCTGGGTTTGAACAGATACAGGTTATCCCAAAAACCTGCATACACACCGGCCCTTTGCGGATAAGAATGGCCACCCCTGATTGAGAGAGTCATGCAAAGTTTGCAAGAATATGTGTGAAGAATGTTTTGTAAGGCAACTGGGTACAAGTTGATATGAGAATGTTATGAATAGGATGATTTAAGAAGATATTCAGATATCTCTCATAGCTAATGCAATTTGAATGAAGACAAAAGAACACTCGGTTTTATATATATTATATAACTGAGTCTAATGAACCAATAAGTAGGTTTGCGGCAGTAAAAACGAGACTTGGGAGCACCGCTTATCTGTTAGTTACATTAATTAATGTACTTTGATCTCACGCTTGTTCATCATTAATGAATGATTATTGAATCAATGAATCATAACAGACGATTTATGTCAAGCAATTATTTTTGTTAATTTTGTTAATATTATCAATTCGTTACTATAGCTGCTAATTCTATAGACCTTTGGGAATTACTGAAGAAACAAATAATGAATACTACAAAAAGTGAAATACTGATCTACACAAAGCTCACCAATGTACATCACATCGACATCCACAGAGTCAGAGAAGTTGCTTCCTAGGGAGTTGGTTGCCACCACTGTAATGTTGTAGTTCACCCAAATCGAAGTATCATTCTTGCTGAAAAAGCAGGAATTCTTCCCCGAAGTGTGGTAATCTGGGCACTCATGAACAATTTCGGAGCTGAATGTGTACAGAGCAAAGGCATTTACAACGTGTGTGATATATGACAGATATATTGTACTGACCAAACCATGGAGACATATAGGCATCCTGTAGCATTTGGTATATAGCTATTATCCTGCTTGATTAAGTATGTTGGCGCATAATGAGCAGCTGCTTCTATCTGTCTAATTATATGTCATTTTGGTAGTACCTTATTGTATCGATCATATTCAAATATTTATTGTAACTTATACACAATATCTTAAACACTTACAGCTCTGCATTATAATGATCTGACTAGATTCTGCTAAAATTGATAACTGTACTGTTTATAAAAATAATAAAATAAATATAATATAATAACATAATAAAAAGTCATTTGTGGGTGGCACTGACTTCTCCTTGCGGTAATACAGGGAGTAATTGGTGGGCAGTCCCCCATCCGAGCCTGGCTCCCACCAACAGCTGAAGGTCTCTTTCTCTGGAGATCGGCAGCTGGTGAGCTTGGGCTTCCCTGGGGGAGACTGACCTATAGCCAGGGCAGCAGTGAAGAGTAAAGCGCCTTTCCAATCTGACTGTGCTCCAAGCTGCTTACCTATTATTGGGTGCCTGTCAAATTTTATACACAGACACATTATGTGTTTGTGTTTATTGAATGTTATAATATATTACCAGGTTTAATTTTACAAATTTCCGATTTCATTGTATAAATATATCAAGTTTCATTGTATATCTATCATCTTTCATTCTACATATATCGGTATTCATTCCATACATATCAGAGGTGGTTAAATATTTCCTGTTTGGTATGTCATTGTACATACACACATGCATACATATATATGTATATATACATTTTCAAAAACCCGTTTTGAGCGCATTGAAATTCAGCTTGTACTTGCTTGCAAGTAATTAAATAATTGTAATTAATCACAGAAAACTGTGAGATTAATTAGTTAAATCCTTTAATTGATTCACAGCCCTAATTTTAAATATATAATTTTATATATATAATGTGCATGTGTGGATATGTGTATGAAAAACATATATGAAATTGAGTGATTGAGGATCATATTTATCTCCATGTACATATACTGGCTATGTCAATGGAAACTGGATGCATCACATTTAAGGTTATGACATCATTCTAACTTTTTGATTAAACCCAGTGATTGAACAGCTGTTATCTGTGCATATATTATTATAAAGTAGCACTGCGTAGTACACTAACGAGGTTGGACAATAGCTAATCACACCTAAGGTAGGTACTCACAGGTAGCCTCCAATAGCCTGGAGATCAGCAGTGACAGTATCAGTGAAGCTCCAGTCGCTCCCCTCATCGTGTCAGATATCCTCCTGGATGCAGACAAAACTTTTGAAAATTGACGCCCAAAAAAAAAAAATCAGAAACTGTTAGACGATAAGATCCTTTCTACTTACTGTCAAGGCAGATTAGCAATAACAACTAATGTAAACAGAAATAATTATTAAAATTTGCATTTATAACCTATAATGAACTATATACCTGAAGGCAATGAAGGATATTTTTCTTACACAGTAAATTGAAATGCATATTTTAAATGCTAATTTTATTTCCTACAGGAGAGATTCAAAGGGACCCAGAGCCAATGCCAGGAACCACAAGGTACAATTATAGACAATTTAGAGATATCAGCCCTAGAAGTGTATCATGACAGTGCAACCCAAATAGCCCCTGAATCATTAAAAGAAAACAATACACAAAAGAATTAATTTAAAGATAAAACGCTTATCCTAATATGCATACCTGGCATCAGATAAGATAATCCTATACTTTAGCTGAATTTCACAATATAACATGGAATGTTGCAGTGAGTCAGTGACCTTGCACTTCCAGGCTCTGAGCCACAGTGACTCTCCCCGAATCCAAAGACACTCAGCGTGTTAGATTATTGCCGCCTCTATGGGGGAAATGTCCACTGTGAGTTTGAATGTGTGCCGTGCAATAGACAGACATCAGCATTATATCATTCTAATATTAATGTTACTAATGTGTGAAGGCCACTGTCCAAGATTCCATTCAGTTCCATTCCATTTTGACCTTTCAAGCCATCTCTTATCAAGGCTATCGTTCTTACTCCTCTGATTTGACATCTCTTTTAAATGACTGACAGGAAATGGCACCTGATGATGTCACCATCATATTTTCTCAGTACAATAAATGGGAACAGTGTACTATTACGTTAATATAACAACTTGACATTGTACTGATGGAACTAGCATTCTGTCAGATGACCTACACTAAAGATGCATACAGTGCATACACTGAATCTACTTTAAGAGTGCAGATTTTTTAAAATTCTGCTATTAGTTTCTGATCAATCGTGAACCAGCAGCCTGCCTAAGAAACCGGTACATTGTCGTGGATATTGTTACATTGCATGAAAAGAGAACTATGAATTGTTCTATCATCGTCGTTCCATTTCAATTTCTCAAAGAACAAAAGGGCATTTTTGGAAATCTGTCTGATTAAAATCATCCCATAATACACCACTGAGGTTCATAAGCAGGACATAAATGAAACTGCAGAATATTTAACATTTCATTATGTGTCGATTTAACAAATAGGAAAAGGCATGGATTTCATGGACACATGAGCACCTTCATCGCCAGGCCTTTATAGATAATTTATCACGTTATTCCCCACAAATTTTATATCATAACATGAAGTGAATGTCAAGATACCCTTGGAACATGTGAAATGAATCTAGTCCAAAAGCATCAAAAGACAAACATGGCAAACATGTTCTTTGATCATTTAAAGGGTAAGTTTTACTTGCTTTTACTTACTCTACTGTATTCTACTCTTACTCATGAGAAACTATGATGAATAAGTGACCAGAATATTAATTCTTTAAACAAATCTTTAAAGCCTTACAGCTTATGGAGTCCTGCGCCAAAATCTAAAATAGTTCATATTTATATAGATTACAGATAATAAAAAGATTGATTAATCTGGTTTCTGGAGCAACATAATTTCTTCTTTGACAAAAGTGAAATGTTATATTTCACTGATAATGATTATTTAATTCTTAATGAGGTTGCAATTATATGTGGGGTGGGGGGGTATTATTGTTTAATTTTTCAAGACCATATCATAAAAGTGTAAAGTTCTTCATGCGCTCATGTGTCAGGACAGTGGTTTTCCTTTTATTTACTACTACTACTACTACTACTACTACTACTAGGGGTGTAAATCACAGCTTTCCTGGCGATACGATAAAATATCGATTCCTTAAGCCAACGGTTCGATTTTTTTTTTGATATCTCAGAAAATCCCACAATACGATATACAATACGATATACAATACGATATACAATACGATTCAATTCAGTTCGATACTGGGATTAGTAGTCAAAATGATGAAATTTCATACAATCCTTTACATTTCAACGAATTAAAGAAGGCAAATATAATTAACATTTTATCATATTTTACTGAGAACTGTAAACAAAATCTATTGTAGTCAAGTACAGTGTCCCATAAAACAAGCAAAATAAAGTGTAATAAGGTAAAAATAAAAAAGACTGCATGGACAGACATGTAGAATGAGGAAGATTAGCTGACTTCTGCGGTGAAACAAGTATGTCAGTAATCTTCTCTGAGAGATTTTTTTAAGAAAAATTAAATGGTCAGCATGTTCATATTGTGTACATCCTATGTCACCTGCCATACTAAACACACGCTCTGAAGGTACGCTAGCTTGCCAGCTACTTTTAAATGATCTACCTACTATAAAAATGCAAAACATATATTTATTTATAAAAATATTGAGTATACTTTAATATTATTATTATTTATTATTATTACTATTATTAATAATAATTTCCGTTTGATAAATAAAGTATTTTTGAATTGAACTGGGATTTTAGTTCCTTCACCATTCTCTTTCTCAGCTCGCTTTAATGTCGTAGTTTTTTGCCGCTCCACATTTCGGAATAGCAGTGGCAGACTGACAGATGAGGCAAACGCACTTCGAATATGACATGGTGAAAAAAGTCCTCCTCCCATTCCGCATGGAAGTGATAGGTTTTTGGCTTCTTACTCGGTCCAGCTCTCCCATTCATTTTTATACCCTTTCTTAAGCTTAGTATAAATAAACTGGAGGCTGACTAGGCGACTCGGTCGCTTGCCGGAGTTTTGCAGCAGCTGGTGCAGTTGAACGCGTCGTCCATCCTCTATTTTTTTATGCCATACGATCTACCCACACTGCCTTTGCAATCAACGTATTGGGCACCCCTGGTGCAGACCATGTGTACTTCGGAGTGGATCATAAAATCAATGCTGGAACCGATGAGAAAAAGAAACATTTATGCGGTCACGTCGATGCATCGGATCTTTGCCGTTGAATCGATACACCGATACAAATCAATGCATTGTTATACCCCTAACTACTACTACTACGAATAATAATAATAATAACAATAATAATAATAATAACTATATCTTGTTTGCAGTACTGTTATGTCCATGGGACGCAAACATAGGGTCAGGATGGGTAACAGTAGGGCAGGGTAATATGGACCAAAAATCATTTCTTGATATATTTTTAGCTGAATGGCTATATACGACATATATCTAAATATTTCTCCCATAAACTAATAACAATAAGTCAGTTCCAAGTCACAAGGGCACTTTTATTAACAGACAGCTGTATATGTGCATGAAAAAAATGACTCAAAAACAGACTACAACAATATATTGTTTTACCAACCAGCTCCGCATCACTAGCTTTCCTCGTGTCTGTGTCTGTCTCTATGCTGTCATTGCATGCAAGACGTGTGAGTGTTGGGGGGGTGAGGAGGGTTGAGTTCAGGGGGGGAGGAACAGAGCAGGGTGCAGACAAGAGACAGACAGGGAGAAGAAAGATGCCTGCGAGTAGAATTTTAAAGCAGCATAAACTATATCGATATAAATGATATTGTATCATCTTATCGATATCGATATATTATCAGACGAGATATATCTTAAAAACTCAATATATCACCCAGTTCAAGGTAACAGGTGTTGCTGCAGATGACCTGGTAGCATGTAACCAATTATTTTAGCAACGTAATAATTGCACGTTGTCACAGATTATATGGAGTCGCTCTATGTGCCATTGCTAGGCAACACTTGTAAAGGTAATAAATTGATTTTCATTCATGTGATGGTCACATAGAAATAGCACATGAAACAGAATTACTGACACTTGGCCTTCATTTCTCCATAACATGGGAGAAAACTGAAATTCTACTATAGTTAATAATTAATTATCAGCTCTATGTGTAAATGGCTTAAGTTGTGTCAGCATCAATATTCACAATTACGCATCTTTTTAAAAAGTAATTATTTTAATACTTTATCCAAGACGTGTCTAATAGATGAATGACTGAACTTGTTGATTCAGATTAGACTCCTACAGTATATTGTTTTGCCTCTAGGGGGATGAATCACACACTGAATCCTACAGCAAATGAAAATGCCTCAACAAGAGTAGTGAATAGACAGAAATATGCTCATATTGTGCTTTTTCTGAAATGCCTTCCTATGGACAGAACATGCCCCAGCTTGCACTTCCTGTCATACATAAAAAATAATTTGTTGTAAAGCCTTCTACGTATAAGGCTTGTAGATTACGGAAAATATGGAACAGTACAAGCAGATGCCCCATGAATCTCAGTATTTTAAGTCCCAACATTTTGTGCATGTTATGCTAATTTACCTTAGCATTTATAATTCTGTGTATCCGTCTTCATCTTGAGGCAAGAGTTTTTTGAAGACTAAAAAATGGTTTTTGAATGAGCAAAGAGCAAAACTATCATTACAATTTTTGACTAGGCAGGGATACTAAGAAAAGATGACACATAGTCCTCAGAAATGTAACAGCGTCTTTGACTTTTCTCATATGTAAAAGATGGAAGAAGCTACTTAAAAATACCACCGAAGGCATGCCAGCCCATCACAGGGAGCACACTCACATGCTGCGGGCAACGTAGAGACATCGTGGGAGGAAATCCACACAAGTACAGAGCACCAAGGCGGGATTTGGACCCGCAACCTGGAGGCCACTTAGCTACCCACTGAGCCGACTCACCACTCTGGGTTTTAACACTTTTAACTGAAAAAAGAAAACAAACATTGCAGCTCAGTTGCTATCTAAAGCTAATTTGAAAATGGCACATGTGCAGCAGGGTGATTTTGTGCATGCTGAGCACTTAAGCTTTATTTGTTCAAAGATTAATATTTTACTGGAGAAACTCATGACGTGAGGCTTGCATGTAAAAGACCTATAGCTGATGTAAATCACTTACATACACTTTTGTAGGTAAAGGCTCAAGAGATATATGTGAAAATTACAGAATATTTAATTTTGTACATGAACCCTGCAAGAGAGTGGCATCCTGCTCAGGGAGTACCCCAGCCTTGTGCGAAATATCGCATGGGACAGACCCCAGGCCCCCTGTAACCCCCTGCAGCATAAGCGGCTAGTAGATGGATGGATGGATTTTTTTATTTGCAGTGTAAATGTTACCAATCTTTTAAATGTATCTTTTGCAGTTGTACAATGCAGACGTATGATATTCACAAAGCTCCTGCAAGGTAGCTATTGTTAATTTCTCAACTGCACATTGATTTAAAAAAAACATAGCCATGATCTAATAATTGGTCTTAGAGCTGGAGCTAAGGATCGCTGCATTTAACCATCTTGCGTAATGCTGCACGGATTAGTCCGGAAAACTCAAGCCGTTAAGCCAGAAAGGCTGATGACCAACAGCTAGGTGCTGCAGACAGAGAACCAAATTAACTCAATATTTATATAAGAAAACAAGACAGAATATTCTACAAATTCGATTTCCTGATAAGAAGCTGTTTTCCTGATAAATTCCCCGGTGAATACACGTGTGTGTGTCTCACACTTCATTGTCTATTGTAACTCTAGAGAAAAGGAATCATTCACATTTCATGCTTATCACACTTACTGTAGCATTTATATTTATTTAATAATTGTTAACGGCACGTTTTCTTCTTTGCTTTGCTTATAAATAGAAACCCTTCCATCGGCCACATTCTATCCCATAGGTAACAGATTTCACAACATAATACTACATTAGCAAAAAATGGTGCTCTTTCAACTGACCGTTATTCAGTGAACAATCATTTATCCCGCTTTTCTTCAGTCATATTTCTTAGTTTTTTCAGCAGTAAAAGTCTAATTCTAGAACTAGTTCAATTATTTGTCAAAGCATAAAAAGAATATAGTTAGTTAACAGTTTAGCTTATACCAATGGTATGAAAGTATGACAACATTATATTCTATAGGAGGGAAAAGCAAACAAACAAACTAATAACGGTTAATTCTATGATAATTTTGTATGAATGCATTTAGAGATATAATGTGTTAATATTTATCATTGTAATATTTAATATTAGGTGCAATTTCTTAGTTATTTTTTATTTTATTTTATCGATTCACAGCCCAAATATATAGTATTTGCAGCAACCATGGAAAAAATCCAAGTAATTTTTGTCCACTTCGACCACTATCACGTCATATTTAGCTAATCAATACTCTATGGAGTTATTTACGTTATTTATTTGCCTTTCATCCTTTTTCACTTATTTATTTAATAAATTGAGGTAGTGGTGAAATTTAGTGAATACATGGAATGGCTGAGGTGCCCCTGAGGAGAGGTTTGGGAACTGAAGCTGTGATCTTCTAGCCATCCAACAGGATATCAGTAACTTTTTGTAGAACAGAATTCTTGTTAGTTTTTATTGTGTTATATATTCAAACACAAAGGACTTTTTTACGATTTAGTATGAGCAATGTAATCCCTGTCAATACAGTCATGTTTCATTAATAAATAATGTGGCATTAACAAGGGAGTTTACTTTGCAACATTTTATATGCCAAGCCTTTTACATGGCAATACTGATGGGCATTTTATATTTGAACTATTTTCCTAAGGTCTCATCCTGAATCGTCAGAACATTGCCAATGTGCGACAAGCAAGAATGAATGAGTTCTGGGCAACAGAAGCTGCTTTGACAACAGTTAACATCGTGTGGCTCGATCGAGAAGGTGCTAGATCAGGTGTAGAGTGGCAGACTGAGGTGGCGGGGCTGTGTAACATGATCTTGGGCTGGAGCCAGCTGATGCTTTGAGACAGACACAGTACATCACTTACTGCTGCCATAATGAAAAATTAAGGGCTTTACATTATTAAAGCTCTGTGGTCTGATTCCTTCTAGATATTCAATTGCAGAAGCAGGCGTTAAAGGTGAGAAAATGTGGCCCTGCTGTAAGCAGTGGCATCGATTGGATTTCATGACGGTGTCTGTTAGCTGTTAAAAGACGTACCAATTGCCAAAGAAGCAAATCAAATGCCGTGGATGTTTGGCGGCTTGCTAGATCGCCTGTACACATCGTACCTACACTAATATAAATAATGCTGTATAAGTATGTTTATGCCACTTTGCCGAATAGTTCAGTGAAATCTAAATTCCATGAAAGAACTGCTGTTTACATAATTAAGATCCTATTAACTTTATGACCGCTGTATGTACACAGTACTGAGCAGCAAAGCAAACAGACCAAACTGTCATAAGGTAAAATGGTTAGAAAAGAAAATGAACTCTAGCAGCACTATAGTGGCAGAACTACAAACAGCTAATATCACTTACCAAAATATAGGATATTTTGCTGTAATTTGAAGGAAAGAAACAAAACTTATTCGGTATTCATATAAAAGTGGCATCGCAACCAATCCACAAAATATGCCTAAATTATACCGATTTATATAAATAAATATAAACCTATTAAAATGATTCAAATTCATATTTAAGAAAACAAACAAACAAACAATCCAATGCTGTAATACACAAAGTCATTCAGTCCCCATGTGATGGTAACTTTCTATACAGCATCCATGATAATTTCCTATTCATGATTATTTAAATGTAACCAAGCAACCTTCAGCGTAGGATTTTAGAAGTAAATTCGCGCTGTGTGTAAATTGATATTGTGTGATTTGGTATTCATCAGTGAATATCTACTTTAGACCATGTGGTGCATGTCTCAATAATCAAACTCTTATCACAGATTTGGTGACCGAGAATGACGTGGTTTAAGTCATATTACGTGATCCCATCGATGTCATTTGTGAGGAAATGTATGAAGGGAAGGGAAGATGTCGCAAAATTTTAGAAACTGACTGCCGTATGACATATTATATAATAATCCGTTAATCTAGTATGCTGCAAAAGTTCGTCTCATACCTTTAAGGTTAAGCTCTGAGAACTAGCTGTGCGTGTGATTTTAAGACGGCATTCAACCTAGACAGGCTCACATGCTCCAACGCGGTTCAAAGGTCTTAAGAAAGTTAAAATGATAATCTAAGACAACAATGATCACTTCATCCAAAATACTTCCCGTAGAATTATGGTCGTAATGATCCTTTTCATACACTCGTCACTTTCATAGCTTTTATTGAAACTTTAAAAGGTTTCTAAATGGGATGGCTCATGTTCTGAGGTATATATGAGTGGGTTGTTAAGACGAATCTTTAAAAGGAGAGAGAGAGACAGACAGACAGAAAAACAAGCTGATCAATAAGCAAACAAGCAAGTAAGCATAAAATCCTTCACTAAAGTCCTGAATTATCTAGCTTTAAAACTTGAATTGCGCAACAAAAAACATCTATGAGAAAATCCATTGTAACTTCATTTTGTGTGCTTTGTTCTGCTTTAAGCACAAAAAGAGTGCAAGACTTTCGTGACCCATACCAGTAAATTTTAAGATACATACACACAGACATACACAAAAACTATGTCTTACAATGTCATAGCTTCACTAAACACAACAAACATAACTCTGGGCCATTTTTTGCCAGGTTAAAGAAATGCAGAGATACCACATGTGGACATTTTCTCGATTAAATGTCGGCAAGTAAGAACTGGACTAAAGTTCTTTTCAAAGAATTATGAAAAATTGCAGCACAAGTGCAGGATGTAGGACGTAACATGGACAAGACGTCCGTATATTCACTGTCACCATATACTACAGATGATAAAGTAATTGATTTTTAATATTGCAAGAAATAATTTTAGCACGCAAAGGTAAATGATATTTTTTTGTTGCATGCTGAGAATAGTCTCGGTGAGCAATGCCAGAGACGAGGATGCAAATCCTTTTTATTTATTCTTAAACTGCAGCAAGAACTGGCCTTCTTAGACTTAACTAAGAACGGCTTAACTTCCCTAATTGTGGTGACACATATGCACTACTTCGCCACTAAATCCCATTACATAACGCGCAAATATATTAACAATTTTTGCCTAGTTATAAAAACCGGTTATTAAGCACTGCCCACGGTTAAGGCGATATATGTTGTCATTCTTTGCACTTTTTAAGTTTTAAATGTTTGGTGTTAACGAACAGTAAAATCTTTGGATACGGTTTGCATTATTTATAAGTAAATAGATAACCAAGAGCCATTTTACTAAAACTGTATTCACTGTCTGTACAGGTCTTTGTCTTATCGCTACGTTATTCATTTTGCAGTAATTTACGGTTCCACGCAGGTAAAAAACCTCCATGCACCATGGAAAACTGTAGATTGATTCGAGTTTTAACTTTTTCATTTATTTATTTAAATCAATACTGGAAAGTAAATTTGCAGCAGCTACATCTGGCAACTGGAATAAAGTCCTAGAATAAGTATAACACCTGTAAGGGCTGAATTATATTCGTTCTCTGGATGCATACCAAAGACAATACAATAAACTTATGAACAAATAAACAAATAAAAATAAACAACAGAGTGCATAGGCAATATACCCAAAACAGCCGAAACTTTTTTACATAAACTCAACGGCTATCTATAACATGGGCGGGAGTAAATCCGCAGTATCTCTTACCTTTCTTACCTTAAGGTAACGATTCCCCCAGATTGTTCAAGAGGCTTCACCTTCCATACCCACAGTACGCTGGACAGCAGACCATTAGACTTTATCGCCGTATAACTGGGCAAACAACGCACTGACATAAGCCGGAAGCGTGGATCCTGAGCCTCGAAAGCATTAAATTAAACACCGTCGCCCGTCGAGCCGGTCTCCGCACGGGAGGAGTGTGCTCAGGTTCATAGCCCTGCCTTCTTTCCACACAGTGCTCCACCCCTGCCCCCACCTCACCAGGACAATCTGCTTCGTTTCTGCCTTTTAGGGTCTTGTTTTGACTCCACTTAGCTGATTTGAGTAACAGAGTTGAATGTGTGTTCAGTTGTAGTAGGCTACATCATTTATTTCATTATGAATATTGCTTGACTTGATTATTGCTATAACTGATTGTTTAAATAAATTGAGTAGACTGGTTTAATTTTGTTATACAGAACAATGTTACTTTATCATCTGTAAATAACTGAAGATTTGGTCGACAAGAACTAAAATATCAGTTAGGAACAAATCTGCAGTCATTTGAAAATGTTGTTTACAATCACTGTAGCTACAAAGAATAACTAATAGGATTTCCACCCATTCATCCATTTCCCATGCCTGCAGTCCAGTTCAGGGTCATGAGGTCCAGAAATTATTCTACAATTAATCTACAAGTACAAGGCAGGGAATAATCAAGGATAGAGCACCAGCCCATGGAAGGGTGCACACGCACACACACAGACACACACACACAGACACACACACGTTGGGTAAACCTATCCTTATGGGGACCGCTCATTCATTTCTATGGGAAAAATGCTAACGCTAACTATGACAACCTTAACCCCTACCCA